>CM054410.1:66457849-66767849 GCA_028858755.1 Ara ararauna
GAGACAAAAAATGAGCAATAGCCTTTCTGGGCTTTGTCTATTGAAATGATGAGAAGTAAATTCAAGTCTGCACAAGCATCCAGAAAATGCTATAGGTGATTTGTGTAGTTCAAGGACAATACCATGGTTTACTTAGAAAACAGGTTGGTGATGATTTTGTGAGAACTTTCAATATTTAAACTAATTCGCTTTGGACTCTAACATTTAAAAAACAAGTTTGTTTTTGTTTTTGTTTTTTTAATAGTGTATCTGTCCACTCTTTGAAGTCAATATTCAGAAGTAATAATTGCAATGCTATCCTCATATCCATTTGAATTTCTTCATCATGTTGGTTTGCCAGGTATTCATGCAGAGTTTCCAGCCCAGTATTTACACCAGAGAGACAAATTCAGAGAAAAATTCAACCTGAAGGTTTCTTACTTGCTTGAATCTTCATCTTCATTCACTGAGCTGTGTTTGTGATCCTAGATTTTTGAGTACCTACCACACAACATAATGAATTACAAGTAAGTTGTATAATAGCAGGAGGCCAGTAATTTGAAATGAAATACTCAAGGAACCTCTCAATTAATTTCCTACTCAGAATTTTTGACAGTTTGGTTTTAAGGAGGCAAATGCCTTGCCACCCAAAGAAAAAAACTAAACAAAGCAAACCAACAAACAAGAAAGACAGCAAAAAACACCCCTGGCCCTTTCCCTGACCCGTAATGTACCTATCTGTACCCCCGCAACAGAAATTGGAATTCATAATGTCTAATCCAAACAAGGTCTAAATGCTTTTTATAACAGAAATCTGCATTGTTTTGCCAACATATCTTTAACTGTAGAGTGCTTAAATTACTTGCTAATTAAGTTCTATTTTTGATATGGCTAAACAACATTTATTTATATTATAATGAATACAGTTTGGCATTTCAGCCCATTGCTTTTAAACAATACCTTTAATACTTACAAGCACGAGTAAGAAGAATAGTATGATAAACATATCGTTGGTGCTGTAGGTTACATTTTAAATGTCTAAATAATAATCAATACTAAGAAATTAGATATTGACTAAAATACTTTTATAAGAAGCAATTATTGGTTTGCTCTTTTGAAAATTAGACATTTTCACTGTGGGAATAAAAAGTAAATATATGGTCATGATATTAGACTGTGACCTTTTCATACAACTTTCTTCTTTCTATGAAATCAGTAGGTTTAAATATGGTTGCACAGCTGTATTACACTCTAAACATCAATTTTTTATTATTATAAGGTCAAGATTGTAACATATGTGATTGGCACAATCCTTTGTCACACTTTTGGTTTTGTTACAGGACTTTCAGCTTTTTCAGGTTATACTCCCAATATTTCTGACCTTCAAAACAGGCTGTCATTTCTGGTCATCATTTCCCAAGTATTGAATAGATGTCCAAATATGCTTTTTCTAATATCTTTAGTAAGAATTCCATGGACTCCAGAAGAAGCTGAGCCTGGTTCAGCAATGAACATTGCTGAAAATTGCCTCTGGAAATTGCCATTACCATTCTGGGTGTTTCGGCCACTGATTTTGTTCACAATGCACCATCAATCTCAACTGACAGATGTTTCAGCCTGGAAGGTTGCAGCATACAAGCTTACACTATTTTCTGGTTTTATGTTGCTGCATTTTTAATTTTCAGAGCCAAAGCAAACACTTTATGTTAAAAAAAATCCTACCGATTTTTCTATTGGACTATATGAAATTTATTTTGAACTATAGATTTAGAGGAAGCCATGGAGATGCTGCGGGGGATGGAGCTCTGCTCTGCTCTGGAAACAGGCTGAGAGAGCTGGGCTTGTTCAGCCTGGAGAAGAGAAGGCTCCTTAAGAGGAGACCTTAGAGCAGCTCCCAGTGCCTAAAAGTGCTTTGGATAAAGGCCTGTAGGGACAGAAAAAGGAGAATGGCTTTAACCTGACAGAGGGGAGATTGAGATGAGATCTTAGGCAGAAGTTGTTCCCTGTGAGGGTGGTGAGGCCCTGGTGCAGGTTGGATGGGGCTTGGAGCAGCCTGGTCTAGTGGAAGGTGTCCCTGTCTGTGGCAGGGGGTTGGAACTGGATGAGCTTCAAGGTCCCTTCCAACCCAAACCACTCTAGGATTCACTCTACAATCCATGTTTTACACAAGGAAATTAACCTGAGGAATATGGGGAATTACTTTGGATATTATCTTTATTGCTTTTCATTAGTTTGTCAGTGGCAAGGCTTTATCATATCATGATAAAATGTTTTTCTATTGCTGGAAAAAAAAATAAAACTGCTTCTTACAGCTAGCATGTCCACCACTTCAGAAACAATTCTTTGAGGGTGTTTCTATCATGTGAGGCACCATCCCCTGATTTGGAGAGGGGACAGGAATCACAGTGTGTGGCAAAAGGTAGGATGTCCATTTTGGTTCTCTCAGAAACACAAGTCATATGTTAAACACAATGGCATTGTTTTCAAGGCATGATTCAAATATGTTTTTAACCTAAACATGCTTTTCCCAGCACTTCAAAATAACTGAAATGAATGGGACCTAAATGTCTTGATAAGATGGTTTAAAAAAAATATTTTTAATCTTTTTTTCTTTTTTTCTTATTGCTCCAGGGCAGTTCATAACTCTGGGAGCCATGCTGAGTTCTTGTAGGACCCACTGACTACCCTGAATGCAGCATGTGTAGCACATTAGGTGCCATGATCTGGGGACCTTGCTGGAGACACATGACTGACTTTTCATGTGTACAGGGTAGGTGGGAAAGACAGGGATGGGATGGTCAAGGAAAAAGAGGTGTCAACGGTGAACGTAACCCCTCTAGCAGCATCTTTATACTTTCTTAGGAAGAATTGGAGTATGGTTATTCCTTAAGCTCCTGAAACAGAGAATAAGCGTTAGACTAAAGAATTTGTTGCCTTTGCTGGTTTCAAATATGCATAAGTATTAGAGCAATGCTGGTGTATAGATAGAGATCATCTTCCTTAAACCCGTACTTTTCCAACAGGTTTCTCAGTCCCTTATTAGATGCATCCCTATGCATCTGATTCTGAACATAGGCATTGTCCATTATTTAATATTAAAATTTATGTGACTTTATGGTCACCAACTTACTTAAAGTGCTTAAGACGGTTTTGGATATTGGATAAAATCCAATATCTAAAACTTGTAACTTTTCATTTTTCCATATTGGGTGCCCCCTCCCAAATATGAATAAGTGCTGAGCATTTTGCATTCATAAGTGATGTAAAAATACTTGAATTCACAATTCTTGCTTGAACGTCTCAGCTTACTATCCGAAGAAGATAATCATACCGAAGCTAGATCTCAGCTACCTCTAATGGCTTGCACCAGCATTGCTTATCACTTACAACAAGAATTTCCATACCCACTTATAGCAGATTTGAGCAAATATGTGAGACTGGTCTGATGTAATCACAGATAAAATTTTAATGGACTATGTGGATGTAATTTTCTGAAACACTCCTGACATTGGAAGCAATGGAGTTATGCTTTTCTAACAAGCGTTTATTTCCATTATTTACAGGATAAAATTTACAGGAGTCTGTCTCAGCTTTTCAGCATCTGTGTAGAGCGTATGTAAAGCAAATGAGTTTAGTGTACCCACAATGTGCACCAAAACAAACAAAACTAGCCCAAGTCTCTCCTTTTTCTCCTTCCCTTTACTGACACCCAAATAGAACTGAAACCAAATTGCTATCTATTAGGTGACCAGCTACATTAAACTTTTTTAAAACTCTGCATGTTTACTTCTGTATGACTGACCAGTGCTTTTGTGAAGTGGTTTGTAGCAAGTAAATAAAATAGTTCCTTTTGCTTTGAATGCTTGTACGCTGTACCTACCGTAACACTTTTTTGTAAAAAAATTCTTAATGCATTACAAATATAAAAAAAAAGTAAAAAAAATAATCAAGTCATAAGTCAGTGATAGCTCGATTTTATACTTAAGAAGGTGCTTTCTGTTGAAACAGTGTCTTTTAGCAAGTTCAGTGTTTTATTCTGAACTGTTTTGAACTGAACACAAGCAGAAGAGCAGCTGCAGCATAATTCAATAAACAAAATAATTTACAGAAAGGTCTATATGTGGAAGTGCCCACTGGATGTCATACTGCGGAGACACTGCTGTGGTGTGTGTACCACTCAGTCATTGTCCACTATTTCATTTTTTTCAATGTAAGCAGAGAAGATACGGTATTGTAAGTGTAGGATACTGTATTACATTTACAGAAAGGCAGCCTGAGGGACAGCTACAGCTGCCTGCACTGTATCTATCAGACTTCAATGTAATCTATTCTGCATAATCTAAGTTGTCTATTATTTTAGATATTTGCAGAGTTTAGGTTATGCTTTATTAGCTGACAGTTTGAACTTTATTTTTACCTTTTTAAGAAGTGAAGGCGTATCAGAATGTTTTGTTTTGCACTGAAAGATTATGTATTATTTAGTTTAATGGGATCTGTATCTTTTTACAGACAGAGATGACCAAGCCATGTAGCATGTAAGGCTGTGGACTTACCCTCTTTTCAGAAATGTCTTCTAGCCTGAGAACTTTTGAAGAAATATTATCATTATGTTGTCTACAGAAATGGGAGTTAAATGTGTTGGGATACAGGTCATGAACTTGCATATTCTGTTTGCTTTAAAGCCAAGCTATAAATTTGAGGTTTTTTGCCTTTTTTTCTGAAAGGGTATTCTTCTAAGATGAAAGGAACAATCAGAATCACCTTCTGTGCTTTTCATGGGTATGAATAGGGATATTTTTATTTCTAACAAAATTCAGCCCATTCAAACTGCTTCTGAATTAGAATGATCTGATTAAAGCTTTTTGGCTGTTGTTTTAACAGACTGTTTGTCATGAAAAAGTCCCAAACCTGCATTGAAGAAGCAGAGTGATAAGTGCATGGGAGATGCAGTTCCTGAACACGAATATCTGGAGGACAATGACCAGATTCTGACTGAGATACTGTTGTTTCTTTCTGCAGGCTGAGTATGGTTATAGCCGTCAAGTCTGATGGTACAGAACCAAACTTGCTTTTCCCATCCGGGCCTGAAACCTTTCCTCTGGAGGGAAGAAAGAGATTAAACTCTATTTGTTCATAAAAGGTGACTTTCTGGTGGCTGTAAAGGAATCTGGTGGAAAGAAATATGACCTTAGCAACTAGATTGGAAGTCTGTAATCCAGTAATAGGCAGACTGTTTTCTATACCGTTTCCAGCAGTACAATTTTATCAGGGAAGGATGCATTGAAAACCAATATCAACCTGTCATGGTTATCAACCTGATCTTGGCTAAGTAGATGAAACCTTTGTGTTACTTGATTTGTGTGAGCTGAAGTGCTTTGCATGGAGAATTGTTTTCTGTTAGTGGTAATTCTGACTTGTAGAATTGCTGAGCCCTAGACATTCAGTGACTGATCTGCCCTATAGAATGTTCTTGAAGAAAGTAGTTTTGGACACTCATCTAAATTTTCCAGGTTAATCCTGAGGCTACATTTCAAGCACCTGATCTGCAGCTTCAGCAATAGGGTTAGAGGAGGGGATTCTGGATTCCATTGGAGTTTTTTGATGTTTGTTTGCTTGCTTGTTTGTTTTTTATCACTGGACCATTAAATGGCAGTCAGGTAGGCTTGATACTGTGATCCACAGTGCTCTAAAAATGAGGTGTTTTCCAGCCCCACAGAAGTGAGGCTTATGCCAGGTTGGACGGGGCTTGGAGCAACCTGGTCTAGTGGAAAGTGTCCCTGCCCATGGGAGGGGATTGGAACTGGATGACCTTTAAGGTCCATTCCAACTCAAACCGTTTTGTGAGTCTATGATTCTGTGAAATACCAATGTAGCTTGCAAGGTATTCTGGTGCTCTGTCATGTAAAAGTATGGCTTGCTTTTCCTCCCATTCTTTTCTCCATCTGGGGCTCAGGAAATTCTTTCTCAATTAAAGATTTGAGGCAAATGGGAAAAGAAAGTTTCAGCAGTCTCTAGTAGTCAGTTTGGATTGTTTAGCTTCAGGAATCTAAACCTTATCCTGACTTCAGGGGTCTGGGGCAAGTCAGAAACTCAAAACACTATTTTAACAAAATCTCATCAAGAAAAATAGGTTACAACAGCAATCTTTCAAGGGAGAGGTCTCCTTCACCTCAAAACTGACACTCTGGACAGATAGTTATATGAGTCTTCCCCAGCCCTAATTGTATTTCAGATACAGCAACTGAACTTTTGGGTTAATTACCATGGCTTCATCTTCTAATACTTAAGACGACATTGCTCAATTCAGATAGCAAGACGGAACCTCTGTACCAGCCACACGTAACACAGAACACAATCTGTTTTATTGTGGACATAAAGAATAGATCTAACAGATCATTTAAAAATCCTGTTTTCCACTAATATGAATATGTCTGCTTGTGTATGGGTTGTCAGCTTGATATAGCCCTAACACTTTTAATTGCATTAGCCATTTTTAAGTACTTTTGTTATGTACTGTGTAAGAAAAACCCTTGGATCAAAGAATTACAGAAAAAAGGCAGAGAGACTAAGCCTATTTGAGCTCTTCATAAGGGCAAAGAGCCAAAGTTTTATTAAAATGGAATCCAAATCTACTGCTTTTGGAGCTTCTTTTATGTAATAAAAATATTATCCACTTGCTGAAGAAATTATTTTCTACTTTTCTCCTGATGTGTATTTTTTGTTTCAGGGGGTTATGGATGAACAAGGCTATGCAAGGTGGCTGCAAGTTAGGCCAAACTCCTCTTCCAAAGCAAGTATTTCCAAAGGAAAGTATACTAAGATTAATAACAAAAAAAGAGTATAACAATGAGATAATAAGGAAGAAGAGTTAAATTATCACAACACATTTCAGACTTGAAACCATGCCTTGCATAAAATTAATGAAAGCTTGACTATGACATGTGGTACCTTAACCTGTTTAAATAGTCAAAGGTATTTTGGAAATTGTGATGTGGGAGTGTGTCCTCCGCAGACAGAGAGTATTGTGCTGAATTGCATCATAGGTGTATATAGTTTTGAGTGCTACAGACTAATTGCAATGCATCGAGCTGCAGGATACATGGTTTTAGAAGTTGCATTAGTCCAGAAATATTTTAGTTGAAAATTTGTAGTAGACACCTTTCTTAAGCAAAACCTGTGTGATACAGGCAGTAGATTTATCACCAGGGTCAAGGGAGAATTGAATGGCTTCTGCATTCCCTAGTCAGATCTGGTAATTATGAATCAGATACAACAACATGTGATTTATGGCAAGAATTGCTGTACCAGAGCAGACTTCTGCCGCAGCTAAGACTGTGAGTGTACTAAAGACTTCGGAGAAAGACGAAGTAAGTCCACTACAGAAAATAAGAGAATAAGCTGATCACTTAAAAAGATTCTTCGTAACTTAAGTTGTGACTATTTTTTTTTCTTGCTGTATGATGGATAAGTAAAAATATAGGCTATATGTGGAGCAATAGACATAAAGCAGTTTCTATTTTGAAATACTGTCAATCTAAAGGGCAAGAAAAGCAAAGAATTGATGAAGGAGATACTCCCCAGGCTTATGTTATAGCTTGTCTTTTCTTCCAGATCTGTTTTTCCAGAGGCATATGTCCAAGCTATTGAGCATCAGATAGCGATATTGTAATAGATAGTATAATCACATATGCAACAACATAGCAGTATGTTCTGATCATAGAATCATAGAACCAGCTGGGTTAGAAAAGACCTTTAAGATCGTAGAGTCCAACTATTACCCCAGCACTGCCAAGGCCACTGCTAAACCATGTCACTAGTGGCTTCATCTACATGGTTTGTGAACACTTCCAGGGACGGTAACTCCACCACTGCCCTGGACAGCCTGTTCCAACGCCTGTCTAACCTCTCTATGAAGAAATTGTTCCTAATATCCAATCTAAACCTCCCCTGTGCAGCTTGAGGCCGTTTCCTCTTGACCTATCACTTGTTGCTTGATGAGTGTGAAAGGCAGTGATGTGCTACAAGTTTGGGTGCCCTTCACAGGAAAACCCTGTGAGCTGGGGGGGGTCCAGGTGCAAATTATACTTCTTGCAGCAGCTGTGAATTATCCAATGACTGAATGCTTGGATACAAAACCAGTTCAGAATTCTCAACATTTGCAGTTTATTTATTTTTAAATTCCAGCAATTTTCCTAGTATTTCCTATTATTATTCCACCTTGAGGGTGGTGAGGTGCTGTCAGAGGTTGCCCAGAGAAGCTGTGGCTGCCACATCCCTGGCAGTGCACAAAGCCAGGCTGGATGGGGCTTGCAGCAACCTGGTCTAGTGGAAGGTGTCACTGCCTGTAGCAGGGGGTTGAAAGTGGATGAGCTTTAAGGTCCCTTTCATTCTATGATTTTATGATTATTTTCCTTCTGTATTGCCCTATCACTTTATTTACTTCAGCTTCTGACATCTGAGCCATTTTGAAGCTGAATATGACTTCCTCCCTTACATAAATCTTTGTTGCAAGAGGTGTTAAATACATATGGAAAAAGTGAATTTGTATTTACATGGGTATTTGCAAGGGCCAGAGGAAGCAGTTAGACATCTGTAAGACATACCATTGACACGGATTATTTTAAGGACAGTTAAAAAATAAAGGCAAAACATAATGTTATTTAATGAAATCTCTGTTTGTGCTGGAAGGCAAATGTTGTTTTCCCGTGAAAGAGGTGGACTGAGACCTAAGTTCTTAGCAGAGTTTTCCTGCAGTAGGAAAAACATGATTTTGGTAATCTGCCACTAGCTTTTATCACTTTGATTATGATTCCCTATGAGGATAAAAAGCCCCAAGTAGGGATTATGAAGGAATTCTGTGGTCTCCAGATACTGTCACTATCAATGAATTTCTGCATAGCACAGGAAAACACAGCTGTGACTCTGCTCTTTACTGGCAGCTCTCAATGTTGGGTTTTTTTAGTTATTGTTCCAAAAAGTTGCATGTCCTAAATTAAGTAGCTTACATCAAATGTTTAGAAAAACAAAAATTTATGGAATAAGGAGAATTGCACTGAAAAGAGAAATTATCTTACATATTTTCTTACTGTGAAAAATGAGTGATGTGAGAAAAAAAATCCAAAGTATTTTTGGTCTTTCACTGGAAAAATTGTGTTTTAATTTCTCTCATTCTCAATAGGATATTGAGTATGTACCTGTTTCCAAACTGAAGAAAGAGCCTTCATGTCTTCTCAATTAGCCACATGATCTGTGATGCAACTTAAATGTGCCGTGTTGCTTTTCCCTGTGAATACTATTTGAAGACCATTTGTCTTAGTTTTGTTTCTTTATCTGTCACTGAGATTGGGCTTATTGTTCCTCAAGAATAGAAATAATTCATCTCAACTGGTCTATGCAAGGCCCTTTTAGCTTTTGTAGAAAGACCAGGTGGCCCCTCAGCCCCTTGCTTGGTGGATCAACAACACAGAATCATACAATCAATCAGGTTGGAAAAGACCTTTTAGATCACCAAGTCCAACCATTACCCCAGCACTGCCAAGCCCATCACTAAACCATGTCACTGAAGGCCTAGTCTACACTGTTTTTGAACACTTCCAGGAACAGTTTCTTCACCACTGCCCTTGGCAGTCTGTTCCAATGCCTGACCATCTTTTTGGTGAAAAAATTTTTCCTGATATCCAGTCTAAACCTCCACAAAACTGTTGATTTTAAAATTGCCAACAGCAAATCTGGGAGACCAACCCACGTTTGTCCTTCAAAGAAGGTAGGTGTGGAGCACTCTAGTGCGCATTTCCCTTTGGGCTGACAGTTTAGTGGTGGAGATGTAATCCTTCTGCTGTTCCAGAGCCACATGTATTCAGTCTTGAAAACTTGGGTCATCAGTCTTTGACCTGCCCAGGGGTACAAGTTTATGCTTGCAGATTTTATTACTTCAGCAGTTTTTCATGTAAATGCTAGATAGTAGGAACGAAAATTGACAGAATGAGACCTCTAAACTCCTCAATCAAAGCAAGGATTTTGTTGTCTCTCTTCTTTTTTTGTCTGTGATATGTTCACTCAGTTTGGAGTGATTTTGTCACTTTACACCTTATGAATTGTCAAACATTAACTGACAAAGAATCATATAGTAACAAACTCAGAATGTTTTTGGTTGGAAGGGACCTTAAATGTCATCTAGTTCCAGCATCTCTGCCATGTGCTGGGACACCTTCCACTACCTAGAATAAAACTGGTGCCTTGAAATCTATCTTGAAATATACGGGGGTATGATATCATAGGCATCACAGAAACATAGTGGGATGGCTCCTATGACTGGTGTGTTGGAATGGAAGGTTACAGGTTCTTTAGGAAAGACAGGCCCGGTAGGCGGGGAGTTGCTATTTATGATAGGGATAGGCTGGAGTGTATGGAACTCTGTCTGGGGACAAGTGAGCAGTCGACAGAGAGTTTGTGGGACAGGGTTAAAGGGAGAACAGTGATGGGAGACATTATTGTGGAGATCTGTTACAGACCACCTGACCAAGAGGACTCTGTGGATGAAGCGCTCTATAGACAGATAGGAACAGCCTCACGCTCGCAGGCCCTTGTCCTCATGGGGACTTCAGCCACCCTGATATCTGTTGGAGGGATGGTACAGCCCAGCACAAGCAATCCAGGAAGTTCCTCGATTGTGTGGAAGACAGCTTCCTTCTGCAAGTAATAGAAGAGCCGACAGGGAGAGGTGCCATGCTTGACCTCGTGCTCACCAACAGGGAAGGGCTGGTTGGAAATGTGATGCTTCAGGGCAGCCTTGATTGCAGTGATCATGAGGTGACAGAATTCGAGATCCTCAGGACAGTGAGAAGAGTGTGCAGCAAGCTCACTGCCCTGGACTTCAAGGGAGCAGGCTTTGGCCTCTAAGGAACCTACTTAGTAAGATTCCATGGGATGTAGCCCAGGAGGGCAGGGGGGCCCAAGACTCTTGGTTGATTTTCAAGGATCACCTGCTGCAAGCTCAGGAGCAATACATCATTACTAGAAGAAAGTGCTGCAGGAATGCCAGAAGACCTCCATGGATGGATAAAGAGCTGCTGAGGAAACTTAGAGGGGAAAAAAGAGGCTTATAAAAGGTGGAAGCAAGGACAGGCAGCCTGGGAAGCATACAGGGATGTTGTCTGGGAAGCTAGGGACCAGGTTAGGGTAGCTAAGGCCCACTTTGAATTAAACTTGGCTAGGGCTGTTAAGGATAACATGAAGAGATTCTATAGGTACATTGCAAATAAAAGGCAGACTAGGGACAACATGGGCCCTCTCCAGAAGCTATCGGGAGAACTGGCTACCCTGGATTTGGAGAAAGCTGAGGTTCTTAATGACTTCTTTGCCTCAGTCTTCATCAGAAAATGCTCTTACCACACCACCCAAGTCTTGGAAGGCAGACGCAGGGACAGTGAGAATGAAGACCTCAGGCCCACTGTAGTTGAGGATCTGGTTTGAGATCATCTTAGGAACCTGGAGATATACAAGTCCATGGGACCTGATGAAATCTATCTGCGGGTCCTGAAGGGACTGGCAAATGAAGCTGCTAAGACACTGTCCATCATATTTGAAAAATCATGGCAGTCAGGTGAAGTTCCCGATGACTGGAAAAAGGGAAATATAACCCCCATTTTCAAGAAGGGGAAAATGGATGAGCCAGGGAACTACAGACCAGTCAGCCTCACCTCTGTGCCTGGCAAAATCTTGGGGCGGATTCTCCTGGAAGGCATGCTGAGGCACATGAAAAGCAACAAGGTGGTTTGTGACAGCCAGCATGGCTTCACTACGGGGAAATCCTGCCTGACCAATTTGGTGGCCTTCTATGATGGGGCAATGGAATTGATGGACAGGGGCATAGCAGTTGATGTCATCTACCTGGACTTGTGCGAAGTGTTTGACACTGTCTCACATGACACCCTTGTCTCTAAGCTGGAGAGACATCAATTTGATAGGTGGAGCACTCGGTGGATAAAGAACTGGCTGGATGGCTGCACGCAAAGAGTTGCGGTCAATGGCTCAATGTCCAGCTGGAGACCAGTAACGAGTGGTGTCCCTCAGGGATCGGTGTTGGGACGGGTCTTGTTCAATATCTTCGTCGGTGACATGGACAGTGGGACTGAGTGCGCTCTCAGCAAGTTTGCCAATGACTCCAAGCTGTGTGGTTTGGTTGATACGTTGGAGGGAAGGAATGCCATCCAGAGGACCTTGACATGCTTGTGAGGTGGGCTGATGCCAACCTGATGAAGTTTAACCATGCCAAGTGCAAGGTCCTACAGCTGGGTGGGAGCAATCACAGGCACAGCTACAGGGTGGGCAGAGAAGAGATTCAGAACAGCCCTGCGGAGAAGGACTTGGGGGTGTTGGTTGATGAGAAATTGAACATGAGCCGGCAGTGTGCGCTCACAGCCCAGAAAGCCAACTGTATCCTGGGCTGCATCAAAAGGAGCGTGACCAGGAGGTCGAGGGAGGTGATCCTACCCCTCTACTCTGCTCTTGTGAGACCTCACTTGAAGTATTGTGTTCAGTTCTGGTGTCCTCAACACAAAAAGGACATTGAACTGTTGGAACAAGCCCAGAGGAGGGCCACGAGGATGATCAGGGGACTGGAGCACCTCCTGTATGAAGACAGGTTGAGAAAGTTGGGGCTGTTCAGCCTGGAGAAGAGAAGGCTGCGTGGAGGCCTCATAGCAGCCTTCCAAGTATCTGAAGGAGGCCTATAAGGATGCTGGGGAGGGACTCTTCATGAGGAACTGTAGTGAGAGGACAAGGGGTAATGGGTTCAAACTCAAACAGGGGAAGTTTAGATTGGATATGAGGAAGAAATTCTTTACTGTGTGGGTGGTGAGGCACTGGAATGGGTTTCCCAGGCAAGCTGTGAATGCTCCATCGCTGGCGGTGTTCAGGGCTGGATTGGAAGGAGCCTTGGGTGGCATGATTTAGTGTGAGGTGTCCCTGCCCCTGGCAGGGGGGTTGGAACTAGATGGTCTTAAGGTCCATTAGAATCCTAGCTATTCTGATTCTATGATTCTATTTCTACCCATTTCTTCGTTACCCGGGCATGTGCATTTTTTCATTTAAGAGAGCATAGATTTTCTAGTAAACTGCAAGAGAATGTGAAAGCAAAATTTGCATGTAAAAGTTTTTGGTTCAGTATCTTTGATAGCTCTAAGCATCCATGCTTTGCTGCAGACTAATGAAAAGACATGTTTTAACATAGGTCAGTTATTCAAATCATATATTGGATAGTGTTTGAAAGAGCTTTACAAACACAGATTGTTTTTCTTACAATTGTCAAAGAAATAAACACTGTAGTTTTCTGTGAATAATAAACAAAAAGACTATATAATATGCAGAGAAACAAAATGAATAGAGCTTCTTTCCTTAGAGAAACCTGCCGTGCTGTTCAGATTGCTTTAAAAGCAAATCGCGAAACTCAGCAGTTGCATTATCCAATTAGGGATGCCTATGCCCATCTCAGTATACATAAGATGGAACAACTGCTCCTGCTAGTGCTGTATTATCTTTAGTGTGGATTTTTCCTCCAATTCTGTATTTCAAAATATTAAACTCATCTTTCTGTTCCCTGTCCCAGGCACCTTTATTTTGTGGTAAAAATACTTTTGTATCTTCCAGTTGCTTTCCACAATAATTAGTTCTTTTGTAATACCTGCAACAATGTTTGTCTGCTAATTCCAGTAGTGTCTGAAGGAGGCAAGAATGGCCTTCTGAGCTATTAGCTTCTGAAATGAAATAGTAAATCAACTGCTGAGAAGACATATATATCATATTAAACACAGGGAATCCACCAGAAAATCATTACACTAAAAAGCGACAATTTTGATTGATTAAAATGGTATGGGTGGATAGTGCTAAATCATAGTGAGTGATGTGACATTACAATTTTGCATATCATATTTCTGTCAAGACAATGACGGTAAAAGGCATTGTCATCAGACAATAACGGACAATAAGAGGAATCCTGATGTTAGATTTATTACTTGGTTTAGATTTAGAAAGAATAATTCTTGTCTTGTGCCACTTATCAAATGACTGTAAATTTACTGATGATGTAAAATTCAAAGGCAGAGCCACTTATAGTTTTGACAAAGTGCCAGCTATAAAGTATTTACTGTTCTCAGTGGTTCTGCCTTTCACACTTAAATATTTATCAGAAACATGAGCTCTTCAGATAAATGTTTCTGATCTTTGCTGTGGATTTTTTTTACATTCAGATTTTTCATCAGAGGCTCATCTCCCATGTGTCACAAGAGAAACAATCTTTTGCTGTCTTTTAAATTAAAAGGACAAAAATACACTATTTTTTCTTAAAGCCCATTTTCAGCATATTTATTTCTCAGAGTATGGAGTGCATAATATTTGCAAGGCCTCATTGCTGTCGTCTTTGATGACCATTTATATATGGTGCCATGGATGCTAAGGACAGTCATAATTCATGTGTGCTTTCTGAAGCAGCAGTCACGGAGCCTTATCCCTGCCTATGTGCTCCTATTTCTTCCTGTTGATAAGTTAAAACTTTTTTGCCTATTGTTATTTTATTTACCATCTACATTTGTGGCTGGAAGACCACTGTAACACCCATATTTGTCAGCTGTGGCTCTTATCCTTTGCCAGACTGCTTACCCCAAGGAGCTTGCAAAGCAAGAAGAGCTGTAGTAGGCAGGTGCTGGTTGTGTGTCTCCGATGGAGACCCTCAAGGCCTCATTGGCTTATAATATTATTACAATGGAGTTAGCGGAGTGAGACAAGGTGAATTCAACTGGGATATTGAATCACTGCAGACCTCTGGTCAGTGGTGGGAACACATTGTAATGTCACAATGCAAGGGCAAAGCTCTGCAGATGCTGCTGAAAACATCTGCTGTCACACCTGCTTTTGCAAGGTCTGCTTGCATCCTGTGCTGCTGAGAAAAACACTGCGCATTCAATTATGCTAAATCCCAAATTGGTTTGGGGCATGAAAGAAACAGCCTAATTTTGGCTCCATTGTGCTGGTGATCCCCCCTCCTCCCCTGCCTCCCCTTTCAAGATTTCATTACTGGTTTAGTGCAGGATATAAGTGACAGATCATTGCCTTTTATACCAAATCACTACAAAAGTATTTAGCTACAGAGGATTAATTTTTTTTTTTTTCACATTCATGGTGAGGGAATGTGAGACTGACATTAAATTTCCCATGCTATTTGGCTTTCTGAGGCCTGTGCAGGGAAAATAGAAAGTTTCCACAGCCTGGATGAATTTCTGATGAATAGATAAGGCTGGGTGTGGAGCAGAGATCTGTGACCCTCTGCAGCTTGCAGTCAGCCACTCCACAGCTTCTTTGACATCAAAGGTTGCAGACTGTTATGCATGAATAGAACCCTTGCAAATCGTGTCTGCTAAACACAGAAGAACTGGGTAGCCATCATCTTAAAAAACTTAGAGTTTGTGAATTGGGGCAGATTATTAAGGACTTCTGAAGGTACCTTAGCGGCCTAAATCTGTGGCAACTCCAGCCAAAAGTGAGCTCCTGTCTTACAGGATTCCTTTCTTTCGTCACACTTTCAGTTGACGCAGATAGATGTACACTTCATTAAAAGGGGAAACAATAAGGGCATCTCATAATTGAAACTACTGAGCTTCTCAGTGTACAGAGTGCTGGAGGAATGTTCAAATTCCCTGTAGGAGCTGTAAGGTTTTGAAATGACAGCTGCTCCTCCAGATACTTTTATTTTTGCAAGTAGTTTTAGAGGGCTAGTATTTCTTGTAGGTGGAGGAAAGTGGGAGGCTGGAAAGCTGTCTTGTTTTGTAGGAGCCTTCCTTCCCTCCTATACAATCTTATTACTCTAAAAACGTTTTTGTCACGAAATTTCTCCTAGGTTGTTACAGGCCTGTCTTTGGAGGTCTGTACTTGAGGTATTTGAGATTCTGTAGCAAGAATTTGTTTTGAGTATTACAAAATAGGCTGTACTTTGCCTATTTTGACCAGTGCATTCTGTATTTTTACAGCACACTTATCCCATCACCAGTGTGAAGGAAGAAATACCTGAAGTTAAAAAAACCCCTCTCTTCATCAAAGGCTGTAGCCAAAGGACAAGGGGGGATGGGTTCAAACTGAAACAGGGAAAGTTCAGGTTAGATAGAAAGGTGTTCTTCCCTGTGAGGATGGTGAGGCCCTGGCACAGGTTGCACAGGGAAGTTGTGGCTGCCACATCCCTGGCAGTGTTCAAGGCCAGGTTGGACAGGGCTTGGGGCAACCTGGTCTAGTGGAAGATGTCCCTGCCCATGTCAGGGGGTAGGAACTGTGTGAGTTTTAAGGTGCTTTCCAACCAAAACCATGCCATTTTTCTAAGAATAATGTAATTTCTAAATGGGCTGTCGCGAAGCAGTTTCTTCTATTCCCAACCATTTTATGCAGAATCACATTAAGAAAAAAAAAAAAAAAAAAAAAGAAAAAAAAAAAATGAGCCCAGTGTTTTGGTACAACCAATGACAGTTCATCCAATGATTTAAATGGGGAAAAATTTAGGTCTTTTGTTCGTGAACTTATATGCTCTGTAAGTTTTCATGGAATTAAGAATCACGAAATGGTCTGGAAGGGACCTTAGAGCTCATCCAGCTCCAACCCCCTGACATGGGCAGGGACACCTTCCAGCAGACCAGGTTGCCTGTTTTTGATTATTTACTCTAAATAAGTTCCCTTTGTTCTGCTCATGCTGTTGCACAGATTGCATTTGCTCTCGGTGCATCGTCTGTGCCAGTTTGCAGGTCTGACGTTATTTTTATATAACAAGTTTTTAGAAAGCTTTATCCGGAGCGGCACTGGCACTCTGTGCTGTCCTTTTCCAAGGAGGAAAACCACTTTGGCCGGATTTGACGACGGTGGGAAATGCCTTGGGAGGGCAGTGGGATGCGCCGAGCAGGTTCTCCCGCGGCTGGACGCTGGGTGTCACTGCAGGACCAGAGCTGATGTCGCCGTGGTGTCACTGCAGGACCGGTTTGGTGTCACTGGTATCCCCCAGGGCAGGGCTGGTGTCACTGGTGTCTCTGCTGGACAAGACTGGTGCCAGTGGTGTCACTGCGGGACAGGGCTGGTGTCACTGGTATCGCTGCAGGACAAGGCTTTTGTCACTGTTGTCCCTCAAGGCCGGGGATGGAGCATCCTTGTCCCTGCAGTGTGGTTCAGTCATAGGTGATTGATGCTTACCGCAGCATGAAGCTGTGATGAGATCTTATGTCCTAAAACTGATGAATTCTGGGACATGGCAAGTGCAATAAAACAGCATTCCTCTAGCAGATATCTGTTTAAATCTGTTATAAAGATACTGCGATTTTTAGGTCCTGGTCCCTGAGAACTTCCTCAGGTAAAATCAAAATTACTAATTTTGGGAAACAAGTGCTTTTATTTACTGCTGTGTTCAATACAGGCAAAGAGAAGACTTGAGGCTTTGCCAATTTTTAAATGTAATTTACAGTTTTTACCAAAAGTAAAACAAGTTGTCCTCAGCTTGTACCATATTGTTGGGGTTTTTATTATTAGTTCATTTTATTTTATTTTATTCTTAATTTTATTTATCTTTTTGTTAATATATTTTTTGTTTCTATTTTGTGTTGTGTTATATTTTGTTATTTTATTTATTTTGTTTTGGTTTGTTTTAGTTTGGTTTATTTTTCTTTCCATATATTCTCTACTTTTCATTTTCTGTGCCTTCATGCATCTTTCCTATCTACACTTCCATCAACAAAATTCACTCTCACTCACTCTTTAGGCACATTTTCAGTATTATAAGAGACCCTTTCACTCTTTTCTACTTTTTCTTTCTCTCTCTTTCCTTTTTCCCCCACGTTCTGTTGCTGGATGCAACATGACCTTTAGACTTCTGTTTTTTTTTTCAGCTGGGTTCTCTTTTCTGTCATGTTCTCTACACTCTGTTGTGTTAAACATTTTACTCTGCCCACCTTTTTCCATGGTTCATCCAGCTACTATCTCTCTTCTTCTTCCTCCCCCCCTTGCTTTTCTTTTCCTCTCTTACTCCTGTTCCATGTTTCCTCTGAGTGCCATTTTTCTGGCTACTTTTTCTTACCTGTTTTGTCCCTTTATTCTTCTGCCTTTGTCAACTGAACTCTCATCATCTTAACTGCACATCTCTTTTAAAAAGTGCATGTGTATTTTTGGACTTTTTTTTTTTCTCATAAGTTCAGGGACAAGGTGAAAAGGACTTGCAGTGACAGACTACTGCCTGCCTAAGAATTTTTTGCCACTGCAGTCAGATCTGACTATGGCGGCAGTTAGGTACCTCAAAATTATGTGTTCCAGTACTGCTGGTTCGGGTAGTGCCTTACAGCTTAACTGTGAATGCGATCTCCTCTGCTTACTGGTTTCCATTATAAGTTGATTCTGGTTTCCCCTCTCAAAGACTTCATTATTCCTTGTTAACCATGGAGTCTATACATACATCATGAATGCATCAAATGTCTTCATTCAGTTTAGGTACTAGAAACTGAATCATCAGTAGACATCACAGTGATCATATGACACAGGACAGGTTGTAAGGGTAGGGACACCCAGTTATGAGTGAAAAAATACTTCTTTAAAATGTTTCATAGCACTCTCCCAGACCTGATTGCTCAGTTGTGAGCCTTGTTTAAGACATGTAAAGGATCTTCAAAAAAGACCTAAGCTTGGAAGCTGAAATTTCAAACTCAAGTGGAAGCTAACAGTGTGTGAGTAAATGAAAACCTTGAGTTTACAGCCTCTGATATATATTCCCATGATCTCTTCCCTTGCTAATAGCTATCTATGGTGCAAGTGCTAACTAGTTTTCTTTCCAGCTGATTAATCAATGTTATAATCACTAAATGAATAAAATTATTAATGTCTATGCAGCATGGATTTTACTGTATGATATCTGATAAAGTTCAAACCTAAAGACTGGCATATTATTTCCAAACATACCAAATCATTAGGACGAATCCCCTTAAAATCCTGGTTTTCATCTCATTAGACCATCATTGCCACATTACCACCAATATCTGCTTATTCATAACTTCGCATAGAAGAGTTTGGAGATAATCTTCTATGCCTGTAGGCTCTTTACTGAATTTTTCATTTTGGCTATTTGTTCTTTATTAATTGGGGTTACTGATTAGCCTCTAGCACAAGGTATTGTCTTTGCTCACCAACCAGACAACTGATCAGACAACGAGAGATAATGCGTACAAATAATTCAGCTGTGCTGACACAGCGGGTGAGCGAGTTGCAACACATAAGGATACAGCTCCATTCCCATCCCGTTTGAAGACTTCATGGGTGAACACCTCCTTCTCTTCATTTGTTGTGCTCCTCATAGAAAAACATTAGAGCTCTTTGGCTTGTTATTCATGCAAATGTTTTTAGCTCAAAAGAGAAGGGTTTTGGTTTCGGTTTTGTCATTGCCTGAGAGTATCAGAAGAGCTTTTGTTAGGGTGAGGATACTGGACGAGGCAGGAGCTAGAATTGTCTATATCAGAGCACATTGTGAAATTGTCCTCTCAAGCCAAAGTATGTGTCCTGAAACCCAAGGCTTTATCCCCTTCCAGCAATCTTTACCTTAATGTTTATTATGGTAGCTCTCAATACTTTCATAAGCCAATTAAACTGACAGAGGGGATATTGAGGTGAGCTCTTAGGCAGAAGTTCTTCCCTGTGAAGGTGGTGAGGCCCTGGCACAGGTTGCCCAGAGAAACTGTGGCTGTCCCACCCCTGACATTGTTCAAGGCCAGGTTGGATGGCGCTTGGAGCAACCTGGTCTAATGGGAGGTGTCCCTGCCTGTGGCAGGGGATTGAAACTCTGTGAGCTTTAAGATCCCTTCCAATCCAAATCAGTCTGTGATTCTGTGATTTACATATCAACTCTCTGAGTCTTGATAACATCATCTGCCACTATTCAAGCAGCTTTAGCTTCTGAGTGAGTTGTCCTTGAAGTTTAGCGGTACAGCTATCATTGACCTATGATTTTGGGCACTGTAGCAACTATCATGTGTTGCGCACTGCTGTGTGGAGAATGGTATACATGCTTAGCTGAATGTAGAATGAAGTTAAAGTTCCTTTTTTAAGGAGTTTCTGATTAGTGCTGTGATGTAGCCCAGAGAGTCCCAAAGGCAGAATCACCGTGAAGTAAATCTATCTCAATTAATATATTGCAGGTAGACCAACTGCAAATTTGGATTACACTGGAAGCATACTTTTGAAGGTATTAGACTCATAAAACACTAATGGAATTGTGCAAGGGCTGGCATATTTCCACTTGCTTCTTTCTCTCTTTCCTAAGCAGGCTGCTAGCCACCTGTAATTAAGGCAAATAAGCTCTACTTTCTCTAGTGTTGTTTTAAGTGTGCTTGTTGTTGATAAAGCAGCATGGTGTGGTTAGGTGGGACCAGCAGAGGAACAAGACCAGGCTCTGGAAGACATACATGTGTAAGACATGGCTAACCCTTAGCTCGGAACACTTTGCCGTGTCAGTATGAGGTGAATTCAGAGAAGAGGTTAAAAGAACATGCTGAGACTCCTCCAGCTGTGAACCCCTCCCTTTTTCTCAACTCCTCTTCTTTTTCTTTCTCGCTCTCCCCTTTTTCCTTCCTCCCCTCATCTTGCTCTGGCTCCCCTCCCCAGCCTGCAGCTGGTAATAGTTTATGGGGCATGTTTGCTGTGTTAAAGCCTTGTTAAGGCTGTTTCAGCTGCTGGGTCTTTGAGAGGTCAGTGTCAGGACTGTTTTACTGTGAACCCTTGATGTGCAGGGTAAAGCTGGGGACAGGTAGAGCTTCTACCCTCTCACACCATGGGGAACCAAGCTGCTGCAGGCACTCCTTCCTGCAGTGCCGGGCAATAAAAAAATAATATGTTTCTGGTCAGAAGCAATTAGGGCAAGTTAAAGAAGCACTTATATTAATGGACTAGACGTAGCATCACCAGCACTGCTTGGTATTTCTCAATTTGGCTTGCTAAGACTGCAGGTGTTGAAGAGCTGTTGAATGCCGTTGTCTGTGCAATGCTGGCAGGTACCAAAAAATCATTACGCAGCACGTAAAGTAAAAGCGAAAATAAGAATATACAATTGAAAATACAGAATGTTAGTGCACTTGTATTTCTGGCGTTGCATCAGTGGTGTCTGGGTCTGCCAGGCTTCTTGCACAAGCAGATAGTATTAGGAATAAGCCTACAGCTGGGCTTGAAAAGGAAGGATTGAGATGTCATTTCTCAGTTACTTTCTAATAGAAGTTGTTACTATATATATATATTTAACTGTGAGAAAGAAAGAAAAGAAAAATCTAGAGGCCAAATGCAAAAAAAAAAAAAAAAAAAGAAAAAAACACCAACCAACCAAACAAAAAAAAACCCCAAAAAAACCCTATTTTGCATTCATGGTATATCTAGCACAGAGGGGAAAAAAGGGTGACTCAGACCACAGCATTTTCCCTTCTTTCTTCTTCTGGCTAGGTTTAACATGCAGGTTGAGTGGTCAATTTTTGCACTCAATTGGCTGTGAGGTTAATCATAGACCAGGCTTGTTCATCGTTTTGTAATAACAGCTTTATTCACTGCCTACATTTTTAAAGATCTGTCTATTTTGTAACCCATAATTAAGGAAAATTAATTCTCATTAGTTATTTATTAATGAGAAATGCATAGCGTCCTGGGTTCAGCAGTAACAGTCATTTTTTCTCCTTCCTAGTAGCTGGTGCAGTGCTATGTTTTTGACTTTTGGCCTGGGAGCAACGCTGATAACACCGATGTTTTTAGTTGCTGCTCAGTAATGTTTAGTCTGACCAAGGACTTTCTGAGTCTCATGCTCTGCCAGAGAGGCAGGGAAATCAGGAGGAAACAGAGACATGACACCTGCCCCAACCTAGCCAAAGGGGTATTCCATACCACAGCACATCATGCCCACTATATAAACTGGGGTTAGTTACCCGGCAGGGCTAGATCACTGCTCGCTCTGGCTGGGTATCAGCTGGCGGGTGGTGAGTGACTGTGTTCTCTTCCTTTGTTTTTTCCCTTACCATTGTTATTACTGGTGGTAACAGCAGCGATTTGTGTTGTACCTTAGTTACTGGACTGTTCTTTTCTCAGCCCGTGGGAGAGAAGGAAAAAGGAGAGGAGTTGAGCAAGTGGCTGTGTGGTTCTGAGTTACTGGCTGGGCTTAAACCATAACAGTTCACTGTGGAGCCCAACGTGGGCACAAAGGGTAGAGATAAGGACAGATCTGACCAGAGTGTGTCTAATTGTATTTGTGATAAGCATTCATTGTTTTGGATTAATAGTCACTCATCACAATGCTGATTTATTTCCTCTCAAAGTTCTTGCTCTTGATCTCGGAGTTTTAGCATGTCATACCTTACTTACAGCTGGTATTTGCTGTTTCAGTGTTTATCGGTTGGGGGGCCTGGGCTAAGGCTCTTATTTCATTGTACTTTATGGTAATGACTTGTAATACAATAGACTCGTTGATCATGAAATTGGTCTGGCTTGCGTTCCAAGTGTGGTCACCACCTATATACTATGGGAGGTATATAATGGAAGTGTTTAGCAATGACAGATCGTTTTTCCCCTCCTCGGCTGGTCAGCCTATGAAGAAGACATTCCCTTTACCAGCTTCCCACCATAGTATTTACAACATCATTTGAGAGTTCTGAAGGTTTTGAATGGCCTTTAGGTACCCTTGAGACCTGCCTGCTGATTGTGACAGGGATCACCATGTTGTCACACATATAGAGTGTGTTTTACTCATGACCATTTCATCTGATCTCAAAAGTTAAGCAAAGTTGGGTTTGGGTCTTGTCTAGGGTTAGATGATGATATAGGAGGACCAAGAGATTTTTCCCAAGGCTGGACAGTCATGAATGGCAGGGTGTGTGGGACAGTATGGGCAAGTATCTAGTCCACTGGGCCCCTCCAATGCTTTGGAAGTGTCAGAGATGGAAGACAGCTGTATGCAGTCCCCAGTGACAAGTTGCAGAAACTGCCAAAGGAGAGGGTGAATTGAATAAGTTTGCCCAGGTGAAAGCCATCCAGCTGGCCTTGGACATTGCTGCATGAGAAAAGTGGCCAGTACTTTATCTCTATACTGACTCACGGATGGTGGCTGTCATGGGTTCAGCAGCAGCAGTCATTTTTCTCCTCCTTGGTAGCTGGTGCAGCGCTGTGTTTTTGATTTTGGGCCTGGGAACAGTGCTGATAACACCAGTGTTTCGGTTACTGCTTAGTGATGTTTTGGTCTGGCCAAGGACTTTCTGAGTTTCATGCTCTGCCAGGGAGCAGGGGAGCCGGGAGGAAGCAGAGACAGGACACCTGACCCAAACTGACCAAAGAGGTTATTCCATACCACAGCACGTCATGCCCAAGATGGAGGACGGAGAGGAGAGACCCAGAAGGGTGGGGGGTGCACTGCGTGGTCGGGCTTGGTTTTAGGTGGTGAGAAATTGTATTCTTTCCTTGTATTTGCCTTGTCATTATTATTATTGGTGGTAGCAGTAGTGGTTTGTGTTATACTTTAGTTATTAAACTGTTCTTATCTCAACCTGTGGGAATTGCATTCTTTTCGATTCTCCTTCCCATCCCTCCGGGAGCGGGGGGAAGAAAAAGGGGGAAGTGAGGTAGAGAGAGACTGTGTGGCTGAAGAGAGGCTTAAACCACAACAGTGGCAAATGCCCCATGGGGTGGTTGCAGCAATGGAAGCAGAGCAACTGGCAGTGCAGAGGTAAACCCATCTGGGCTGCTGCACTGTGGCAAGATATCACTGGCTGGGTGCAGAACCTGGTGGTGAAGGTGTGCCATGTAGATGCTCATGTACCCCAGAGTTGGGCCACTGAGGAACACCAGAATAACCAAGAAGTGGGTAAAGCTGCTAAGATTGAAGTGGCTCAGATGGACTTAGATCAGCAACATAAGGGGGAATTATTTTTGGCCCGGTGTGCCCATGACACTTCAGGCCATCAGGGCAGAAATGCAACATATAGACAGGCTTGTGATCGAGGGGTTGATTCAACAATGGACACTATTGCCCAGGTTATTCACGACTGTGAAACATGTGCTGCAATTCATCAAGCCAAGCAGTTAAAGCCTCTTCGGTATATAAGATGGTGGCTGAAGTGGAAATATGGGGAGGCCTGGCAGATTGATATCACACTTCCACCAACCTGCCATGGCAAGCGCCATGTGCTTACCATGGTGGAGGCAACCACCGGATGGCTGGAAACATACGCTGTGCCCCACACCACTGCCCGGAACACTATCCTGGGCCTTGAGAAACAGATTTTGTGGTGACACGGTGCCCCAGAGAGAATTGAGTCAGACAATGGGACTCATTTCCAGAACAACCTTACAGACACTTGGGCCAAAGAGCATGGCATTGAGTGGGTGTATCACATCCCCTGCCATGTACCAGTCTCTGGGAAAATCAAACAGTACAATGGGCTGTTAAAAACTACACTGAGAGCAGTGGGTGGTGGGACTTTCAAACATTGTGATACACATTTACCAAAAGCCACCTGGTTGGTCAACACCAGAGGATCTGCCAACAGGGCTGGTCCACCCCAGTCAGAACTTTTACATACTTCAGAAGGGGACAAAGTTCCTGTGGTGCACATAAAGAAATTGCTGGGGAAGACAGTCTGGGTTATTCCTGCTTCAGGTAAAGGCAAACCCACTCGTGCGATTGCTTTTCCTCAGGGACTCAGATATACTTGGTGGGTAATGCGGGAAGATGGGGAAATCTGATATATGCCTCAAGGGGATTTGATTTTAGGGGAAAACAGGCAATGAACTCAATTGTATGCTGTTGGCTTCTCTGTAGCACTTTAATAGCCCACCAACTAGATATCTTCAGGTCACCAGCGACTGGCCCTGACTTCTCTCTGATCATCATCCCAACAAAGAATGAACTTTGATGAAACCAGGTAGGCTCAGCAGTGACCAGATGAGTTCTGTAGCGTCATCAGCAGGCACCAAACCAACACTGCACACAGCCTCTTCTGCTCTGAAAGACTGTTACAAGAGATGGAGCCCTACATCAGGATGAACTCAGCATCTTCATAGGGATTGGTGTATGGACTAAAGAATGATATCTCTCTCTCTTTGTGCATGTGTCTCAAATATATGAGACAAGAGTGATGGTATATTGAAAAATGTGGTATCTGAGCGTGATGTGAATGGAATGAAATAGGTGGTGGGTACTGTCCTGGGTTCAGCAATAGCACTCATTTTTCTCCTTCTTAGTAGCTGGTGCAGTGCTGTGTTTTTGACTTTCAGCCTGAGAACAAGACTGATAACACCCATATTTTTGGTTGTTGCTCAATAATGTTTAGTCTGACCAAGGACTTTCTGAGTCTCATGCTCTGCCAGGGAGGAAGGGAAGTCAGGAGGAAGCAGAGACAGAACACATGACCCAAACTAGCCAAGGGGTATTCCATACCACAACACGTCATGCCCACTATATAAACTAGGGGTAGTTACCTGGCAGGGCTAGATCACTGCTTGAGTTGTGGTGGGTATTGGTCGGCGGCTAGTGAGCAACTGTGCTCTCTTCCCTTTTTATTTCCCTTATCATTATTATTATTGGTGGTAGCAGCAGTGGTTTGTGTTATACCTTAGTTACTGGACTGTTCTTTTCTCAACCCGTGGGAGTTACATTCTTTTGATTCTCCTCCCCATCCCTCTGGGAGCAGAAGGAGGAAGAAGGAGAAGACTGAGAGAGCGACTGCGTGGTTCTGAGTTACTGGCTGGTCTTAAACCACTACAATAAGAACCAGTGTAACTTTTATATTGTGATCAGTATATGCAAGGATAACTTGAACGGTACGAAAGCAGCTGATACTCAAATTAGGAGATAGGATCTTTGAAAGTCTTCTACTAAATCTGTTTTCTTTTATCATACAGATCAATATTTCACTTTTGGAAATAAGACTGCAGATAGAATCACACATTTAAAAAAATCTGTATTTTCCTAACTTTATGATTTGCTAATTGAAGATGCTTTATTTCTTCATGTAAGCATCCCAGCTATGCATATCTTCTGTTCATGAGAAAACAAAGGTGTAATTTGCCTTTAATATGAACATGACACAGTCCTTCACTTTCTTTTAAATACCCTTAAGATGTAAGTTAAATTTCGCAGAAGAAGTACAGCCCTGACCTAAACCTTGGGAGGAAAAGGCAAATTCTGAGAGATAAGCCTGGCAGTATCCTCTGAACTCCGGCAGATGTCGGCTCAAATGCTATGTAATCAAAATATATTCTGCTTCTATGGTGGGCAAACAAAATACTGAAATTTGCTGAACAGCATGAACACCAGCAGTACTGGGCAATCTCAATTAGAAAGCATTTGGTTACTGGATATCTGAGAGCACACATACCAAAATGAGGTTACAGGAGGGTTTCTAGTCTCAGGAATCTTGTCGGAAATTAACAGGATCAAAAATCATTATCTTTGCAGTAACAAGAATCTAGAAATTGCAGTGAATTCTACTGGCTCCTATGATAGTCCTTTCAGGTCTTGAAGAGGGGGATTAGGCAGAGAAAGCCTGCTAGTTTTTCTTGTTGATCAAATTGTTAGCACTGGAAGAAAGGAAGAGAAACACATATGCCTCAGTAGTACATATTTGACAGGTTGCAGTAAAAATTGATGCCTTCATTCTTCTCTAAGAGTCCATTCAAGCTGTGGTGTTGCCGCTGAACATAGTTTTCTGTAATTTGAGACATTTGGTACATCATTTTTTTAAAGAAATTTCAGAAGCAAAAAAAAAGCTGTAAATAAGACTTGAATTGCATTTGCAGCAGATCAAGTACCTGCTGCAGATCAAGTAGGTGAATGTGCAAATGATTTGTATTTAGGAGCCTTTTTGGCTATTTGCTTGTGCCTTTGTATGATTGATACATGCAAACTAGACTCAAAACCCTACAATTATATTTTTGCAAAACTGTCTTCTGTGTCTCCCTTTTCTGTGGTTTGGAAGTTAGGGCTTGATGCTATTGTTAGTTACAGTTCAAAAAGACAGGTTTTCTCTTGTTCTGCTTTAGAAAGTGTATAACAGAGCAGTGACAAAACACTTCCTTGTACCGTTAGTCTCATTCTGGTGGTCTTTTGTCTACCCCCAGCAATCTTCCACATCTTTCCCTTGTCGATTCCTCTTCCACTGTTTCTTCTATCATATGAACATGACCTCATCCACAGCTATTAAGAACAGTATGTGGTCCCTGCTTTGTCTATTATCTCAATGTCAGTGATGATACTGGATGGGATGAGAGGGATAGCTTAAATGGAGGAGGGTAAAAACCCCCTGAAGTGTCACAGCACTTTTTGAGACTTTAAAGTTTAGACTGAAAAAAAAGGGAAGGGGCAAAATGATGTTCATAGCTTCCCTTTTATATTAAGCCAGTAGCAGCTAGAGAAGTAATACGTAAATGAGATGATGAGGAATAAAATTGATTAAGGCCTAAATAGACAAAAAACAAGTGCTGCTGTTGCCTAAAGTGCTCATCTTTCCAAACCTTCCCACTTAATCGGCAGAGAAGACAGAACTACAGATAACCTCAGTAATAACATCTGTTCAGCATGGATGTAAAAGAATATTAACTGGAGGAGCTGTGAATGCTGAAATAGCAGGGTGCTGCTGGAGGTATGTCAGCAGATGATAATGTGGCAGTCACTTCAAGAATTAACATTCTTCAGGCACTAAAGTGTCCTTGTCTTGTATATCAAATCTGGTGGCTAAGATGCTGTATCTCCCTAGATAAGACTGAATCAAGTAGATAGTGTGTATGTGGCCACAGAGGTCAAATAATAATTTTCTGTTTCTTCTCATCAACTTACTTTCTTTCCTGAATCTGGCCATTAAATAATTTTGTATCTCAGAAATGAATGCTTAGTTAAATAAGTGTAATGCAGTTTGAGCATAGCATTTTGGTTACGACCTGGAATGACACCAGCAATGTGATGCATTTTCTAACCACAAGCAGAGGAAATGGTTGCTGTATAACTCCTTTAGTGTTACAAAAATTTTAGTGGAATAATTTTGAACTGTTACTAGAATTTTCTTCCTCTGAAACTCTTAGGAAACCTAAGTTAGGAAATGTTAGGAAAGATGCCAGAAATTATTCTGAAAACAAAGGAAGTGTGAGGGGTGGACAACCTTTTTAGCATAAAAGTGGGAATCGTATGCTTGGCTTCTGATTCACTCTCTCATTAGTTTAGAAGAGTCATTAAACATTAGATAATAAGTCAGCAAGGCTAGATTTCTCTAGAAATAGGAAAGTGTACTGACTAGAGCTAAAGCAGACACTGGAGTCCCTATCCTCTGGAACTTAAAAATAGTACTGTTCAAAACCACAGCAAAAATGACATTTTGAAATTTTCTATGTAATGAAAATTCTGACATTTTCCTTAGAGAAGGTCAGAGTGACATTTCACTTGGAAACACTGAGAGTATTTCTGGAGCTTCCTGGGTCATCTCCAATCACCTGCCAGGTATAAACCCGAGGATTTGGGGGTCCTGAGCTATGCAGTGCTCCTGGGGTGCTGAGGGGAAAGAACTTGGGCGCATCTTCTCTGCAGCAGCCTGCCTGACAGGTTGCTATTGAGGCCAGATGGACAAGCTGGAGGAATGCCAGGGCAGATTCTTCTGAGTTTTACTGGGATCTAGCAACAACCAACATGTTCTCACCAAACATTTTGATTTTAATAGATTGATATTTTAGGAATTTGGGAAGAAACCCCTGACTGCTTATGTTTGTAAAGTGCCTTGCTATCTGTGAGTAAGCAGTCTTATAAACCAGCCAAAGATCCTTATTCTTCCTCATTTCCTGATCATGTCAGACATTATAGAATATGGCATTGCTTTTTTAAAACAAATAAAGAAGTGCAGGATTTACAGATAACTTTCTTTTAAATTTTTGGGCGATTTTATAGGCCCCTTGTCTTGGGCCCTCCATTATCTGGCCATTGCCTCGTCCTTTAGTTTCCTTTTTTTTTTTTTTTTTTGCCAGTTGTGGCATACAGTATATTTGGGATAATTCCAGAGGTTTAAGAGCCTCTTTTCCCATCTGCTTTCTTGAAACTGTGCAGTCTGAATCAGTACTGCCATCTGGGTAGGAATATGATCTTCTGATGAAATGGAATAATTTTATATGAACTACGATGAATGCATTATATGAATGGAAGACAGACAGAGATGTCAATGAATATCTAGCCCAACCCTTTGATCAGAGAAGTCTTTCCTCAGCAAGAGCAGCTAAACAATTTCCCATTCAGGTTGTTTGCTATTAAATCAAGCTCTTCCAGCCAGCTGTCCTTTCATTCAGAACCCTGGAAACTGCAAAATAGAAGGTATAATGGCACAAGAGATCCAAATATGATCTAGTTATGGTGGGCCTATGCATACAACACCTCATCAGAAGCAATGTGGGAGCTGTGATACTGATGTCAAGACCTTGACATGGATTTACAGAAGAATTCATTTTGGCTATATTCAGTTCTGATATGAACATAATTCCGCTTTATTTAATAACCTTTTCCTGCTTTTTTGTAAATTACAGTGGAAAAGATTAGCAGTGTATCTATGTTCTGTTCTCACTACAGTTCCAGGGAAATTCATTCCCATATTTTTTGTGTTGTGTCCTACCCTTCCTTCCTGACAGGTAAGGAACCATATGATTCTATGATATAAAGCATGCTTGATCCCCAGGGTACTTGATCCTTCACTTCCTATTGGAGAATTACGCTCAATATTTGCAAAAACCAAGTTATGTTTTAGCCCATGGGTGAAAGTGAAATGTATGGAAATAAATGCTGGTTCTGGTCCAGCTCTTTGATAGTCCATGAGACTGATTTAGACCTGATTTCAGAGTCTCTGGTTTAGACTGTTACACAACAACTAAGCTCCACCTGGAGAACGAGATAACTTTTTGAATAAAATTAATATTACTTCCAATCTCCAACCTCCATAATTTTTGGATGAAATTAATGTTAATAAATGTATTCTAAACTATTCTGGCAAAAAACTTTATAATATAGATAAGCTCCAGAGGAGAGCTTAATAGAAAATCCAACCTTTAGTTTTCTGCTGAAGAAAAATGTGTATATTATCCACATAGATTCTAATACTGTCCTTGTTTCATAATGTTACTTGAACATTTTCAAAATTCTTTGTTATTTTAATATATACAACTTGTGCTATATAAAAGTAAGTTTATTGATGGAGAAAATAATTGGCAATAGTTTAACTTGATTACTCTGGTTTGGCAAGTAATAGTTTCTACTAACTAAGGATTACAAAATTACCCAAATAATTTTATTTAAGCATTTCTTTTGCTTCTAAGAATATGTAGCTCAATGGGGATCTACAGTAATTCTGGACGTTGTGACTTTGCTGTCTTCAGTGGATATGCTTCAACAGGTTCTGAATTAAACGCGTGCAGAAATTTTAAGGAACTGCAAAAAAAGTCATGTCACAGGAAGTTTTGCATTCTTTTAATGACAGTGAACAATCATCCTTAGGTAAAGTAGTTGAAGAACAAGAACTGAAATGAAATCATGGAGAAGAATTAAGAGCAAGAGAGCAAAAATATTGAGAGTGGAAAATGAGGGATGGTGGGAAGATACAATTCCCCCACACCTCCAATTCGTCAAAGTCATTATTTGTGCTAGCCTTTTATATTTTCTCAATGAAATTATTAGCACTTACCCAGAGAACTGAGGGAGAAGTCCAGTCATTATCAAAAAACAAAGAGATTTTGCGTGCATTTGCACATCATTTTCTACTTGAGAGACATTTAAGAATGGGTCTGGAGGTGTAATATACTCATTTTGGTTTTTGTCACCCTGCCTAAAAATGGACCAGGCTATTCTGTAGCAAAAATAAATCAAGCAAACAAAGGAAAAAAACAGTGCTATTACATTTTTCAGAGGAGCCTTGTTGATTAATTTTAGCAATGAGATCTTGAACAGAATTTACCTAGTCCTGCCTATGGGCTGACTATTCAAGTAGAATAAGGTAAAACAAGGAAACAAAACAATTTACATTACAGGAATCGATTTTTGGAACTGCATGCATGCATGCATTCGCTTGTGCTCCTGGGGAAATGGTGAGGAGTTTCCTTTGGTAACTCGAAGACCTGGGCTTAGGCTGCTTTTAATGACACTTCTGACTTTAGTGAACTGGGATCAACAGAAACCTCAGCTCCGTTCAGCTCCTTGCACTACAGAAACCTGTTTGGTAGTTCTGCTGGAGCACATTTGCTCCATGGTATCTGCTAAAGCTATTTAGAGCTACAAGGGAAATTACAGCTGGTGACTGGAAGAGGTTTGAAGGAGAAAGTGTCTGTTATTGAAATATATAAATTCTTCCATTCTCGCAAGAGGGTGTGACTTTCTGACCAGGAACTGGCGCAGATGTTCCAGTCCACTGACAGCATGGGAAGTGCAGCATTGTGAGGGTACCCAGGCTGCCTGGGGAGTGACTTGAGAACTGGCTGCTTTTAGCTGAGCATCTGCCCAAAGAGTCCTGCAAACCTGGAAGCTGTAGTCTGTTTCTCACTTAGAAACCCTCCTTTAGTTGAGCAACACTGTTACGCTCCAGAGTATTTAAATAAAAATTTTAAAGTCCTGACTGCTTAGTAATTTCGCTGTTTACCTTCCTGCAATGAGTACCAGGGATATTGATGGAAGAGGGGGGGAAGAAGATACTGCTATTGCTCTTTGAGGTTGTCATAATTCATAGGCAGTACGAGTTCATAAAAGTTTAAATAAGGTAAATTCTGAAGATTTCAGACTAATGGATCTGAATGTGAGATGCAATGAACTATGGAGGTGTGTGCTTTTGTGGGGGAATGGTTCCCCAAAAACACACACTCTTGGAATCCATTCTGGGACTTCAACAAAAAAAGAATAAAGCCCAGGAATGGGAAGGTGTGAAGCAGAATCCCTTGTGAATTTCACTCCTGTCTTCTGCTTATAACCGCACCTTTGAGGGATTAGGAGTTAAAAAAATACAGCATTTATTATCCTCCTTCTGAGGATTTTCTGAAAATAATGGTCCTGTTTTACTCTCTTTGAAGAAACTGCAATATAGAGGAGATTTTATCAAAGGTAAGTTAGTCTGATCTTCTCATGAAGGAGTTTCATATTTGAGGACTGGCTGGTCTTGGAGTGACCTGGGAGTGTAATCTGTAACAGTTTCCACCTGTTGTTGCTGTTAATGTTCCTAGAATAGCAGCCTGAACACAAAATCTTCTTGTCAGAAAATGACACAACAATTGTTCACTTGGTGTTGGAAGCACTAAATGCCCAGCAGTCAAGTACCATGAAAGATTCAGTAAGGAATATTAGAGTTGCTATTTTAGCAATGGTTGTTTTTTTGATTCACAATTGAATGTGAATATCTTCAGTGCTGAGATACTGCTAGTGATCCAAAGGCTACAGGACTTCAATTTACTCTCCGTGCCAGCCTAGGAAGGGTTAGATTTAGCAAGAGTAAAAAAGAAAAAAAGTGGAAGAGGGCAAAGGAAGGTTCAAGAACTCCAAATGTCTAGAATTCAAATTATTTTGACAATAAGGCAGAGGATACAGAAAAGAAAATACTTCCTTACACAGAGAAACTGATTTCTTGCAGAGAAGAGAATACATGATTCCTGGAAGGTTTGAATTATGATAATTCAGCATCAGACAAAATAGCTAAAGTTTTTTTTAACATTAGAAGAAATTCTGCAGAGAAGCATAAAACTTAAAATGTAAGAAATTTGCCTTCTGTTTCCAAGATGAGAATGTTCCTGAAAAGCTTGTGTTATATATTTATTAAGAGTGGGTTCACAGATGGATTCTCTAGCAGTTCACTTTGCAGACACACATTGCTGACTTCATAAGCTAATAGAAAGCAAACCCTTTTTCTGCATACCTAGCTTATAGTGATTAGATTTACTAGACTGATACACACAATCCCCATATATAAACCAGTCAGGAGATGCTTTCTGCACGCTTAAGTGCTTCGCATGTTTTTCATTTTCTCTTTTTTTTTTCTTCTTTTTTCCCAACCAAAGGCTAATAACTTTGGCTTACAAGATTACTGAGCTTTGCGTTCTAGTCTCTGCCATTAATTCATTCAGGAACTGGTGAAATGCAGGGTGTTGGTGAGTATTTTTCTTTCCAGTTCTTCACTGAATGAATATCTTTTTCCCTGCATCAGAAGCTATGGTCTCAGCTAGGATATGCCTCATCACACTGAGTGAAATAGATACTGGAGTACAGGATTCAACTAATCATACTTACCAGGTTATCTGAAAACAAGCAGTGGCATCCATGCTGTATTTTAGGGCCATATCTTCAATTAGAATAAATTAGCATAGCTGTGGTGACTTCACGTGGTTTCACATGACACAAGTGATAATTCACTTTTCAGTCCACTGGAACCATGAAAAAGAAAATGGGAAAGTGACCAAATCACTCTCTTACCTGATATCAGTTCTCAATGGTCTTTATAAGGTGCACATCATTTTCATTGCAAATCAGTTCCACAATATTGAAAGAAAATACTAGCTGCAGAAGGTAATGTGTCTCTGAGAAGACAAAGGAAGTGCATGCAGTTTGCATGGTTACCTTAGGAGCTAACAGATGCATCTGCAAAAAGTTTTTTTGACTAGCGTGAGCTTTTCACTCTAATTGGAGCTTTTCTCTGCAGGCAGAAGTTTTCCTAATGGAGGAAGGGGAAATGGTGTGATGTGTAGTATCTGAAGGAGATACGGATCTTTATAAAAGAAGGCATAGAAGGACAGAAGGATAATTAAGCTGGGCTGACTGGGTAAGTCATGATAGAATAACAGGTATCAAAGGATGCAAAAGCACAGAAGTGTTGGCATGGTGACTGGGAGGCACTTTATATTAAATATAGGACATTTCAGGTGAAAACATAGAAGACAAGCCTGATAGCAAACAGTGTTGGATTTTCAATTATTTGCATTACCAAAACATAAATGAAAACCTTGGTCTTCTTCAGGACTAAATCAAAATTTTGTTTTCAACTAGATGGAACTTCTGATAATTTTATAGATTTTGAGGCTTATAGTAACTACTGTTTCCTCCTGTATATCACAGGGCACCACTTTTCACCAGGGTATCCTTACTGGTTTCACTTACAGTCTTTTAAAAAATAGATTCCTATTTCTTTTTAAACTATCAGTCTCCTGATGGTTATTGTTGCATAATTGTGCCTAGTTAGAAGATGCTGTGCTCCATCCTCCAATTTGGATGGTATTTCAGTGATCACTGAAGACCAGGGAACAGTTAAGTAAGGAATCCTGCCTTTACGTACATGCGTTTATGTCATGTTTTTCGTTGTTTCCACACAGTTTTTTGAAAATAATTGTTCATAGCTCTGGTGACTTTGATAGCATTGTTTACTTAAAGGACATGCCCAGTTACTCAAGTTTAGGACTCCATTTTAAGTGAGTGTGTGCTCTAACTCCCAGGTTTCTGCTGACTGTTGTCACATAGTCTTATCTAGGCAGACTTTGAGGTCTTTGTGTGTGCTATTGATATTTGATCTGTATTCACATGTTGGTAAGTTAGGCTGTAGCTGACTTGCATTCTTCATAGATGAGAAAAAATACTTAGGCTTAGCAGTGTGTTAGTGGAGGAATCCCATTGCAGCTGACTCCTTAGGACCAAAGTGCTTTCCCAAAATGCAGGTGATCAGGCTTTTATCTCTGGAGGTCCTGTAAGAATTGTATTTTGGTACGAGTTTCTGCTGTCATTTTTTGTTTTCCTTCTGGACAGCTAGAAATATTTCTATGTTGTATTTCCAAAAGCTTATATCCTTCATAACTTTATTTTCCTTGCACATGTACGTGTGTGTTGTGCAAATGTGCATCTGTGAAAAACCTGTCCAAATAGTTTTTTGCCTTTTTCACACTAGCATTCTTTATCAGGACTATCTCTTGAGAATTTGAAGTGATACTCATTCAACCAAAGCTGTGGCAACTAACTGTATAGGTTTTACATGGCAAGGTTTTGGTAATGGGGGGGCCACAGGAGCGGCTTCTGTGAGAAGCTGCCAGGAGTTTTCCTCATGTCTGATGGAGCCAATGCAAACTGTATCCAAGATAGACCCGCTGCTGGCAAAGACTAAACCCATCACTGAGAGTGGTAACACCTCTGGGATAACGTATTTAAGAAGTGGAGATAAAAATCAGAGTGCACAACTGCAGCTGGCATCCTCATCTGTGTCACTCCCCCTTCAGCAATGTCCCCACTTTTTCCTCGTTCAGTTATTTACTGCTGATGTAAAGTAGAAGCTCTTCTTTTTGCCTTTGAATGTCCTTGTAAGTCTCCAGTTAAGCTGTGTTTTTCTCAACAACATCCTAATACTGCGCACAGGTAACTTTTCCAGATTTCGTCTTTGCAGTCCCTGCTTCATCCTACTGTATGCTGCACCTTTGCACTGAAGCTCTGTCATGGGTTATCCACCAAGCAGGCTGGTGCTCTTGTTTCTCTACTTTTTTTACGGAGTATTGGGTTAGACTATTCTTGCACTTGAAGGTTGCTTTCTTTAAAGACTTAGAGCTTCCCTGAGCTCTTCTTCTTTCATGTTCCCAGGAATGACACATCCAATAACAGTGCTGACATTTCTTGTTGCAGACCTGCAACGGGATTTCGTGGCATACCTTATTGAGCAGCCGACTTTTTCCTTGTTTGCAACTGATTTCTTGTATAACTTGTTATGTGAATGTCAGGTTTTAAAATGTAATAATCACTTAACATCATTTGAACCTTAATATTCCCTGGCTGAGAAGGCACTGAAGCTACATGCGAATAAAACTTGTTTGTGCTGCCTAATTCCTATCAAGAGTTACAGCGCTGTTCCACAGTATCTCTGCTGGATGAACCAGAACTGGCACATTCATTGATTTCTACCAGCTGTTTTCTGCCAGTTCCAGTTCCTGACAGGTAGCAAGCTGTGTAGCTGGCAGCAAAGAATCTCAAACAATTCAAATATGCCCCAGGGAGGGCAATTGCTTACCCTAAGCCCATCAAGGAATCGCTATTATGCTTCACAAGATACATATATATTTGCCACATCTGTCTCCTGTTATTTGTACTCTGAACTGACAAATGACTGAGATAAACATGCGCCTTTTTAATACTATGCAAGAACAAGGTGCTTGTGAAAGACAAACATTGTAGACATCTCAGTGAATAATTTCATAATGAAACTTCTTTTGTATATTCTGTGAACTGTTTTTGTAGCTGATCTGTATCTTTTAACTATAAAAGACCAAATCATCTATTTAAATACCAAGACAGCTCATTCAAGTATTTTAAATCTAAATTTGTTCATTTTCTTCTGGTGCTTTGACAGTCTCACAACATAGCACAAGCAGCCTTAATCTGGGGACATGCTGCCTTCAGTTACTTTTTGATTTCTCTGAAAGCTGTACTCACAAAGACTGAACTAACCAGAGGATGCTATAAAATGCTTTTTGAAACATTAATGGATTTGGAGCAAGCGACCAGAGCTTGGCAAGCTACCTCTCCTCAAATGAACCATGCAACTGACTGTGTTCAGGCTCCTGGCTTGTTTCAAATGGGAAAAACTTTTCCTTTGCTTTTGTAATTAGATAAAAAAATCCCCATTATTAGTTAATGCAGGTCAGATGATAAGTGGTAAATTTTAAAGCCATGATAATGCAGTTGCCTGTGATCCCCTGTTCTTCTCTATGTTGCTTCAGGTAATGGTGAGGTGATAAACTTGGAAGGTGTTTTGTACCCATAGCTTCTCTAGATGTGAATGGGAGATGAAGGATGAATAGTACTTTACAAAGTGAGCTTTATTAGGTAAAACAGAGACATGTTCTGGTAGAAATATTAACATGTCTCTGTGGGAGAGCTTATTTCGGTAGTAGTCTTACAGGCCTCAGAGCTTGCCCAGTGAATGCACTTTTAACATCTTAAATGAGCAAACAGCTGTTAGTATAAATTCCCATTTTATCTCCAACCCAAAATTACAGTACAAGATCAGCCATTTGAAGTAAAAAAACCAGGTGTCTTCTAGCTAATAAGATAGTGCTGGATCTAGCAGTTCAATATCTGGTATTATGCAGATGAAAGACATCCAGGAGCCTGCCTGTTGGCTTCGGTTAGAGCTGTGCATGTTCAGAGGCCCAGCATTTGTAAGTAATGTGGATTTTTAATTTTTTTTTTTCTTGAAGGATAAGCAGAGAGTACAGATGCTCACTTTGTAACTGATTTGGAGTGACAGGGGTTTAGTGTAGCCCTGCAGTTACTGACCTGAAGCATTCATGATTCTGTGCCTTAAGCAAGAAGGAATAAATTATTCTACTACCTTTCACTGTCATTTTAAATCTGTAAAAGAACTGTGCAGTATAAAAACTTCAAGACTGTGATTCTATTGTTAACATATGATTTCTTTAAATGAGCTGTCAAAGATTAAAACAAGCTGCTGCCCAGTGCCATTTGTTATTATTTTTTTCAATCAGAAACTAATAAAACATTTTATAACAGGATTCTAAAGCGTATTTGTTAATTACAGTGATCATATAGTCTTTCAAATGCTAATGGTCTGACTCAAATTTCACTTTGTTTAGTTGTGTTAGAAGTTATGATTAAAGAATGGTATAGCTTTATAGTTGTTTTACTGCCATCTGTGTGTACCAGGCAATAACTATGTGCAGATGGTTGTGATTCAGAGACAGGTTGCCACATGCAAAAAAAGTATGTTTCAGTTATTTTAATAAGATTTATTGCAGCAGTCACAGCTAAATGCTTGAACCTTAATGATAATTGCTACTAATCCTTCAAGAAAAATGATCAGAGTTCAGTAATCCACAAGGCGCAGATTTTGCTGTAAACTTCAAAAAACATCTTACTGCAAAGGTATGCTTCATGTTTGCATTTTGTATTTGCTCCCACTACCCTTTCTTTCTTAGTTGCTTATTCCTATACCTTTTGCTCTTGCAGCATTTAGTACGAAAAGGCAAGAAATCTCTCATCCTCTATTTTTCTTCCCAGGTATTGATACTATTTATGATGAAACACTTGAAAACTCATAAAGTTTTTTAAATAAATCGGAACAAATCAGACAGTAAGCCCAGAAAATATCTCACAGAGCTCTCAATGACATTGTAGTAGTGACTGGACCATGTTCAAACCCCAAACATGGTCTTTTGATTCAAATTCCATGTTAGAAGTGGTGATTTGGATTCATATTTGGGCTTGTATTTTATACCTGTACTTAACATCTCTATTCAATATCTATTTCCGAAGTATGATAGTCCAGGCCAAGACTTAGAGCACCTTTGTAATATTGTACAAATCCTTAAGCATAAACACTGGAGTGCCCCAGAAGGTCCAGTTCTTCCTCTTTAATTTTTAGCTTAGATTATTCTTCATCTTCTACTGGATAGTGAGATTTTCTGCTAAATGCATATATCTGTGAACATTCATAATTTGAATGTCTGTGCATGTATATGCAGGTAAATGGGTACAAATATATGTAATGTACATTTATAGTATACCTTTCTAGTAACAGGTAAACTTAAATAGCCATTTGCCTTTAGAAACAATTCTTGAGTTGTTCTTTCAATATGATTCCTTCCTTGGTTTTAATTTAGACCCATACCTCTTTCTGTGGCTGGGACAAGATCTGACATCCGACTGATTAAGAGAAGCACATGAGAGCCAGAAAAGTCCAGGAGTCCGTGAAAGTCATGCCAGTTTATTTTTATGTCCCCATCATAGTTAAGTTTTCATTTGTGATGTGACAGAAATTTGGAATTATAATTCATACATGCATGACAGAAAAACGACTACAGACTCTAGACAACCATCTTAAATATTTCAGGAAGAAAAATGATCTCTGTGATATGATTTCTCCATTTAGTTCTGCAAACTCTTAGCAACAGCTATATTGTGAACTGCCATAAGCAGTCTCAGAGAAATCACAGCTATTATAGTCCTATTATTTATAGGAGCTTCTATACCCTTAGTATCAGTATCAATCTGTTTTGTAAAGAATAGGGTTTTTCAGCATCTAAACTGTAATACAATGAAAATAATTGGAGCAGCATGTAAAAGAAGGATATTTTCCTTTACCTCCTTCTTGTGTGTGACCTCTTTTTCTTTTGTGAGGCTCTCTTGCTTTGGGGATGGTTCTCAGGACTAGAAATAAAAAAAAAAAAAAAAGGAAGAAGAAAAAGAAAAAGAAAAAAAGAAGAAAAAGGGCAGCAAAATATGACCTTTTCTCTCATCTTTCTGTACGTTGTGAAATACTGTTTTGCAGTGCCCCAGGGTGAGTAAGGTTGTCACTTTTTGTCTGTGTACATTATTGTTCTCTGACACCATGAAGTTGCATTTAAGGGGAAGGGTGCTAAATCATATTTTCACCAAGGCTGTGATGAAGCAGACTGAGAAGCCACCTCTTATTCTGGATTGTTGACTTTCTTGCTGCTGGTTAAAAAACCCCAATTATTAAAGAGGAAATTTTTAACAGTGTTCTGCCGGCTTGCAAACTTAAATGTTTACAGGTGTTTGGGTTCCAGAATAATTCCTCTGAAGTTCTCAGTTGCATTAAGAGTGGTAAACATTTCATATTATTCTTTCAGGCTTAGAATATTTAAAAGAAAGTATCTTAATGATGATTATTGAAACCACTTAAACAATAGTTTCCTAGACATTTTAATATTGTATTTTTTTTGTTGATACCTGTGATACTTTAAATTGAAAAGCATCATTGAGAAAGTGTTTAATCATGCTTTGAAGCCCCTAAGGGCATACCTGAAGAAGGTGGGAACTGAAACAGCTTCAGGTAAAGGATGCAGACAAGTCTCAGGGCTGCCTTATGCTATTTGCCACCTGACAGCATCTTCCAAAGACTGCTCCTGTAATTATTGAGAAGGTTGGCGCTCCAGCCTGGAGAGGTGTGAAGGAGCATGAAGTGTAAGAAGAGGATAATACTGACCCTGCCAGGATTCCCAAGTGCCCATAAATTAGAATTTTTTTATGGTTGTTTTGGACCATTAAGCTATACAGGGAGGCTAGAAGGCACCAAAGAAGTAGCCTTAAGATCCAATAGGAGTAAATGTTGAAATTGTGCTGTGTTTCCTTGGCTTCCTCCACATGATGTGCTGAAGACCAGCAGATCTGGTGGTAACAACCATCGGAAGCAGGCTACGCTTCACACCAGGGTTAGCCGTGCTGATAGGAGATGGCAGATCTGTTAACTAAGAAATTGTGGAAATATAGACTGTCCAATTGGAAATTTCCAGCATGCTGGCAATTTAGCTTAAAGTTGAATTCTAACCTTGAATAAATGAGCACACAGGGGCTCTGGAGAAGTGCATCTCTTTCTGTCCTAGCCTTACCTGCTGTGTGTCTGTCTCTATGTACAATAGTCTATAAATATGTGTGAGCATCTGCTACTGCCTTCCTTCCCGTCTTCCCTCCAGAAGCCAAGATTTCCATAGACTGCTGCCATGGCACTTGTATATGACATTTTGAATGCATGAAGTGCAAAAGCATGACATTTTGAATTAGAAATTAATTTAACAAACGTGTCTGTGGGAAAACGTTTGGATCCTCAAAATTTGTCAAATGATATTTTGAAAAGTTAAAAAGAAATTGTACAAAATGAACTGAGGAGATTTTAATGCAAAATCTAAGGGGAAAAACATTCACTGCTTTAGAGGCCTCAGGAGCCTAACAGCACATGGTTCTCATGAACGATATTAAACAAGCCACTTTTTAATGTTACTGTTTAATGTTTATCCATACTTTCCTGTTTAAACTCTTTTTGGGCAAACGCATTCCCAGTAGGAGGTTTCCAATAGTGGCCCAGTCCCAGTTGCCGACTTGATTGCAGTAATCCCTGAAAACTAATGTAATTTAGTGTAAATAATATAAGTAATAATTATTTACCATTTCTGAGCTGCTGTAGCAAGTTAAAAATAGGTTGAGGATGGGCAAAGTTGTCAAATTATGTAAGCATGCAGATGGAAATGATTTGCAAATTCAATTGGCTTGCAACAAAAATCGATGCAAATAAGCACATATATTTAGTTATACCACATGTCACATAGAAGCTCAAGACTGGTGACCTTGGTTATTAGGTTGGCCTGTTCTAGATTGAATAAAAAATAAGGCATCCCTGCATGCTATTTTAAGTGGTAATTTTTTGCACCTTTTGAAAATTAAATTTTGTAAATGACTAAATTATATAAATAAGTTCAAAGTTCATAAGTGAGTGCCAGTCCTGTTTTTAGATACACGAAAATGGAGGTTAATATTGTGCTAAGGCGTAATTAAGACAAACAAGCTTCCTGCTGCTTGCAGGACTCAGGCCAAATGGTGGCAGCAGATGAGGAAAATAAATAGTTTATATGGTAGGTGGTATCGGAGTTGTTCTTCATATCTTAAAAGCAGACAGGATTTATGCCTCTTTCTGGGACTGTCAAAGTGCTCCAGTCTAAGAAGTTCTCTTACCATCTGAAATGGCAGTGAGTGAACAGGTTTTGGCTTCTTCACTGAAAACGTAGGGAAGAAAGTCTCAGAATCAGAAACCACCTCTGCCTCTCTACCTCAATAGGCGGAGATTAGGAAGATTACGATCTATTGTATATCTACACTCTTGATGCTTTTTTCTTTCTGTAACTCAGGATTTCACAACGTGATTTAGAGTAAAGACTTTCAGTGAGATTGTTAGGATGATTTCACATTGGGCAGTCCTTCAATGAAGGTCTTCTCCCAGGCTTCTGCACATTCCTCTGCATTGCTACAAATTGTTCTGTCACACTGTGACCTGATATTTGACTCGTGTAAAATTGGTATCCTTCATTACTGCACAGTATACAGGGAGTAATATATAAATGTTTATTAATTTTAAATCCTGTTTGTTATGAGCAGTAATATCACTTAGCTACAGCCATTTTCCACTCCATTTATTATCCTACTACTTTTAAGTACATGAGACTATTTGCTGGTCTGGCAGGTAAACCTTATATCTTTATGTTTCTTTTAATTAAATCACCTTTTGTTAAAAGTATTGATGGAAACATATAAGATTTTAATATATGACCCTTTTGAGATCTTCTAATCTTAGACCAAGCATTTTCTTTGTCTCTGTGAAAACTTATATAGAGAGACAGAGGATGGTTTGATTATAGGAAAAGAAGATATTTCAGTAAATGGGATGTTGAGAAAATATATATGCCAAAGCAAATTGCAAATGCATACAGAAATTTACAAATTTTCCTTTTTTTTTATTGACCAGGTTCTTTTCATCTCTGCTTCTCCTCAACTTACCTCTTATCTTTATGTCATCAAGCAAAAGTTTATACTTGTACCACTATTAAGTGCTTTTGAAACATTTTAAATGTCAGTATTTCAAGGTATTTGAAAATTGAGTGGTTTTAGTTTCACCAACAATCTTACTAGAAGAAGTGTTAATTTTTAAATGCAGAGTATTAGAGACAAAGGGAAGCTGTATGTTGCCCAAAGTGAAACCAGCAAGTATATGACAAAGAATTGCAGATAACCTATAGTTCTGAACTTTTCTGAGCAAAAATCATATGATTATTTCTGCTAAACATATTAGAGGTAAGCATCCTGACTTTTGTTTTAATAAAAACATACTAAAAGAGGGTCATAGAGATTCTGCATGTTCAGGATGTATAAGCATTCCAGAAAAGTACAGATTCATAGAGCCTCTCTGGTCCTGGTATTTCTTATTTTCATTCTTCTATACTGAATCCCTGTAGAATGATGTCAGCTTTTCTAGATGCAGCCATTATCCAGGACTGCTTTTGCTCCTCAGGCTTACTTCCCTTTGGAAAACCCAGTTCTTTCTTCCTTTTTTTTTTTTTTTTCTTTTTTTGTATATTCACATACAGACTCAAAGTCAAATTTAATGTGTTAAAAAGGATTATCTGTAGAGATAATATTACCAGGACCTTTTTATTCCTGAAGATGGCATGAATGACAATTAGCCATGGCTGGTTTTGCACTCTTGAAGGGGTTGAGCTTTTCTGATTTTGCAGTGGTGAGTCCATTTGCAAAGCCACCTACCACTGCCATTGTGATAAAAACATTGTTTGGATTCAGTCATTTCCTCCACAAGATGCTCCATCCCTCTCATCTCTGTTGTTGACGCTTTATAAATCCAATTCATTAAAAGTCTATCCTTTACTGACCTTCCCATATCATGCCATCTTCCAGTTCTATTTCTGGCTTTGCAATGTAGTTTTATCAAAGTCTCTGCACCATTGTGCTTGGACCTAGCTATCAGGTCTCACTGCTCAGCCTTTATTCTGGGTTTCCTTAATGTATTGGTTTAAGCCTCTATAACTCACACAGTCGCTCTCTCACTCACTCCCCTCTCTTTCTTCCCTCTGCTCCCGGAGGGATGGGAAGGAGAGTCGAAAGAATGCAACTCCGAAAGGTTGAGATAAGAGCAGCTTAGTAACTAAGGTATAACACAAACCACTACTGCTACCACCAATAATAATAATAACAAGGCAAATACAAGGAAAAAATACAATCGCTCACCACCTATACCCAGCCCGACCAAGCAGTGCACCCACCACCCTTCCGGGTAACTGCCCTCCGTTTTTAACACCCTGGGCATGACGTGCTGTGGTATGGAATAACCACCTTGGTTAGTTTGGGTCAGGTGTCCTGTCTCTGCTTCCTCCCAGCTTCCCCTCCTTCCTGGCAGAGCATTGGACTCAGAAAGTCCTTGGCCAGACCAAAACATTACCAAGCAGTAATAGAAAACACTGATGCTATCAGCGCTGTTCCCAGGCCCAAAATCAAAAACACAGCGCTGCACAAGCTACCATGAAGGAGAAAAATGACTGCTACTGCTGAACCCATGACACTTAATTTTTCCAGTTCTTCTTGTGTCCTTTGAGGTTTGTTCAGTGCCCGCTACTACCTATTCCCTAGTTCTTTAAGCCAAAACCTCCTTTCTCCTAATTTCTTCAGAAGACACACATCCCTTCCAATCCAAGTGCTATCACTCCAATGTTTTGTTTGCCCCACAATAGCATAAAACGGTAAAAGAGAAAGAGGATATAGTCAAGAAAATCAAATAATATGTAGTTGAGCTAATCGGAAATGTGAAGGATTCCAATAGATTGTGTAAATTTACTGATATAAGGTCTTTTCTTGCCCTTCTCTTGGCTAGCCAGCTGGATGGGTAAGGACTTGGGCATTTTATGGGAGCCTGTTCTTCATGGCTTTCCACTGCAAACATATTCAATATGGACTGACGTTGTATTCGCCAGCAGGTAGAGGAAGGTAATCCTTCCCCTCTACTCTGCTCTTGTGAGACCTCACTTGGAGTATTGTGTTCAGTTCTGGTGTCCTCAACACAAAAGGACATTGAACTGCTGGAACAAGCCCAGAGGAGGGCCACGAGGATGATCAGGGGACTGGAGCACCTCCCGTATGAAGACAGGTTGAGAAAGTTGGGGCTGTTCAGCCTGGAGAAGAGAAGGCTGCGTGGAGGCCTCATAGCAGCCTTCCAAGTATCTGAAGGAGGCCTATAAGGATGCTGGGGAGGGACTCTTCATGAGGAACTGTAGTGAGAAGACAAGGGGTAATGGGCTCAAACTTAAACAGGGGAAGTTTAGAGTGGATATGAGGAAGAAATTCTTTACCGTGTGGGTGGTGAGGCACTGGAATGGGTTTCCCAGGCAAGTTGTGAATGCTCCATTGCTGGCGGTGTTCAAGGCTGGGCTGGACAGAGCCTTTGGTAGCATGGTTTAGTGTGAGGTGTCCCTGCCTATGGCAGGGGGGATGGAACTAGATGATCTTAAGGTCCTTTCCAACCCTAACTATTCTATGATTCTAAGATTCGCAAGGAAAGGGAGTCTTAAGCATTTTAAGGTATATGCAGGATATATCATTATATATCTGTAGTTAAACTTATACTGGGAGAAAAAATAGGACAGGTTAAAGCCTTAAATGGCAATTTTTAAGTTTGTTTGGTTTTTTGTTTCCTTTTTTTTTTTTTTTTTTGTCCTGTTTGCCTGCATGCGCCCGTACTCTAAAGGATGGGGTTTTGAAGTTATTAATACTTATAAAGTAACCCAAGAAGCCTGAGTAGTCTTAATAAGCTTTGTATATTGATATACATTATATAACACAAAGCATCTACATCAGTTACAACTGAAGCATGCATGCTGCTTGGGGTATTTTTGTTTAAACTTCTCCTCCTTCCATCCCTTTTCTCATTTATACTCTGTGCTTGAGGCTTCTTAAGGAAGCTGGGAGAATAATCTGCTCACTTCTAATTGGTTTCAATGGGAACTGTGTGGCTAAATCCCTTAGTTTGAAAATATCAACCAGTTTTTCCAACTGCACAGACCTTCCCCTGTAAGGAGACTTTATTTGTCTTTGCCCTAACCTTACACCTACAAGTGCTACTACTCTATAGTTATGTAAGTAACTCCATAAGACAAAATGCAACAAAAAAAAGGCCCAAAGGGACCTGAGGAGATTAAGATTTGTATGGGTAGAGTAGATATTTCTGCAGTTTATACATCTTATCTACATGTGGCTGCAGTGTTTGACTTTCCTCTACAGCACTTCTATTCTATGCGTGACTGACAGGAAATAAACATCTTGGGTTTTTGACATGTTTTTAATAGTGGAAAGAAGGTTAGAGCAGATAGTCATTTATTTAGATAGTTTTAAAGCATACAAAACACAAGACAAAATATGATCCTCTTATACAAAGAAGTACATTTAGTAAAATATTTTCCATTCATTTTCATAGTAATTTTGCCTTTTTTTTCTTTCCCAACATTATTTTTTATTTTTCTCCTGTTTATCCTCACCTTCAAGTCTAAAAAGAGAACAGTATGGCTCTGATCCACACACCCTCAACATTCAGTGGGAGGGAGAAAGACCATCATCTGTCAAAATAAAATCCCCAAACATCACATAGTCTAGAGAAGAGTTTTATGAGTGGCAGAAGAAGGAAGGCTTTGCTTCTGCTTGGTAGGCTTTCTTGCTGTGTCATTTCTGGTATAAAACACTGAATCTTGAATCTAGTATCTTGAAGCTGCCTCCCTGAGAAGACTCTTGCAACCTGGAGCTAAGAATATAATTTCTTATCTGATGAATGGATTTTCTTTTTCTCCTTTTATGAGGAAAAATTATAAAGTGTCTGAGTAATGCAGAATCCTAAATCCCATTGAATGTCATTTGGAATTAAATTATCAAAAGCTCTTTTATTCTTAGAGCTTATATTTGTCAGATGCAAAATCTGCCATAGCTGTCACAAATCATCTCTTCTAAACCTATTTTTCACTTCTAATTTCCTAAAAGAAAAAAAGAGTTACTTAGAAGATAGGAGCAGCAGAGTGCTGTTCATCTTATTTACTGCAGGGGTAAGCCAGGTAGGAAATAGTGTTTTGCTAGGTAGGCGGCACATATCTATTCAGCTCTAATAAATTAAAAGGTATTCTTGAACTACTTGACCCTTTTGTTATGCAGATATTCTTTCAACAATATAATGGCAAATTGAATTTGTCTTGACATTCCTGCTCCATTCTGTAAAATGACACAAAATCCATACTGTGTCCATTAATGTCAGACTAACACACACTTGTTGCTGCAGGTTTTACTGTCGTTGCTGTTCCCTCAACTCTCCTTTGCACTCCAAGGTAACTGACTAAAAATATGTGCACTTTATGACTCAAAAGATATATTTGGCCTGCACATAGATACAAGTAAACAGGTAGAAAGGATAATGGTGGTTGAAATAGCCTTTAGTAGAGTGTTCATATAGCAACCTGATAATGACCAGTGTCTGCTGCTCTGTGAACTCCAGAGATGACACAACCTCTGAAGCTTCTGTGCACTCATCACCTCCCCTCTGCTCAGATCTCCTGGTGGCCACCTCCCCTTCCAGGGTAGACAACAGTCATGCTTCCAGTAGTTCAGGAGCAAATTTCCCAGCTCTGCATTGCAGCACTGAACCTAAAGTATCTTTCTAACTGGTAAAAATTAGTTTCTCCAGATAAATTCACTTCCTCAGATTCAGATAAGCTATTAGGTTCAAAGTGCTCTAGATAATGTGCAACCATCCACTGTGAGAGTAATCTGTCACATTCATAGTTAGATTTTGATTGTTAATACATTGTGTCATGAGAATAATTTCTTCTTGTTCTTGTTTATTGGCTGCAAATTCTGGTTTCAAAATTTTTTTTGTCAATATTCTGAAGCTTATCTACTTAGCATTGCCCAGCAAAAGTAACTGTCTCCATGTTTATTAATAACATAATATAATTAATGTCTATTTATTAGCTCAGCCTCCTAATATGACCAAATGCTTTATCTTTGTTACTTATTTTTCCATTGTCTTTATATTATCTTCAATTTCTGTAGATATGATGAAAAGTCAGACTGTACAGAAGCTGGGAAGATTTGATGTCTCAATGTTTTCAGAAAAAATAATATAAAATATAGAAAACTTTTTATAAAGGGATTAGGAAAGAACTCTTAATAATTTGGAAAGTGGTGTGGAATCTGGATTCTTACCTATGCAGATGAGATATTAAAAAAAAATACACTAATATAGTTTCTTAATAATTTATTAGTTATTATTTGTGAAATAAGTAATTTTATATTAGTAGAGAAAGAAGATTTATAAAATAATGAGGCAAAGCAGGTAACCATTTTTACCATTGCTTACAGGGAATTAATAGTGCTGTTTCTTAGTATCACTGAAGTAATAGATCATGAACATTTATATACATGACTAAATGCATGTATGCAAATAAATGAATGCCAACAGACATAGGACTAGCTAAGCATCTGATTACTTTATGTGCCAGTCTAATTTCTGCACACAAACATGCTGATTTACTTTTTTTGTGTATTTTTTTAATGCAGAAGCCAAATGAACTTGCTTAGAAATACAAATCCTAGCATTACTGTGCTATGTGGGCATCTACTCTTTTCTCAGTCAAAAAAAAAAAAAAAAAAAGTCAACTTCTTTTAAATTTTGCATATGAATAAAAATGTTTCTAATATTTGTTTAGATTGGTTAAACTGTGAAGAAGGCTGACTGATCCTGGGAACATCCTCTTAACATTTGCCTTATATTTTTCAGTTTTCTGTTTAGAGTTTTATATTTGATTCCAAAGCACAAATTCTGCTTCCAGAACACCTTCCTAAATGACTTTTAACATTGAAGATAACAATAAGGAAGCTCCATTCTGATTATCACTGTGCAGTAACTAACCCTTCTGCAGAAGCAATACATGCAAACGCCTAAGAATGTGTGTAAACTGGTCCATGCTTGAAAGCACAGCTAGAAATAACTCATAGAAATTTAGTAAGTCAAAATGTGTTTAAGTGTTTACTTAGTATGTTAATATTTCGTTAGTATTTAGTCTGCCAGACTAAGAATCTCTGTAAAATTTTTATGCTACACAGAATGTCTATAATTGATTTATAAACAATTGATCCATGACTTTTATTAAGCATTTATAAATACACTCTGAATACTAAGACTAGATCTAAATATGACTTACTTAAACCAGATAGATAGAGAAAAACACCCTTGTTGCCACAACAGAGATGGAAAGAGAGTTTAGAGGATCCAGGACTCTCTCAACCTCAAAATTTTTCTTCTGGTCAGGAATGGATTAGAATAATTTGAAGTTGATCTCCACTTTTCACCTGATCTGACAGATGAAAGAGATGTATATGAATGATAAAAACACCAGACTTATTTTCAATTTTTTTCAATTTTTCAATATTACAAATTCCAGATCACACTGTAACTCCACCAAGAGATGTGTACAGCAATGAATTTTGTACATCTGGAATTAAAATTCAGCTTTTCATCTATGCCAGGGAGAAAATTTTTCTAATTTTTGTAGGTTTGTTAAAAAAAAAAACCTAAGCAAACAAAAGACCAACAAAAAAAAAAAAAAAAAAAAAAAAAAAACCTGGGACGTGTGATGAAGCACTGTGCTAGTGTATGAAAGTGGCATTTTCCTGTGGATCAGGCTGGTGTAAATCCAGGATGAAGGATGCACAATGAAATGGGAATTATTCGACTTCCCCACAGGCGTAGTCAACAGCATATTAAATATAGCATGTGTTTTACAGACCTGTGCCTGTTCTTTCAGCTTACTCTGGTCAGTGTGCAACCCATCTGGCAGGTATTTGATAAAGAATAGAAGAACAAGCAGAACTTCTTCAGTGCAGTACTTAACAGAGTGCACAATGAATGCAGTGGGCTGTGTGGTGTTTTGTGGCATGTAGAGACTAATCCCAGAGCAGCTGAGGTGAATAAATGTTGATGGGGATTCTTTTCAGTATTAGGCGGCAGAAGGTTTAGAAAAGATATACAAAGAAAGGACATTTTTTCATACATGTTTAAGTTGCAGAGCTCATTTTCTCATTTCGAACAGTGGAAAAGAAAGATATAAACAACTTCTAAAATGCGTCAGATACATCCTTGGTTGCGTCCACATGAAGAAGTGCATGTAAATACTTCCTGAAGACATGTGGCAGCATCCAGCTGCCAGCAGCTGGAAGGCTTTGCTGCAGCAGCAGGGAATGCATTACCACCCTCTCTCTTTATCGCCTTCCTAGGCACCTGGTCACCATAAGAGACAGGACCCTGGGCTGAATGGACCTGCTATTGACTATTTTTATGCTCATCTGTAAAATGTAAAACTGATAAATGGCTCAGCTGCTCTGTGATAAATGTCATGTAAGGCAGGATGTGATGGCGCAGGCCAGGTGTTGTATAGCAGCTGCAGGATGACACAGCCTCCTGGTCTAACTCTGTTCTTCTGTTCCCATGCTGAAAGCCCATGTAAAAGTCTCCTTTCACAGCTGCCTTTCAGGAGTGATCTTAATTTGACTCCTGTTGGTAGCTGTTGGTACCAGTGTTTGGATCTACATATGCTTTACCTTTAGAAATTTTTTCAGAATGCACAGTTGCAAAGCCGGGGCCTGTTTTTGTTCTAACACCTGGCAACATTTCTCCAGAGGTAGAACAATGTACAACAGACAGTTTGCCAGCTCATGGATTTTCTTCCAAATCCTAACATTCCCTCATCTACTGATTTTTTTTTTTTTTTTTTTTTTGGCTTTCTGCTATTAGAAAGCATGCTGTGCTTTGACAAAATTTTGTCTGGACATGGATAACAAATTGGGCAAAACCCATGCACACTGTTTGGTGTATGGTGAAATAATTTAGACGGCTGTTGTTGTGGTTTAAGTCCAGTCAGCCATGTAGCTCACTCGCTCACTCGCCTCCTACCCCTCCCCCCCCGGAAGGATGGGGAGGAGAATCAAAAGAATGTAACTCCCACGGGTTGAGATGAGAACAGTCCAGTAACTAAGGCATAACACAAACCACTGCTGCTACAACCAATAATAATAATGATAAGAGAAATAACAAGGGAAGAGAATACAACCACTCACCACCCGCCGACTGATATCCAGCCCCATCTGAGCAGTGATCTAACCCTGCCGGGTAGCTCCCCTCAGTTTATATAGTGGGCATGATGTGCTGTGGTATGGAACACCTCTTTGGTTAGTTTGAGTCAGGTGTCCTGTCTCTGCTTCCTCCCGGCTTCCCCTCCTCCCTGGCAGAGCATGAGACTCAGAAAGTCCTTGGTCAGACTAAACATTACTAAGCAGCAACTAAAAACATCAGTGTTATCAGTGCTGTACCAAGACTGAAAGTCAAAAACACAGCACTGCACAGCTACTAAGAAGGAAAAAGATGACTGCTACTGCTCAACTCAGAACAGCTATTTACTACTATACCAAATAAAGCTGTTTTATGGGTAGTAAAGAAAGTTCTGAGCTTTCATTTTGGGAAAGGTATCTTGCTTTCAGAGACTTTTTCTTTTTTAGATACTGTTGTTCTCCTTTATTTTCTAAACATTATTTTTCTGTTACACTCTATAATAACACTGTGAAGGATGCCACTTGACAACCTAACTTAATTTATCCACAGAATAGCTGCTCTGGTAAAGAAACATCTGATGTAGAAACTATAACCACTATGACTGACAGGGTCAGCTTCAACTCAGTTCAGGTTTTGTTTCTCACATAATAGGGTGTACTTTGTTTTTATAGTGTCTATTTCAAGCAAGCCTTGTTACCTTTTAGTATAACAGGATGGTTAATACTTCTGCTTCTTCTGTCCTGATTTTGACAGGGTTTTATTACTGTGTGTAATTGTACACTGATGAACTAGTTTGGACGTGAATAACCCATGCATTTTCTTATTAATTTGAGGATGTCTGTTTTCTCATGCCTATAGTAAAGCTAATACCTCATCACTTTTTCTTTCCCATAGTTCTGTCATTGTCCATCTAGGTCCAGAAATAAGTGTAACTGGAGCTGGGTTGTGGTAGAGTATTACCACAGTAGCCTTTCACCCACAAGTCCTGATTTCGCATACAGATGTCAATTAGAAATAATCTTGCTCTCCAACTTGCCCTATTTTTCCACAAGATGAAAGGAGCCATGCAGCCTCACATGGCTGTCCATCCTCATCAGGTAGAGGCACAGGGGCTGTGATAACAAAGTGTGAGTGGATCTAGAATGAAGTGCTGCACCTGAGGTTTGCAGGAATGCTTCAAGCACTGTGCTGTGCACTATCTTTTTTCCTGCTTACGAGCACAAAATTCACTACCTAGCTGGAAAGCAGTTCTACTAGAAGTAGTAAAGTTCTAGTCCTGTAACAGTATATTCTGTGTCTGGAAAGTTTTAAAGCACTTAGTCCTTTCTTCTGTTCATTCGATTGTTTTTAAAGTCTTCTTGCTGTGTCATGGTGTGCTATTTCTAAGCTGGAAGCTGGCATTCCCTGTGCAACAGGAGCCCAAGACTAAACATCTATTGCAAGCGTGTTGCTGTACTAGCAACTGAGAACTGATTATTGCTCCACAGCCAGCAAATAAGTGCAGAAGAAACTATTATTAGCAGTTTCATTCTGTTCCTGTAGTTTTTTGTATTGTAAGCAACAATCAGCAGCTGAAAAGGAACAAAAAAGAAGTATTTTTTCATATAACACCTAGCTTTGTGGTGCGACCCATTGCATGGGGTATCATAGAGGCAAAGGGGATGAAAGGGTTAAATCTGGTTAAATTAATGAACAGTAAATCCACCTGTGGCAATAAATATGATTGGAATGCAAACCATAGCCAAGAAGACCCTAAATTTAAACAGCTGGAGATAGGGTGGTGTACCAGGATTTCTCCATGCACCTGCTGTTTTATATCCACTTCCTCCTCTAGCTGGGGACAGGTTACCGTATTAGATAGACCTTTGGCCTGACCTGTTATGGTAATTCTTTTCTTTTAAGTCTTCTAAGATTTACTTTTTTAATCACAGCTTTTGCAAACAACTGTACACAGCAAAGCTTCTAGTAGTTTCCAGGAAATGTGGGATCTAAGGACTGAATTTAGCATTGAAAAAGTTCATTTAGAGATGTTAAAAGTTCATGGCAGCAATAAACATCAACACAAAGATGATAGGATCGTTTCTTGTTCTCGCTGGGTTTTGTTATCATAAGTCGCTAAGGTATTTTCATAATTTTTTTGTCATTTATTTGTTTTCTAGTTATGTTTCTGCTCAGTGTCACAAGCCCTGCATGGCACCTCCTGAAAACAACAATATGGTGTTAGAGAAGATTGTCAGACAAATGGTTCCAGTCTTAATATACAAGTTATTATTTGATATTGTTTGCTATTTATTCCTATTTAAACCCCAACTTTTTCATTTTTTCCCTACTTATATCTGAACAGAAGTAACACCAGATGAATAATTTAAAAGTGGCCTTGTTAAAGGCATGTTTGATATGTGGCCGGCAGCTTGCCTTTTCACAGGTTTACTTTTCTTTGTAATAGACATTGACCCATGCCAGTGTATTAAGTTTCCTCAAAACTATTATTGCCAGATTGTCAAAGTGGCTTTATTACTTTGTGTTTTAAAAAGATGCAAAGTAAAATGATATGCTCTTAGAATTGTCCAAGCAGTTACACATTAAAGCTCTTTTCAATGACTTACAATGTATAACATTATCAATTCATTATGCATAATTTTACTCCTCATTTGATTGTAAGCTTAGAGCATTAAGAGTCTGTATTGGCCAATTTAAGAAACCCAGTTTACTAGTTATTCCAGTCAATACAAATTAGAGATATCTCTTTCTCAGTGTATTTGGTTTCAGGTCTTTCAATCACTTACTGGTTTATTCAGTTTTCCATCTGTCATGGGTTCAGCAGCAGCAGTCATTTTTTCTCCTTCTTGGTAGCTGGTGTAGCGCTGTGTTTTTGATTTTGGGCCTGGGAACAGCGCCGATAACACCAGTGTTTCGGTTACTGCTTAGTGATGTTTTGGTCTGGCCAAGGACTTTCTGAGTTTCATGCTCTGCCAGGGAGCAGGGGAGCCGGGAGGAAGCAGAGACAGGACGCCTGACCCAAACTGACCAAAGAGGTTATTCCATACCACAGCACGTCATGCCCAGGATGGAGAGCAGAAAGGAGAGACCCGGAAGGGTGGGGGTGCACTGCGTGGTTGGGCTTGGTTTTAGGTGGTGAGCTATTGTATTTTTTCCTTGTATTTGCCTTGTCATTATTATTATTGGTGGTAGCAGTAGTGGTTTGTGTTATACTTTAGTTACTAAACTGTTCTTATCTCAACCTGTGGGAGTTGCATTCTTTTCGATTCTCCTTCCCATCCCTCCGGGAGCTGGGGGAAGAAAGAGGGGGGAATGAGAGAGTGAAACTGTGTGGCTGACTGGACTTAAACCGCGACACCATCCCTTCTGAGTAGCAATTACAATAAATGTAAATGCATCCACCCTGCTAAATTAGACAGAAACAGTGACAACTGACAACTGACATGGAGAAGGCTGAGGTGCTTGCTCAGCAGTGTTTTGCCTCAGTGTTACACAATAATCTCCTCACACCTCTCAAAACCTGGAAACTCAAGGCAGGGACTTGGGGAATTAAGCCCTTCTTATTGTGAGTGGGATCAGATTCCAGATCACCCAAAGAACTTGAACACACATAAGTCAATCGGACCCAATGAAATGCCTCCCAGGGTCCTGAGGGAATTGTCTTTTGTAGTTACCAAGCCTTCGTCATATCGGAAAACTTGTGCTAGTCAGGTAAAGTCCCAAGTGACCGGAAAAAGGGAAACATCATATTCATATTTTAAAAGAGTGAAAAGGAGGGCCAGGAAGAAAGAATTGGGGGTATTGGTCAATGAGAAGCTATACATGACCCAGATTCTGTGTGCACTCGCAGCTCAGAAAGCCAACTGTATCCTGGACTGCATCAAAAGGAGTGTGACCATCAGGTCAAGGGAGGTGATCCTGCCCCTCTACTCTGCTCTCGTGAGACCTCACTTGGAGTATTGTGTTCAGTTCTGGTGTCCTCAACACAAAAAGGACATCAAACTGCTAAAACAAGTCCAGAGGAGGGCCACGAGGATGATGAGGGGACTGGAGCACCTCCCGTATGAAGACAGTCTGAGAAAATTGGGGCTGTTCAGCCTGGAGAAGAGAAGGCTGTGTGGAGACCTCATAGCAGCCTTCCAAGTATCTGAAGGGGGCCTATAAGGATATGAGTGAGGGATTCTTCATTAGGCATTGTAGTGATAGGACAAGGAGTAACGGGTTCAACTTGATCGGGGGAGTATAGATTAAACATGAGGAAGAAGTTATTTTCTATGAGGGTGATGAGGCACTGGAACTGGTTGCCCAGGGAAGCTGTGAACGCTCCATCGCTGACAGTGTTCAAGGCCAGGTTGGACGGAGCCTTCGGTGGCATGGTTTAGTGTGAGGTGTCCCTGGCCATGGCATAGGGGTTGGAACTAGATGATCTTAAGGTCCTTTCCAACCCTAACTATTCTATGATTCTGTGATTCTATGGAAACTAGTGACCAGTCAACCTCACCTTGTTTCCTGCAAGATCATGAAACAGATCTCCTGGAAGATAACCAATACAGTTTCACCAAAAGCATGTTGTGCTTTACTAATCTGGTGGTCTTCTATGATTGAGTGACGGCATCTGTGGACAAGAGAAGAGCTATGGAGGTCGCCTACCTAGACTTCTGTAAGGACTTTGATATGGTCCTACAGATAATCCTTGCCTCTATATAGGAGAGATATGGCTTTGACAGGTGGACTGATAGATGGACAAGGAATTGGCTGGATGGCCAAGCCTGAAATGTTGCACACCATGGTTCAATGTCCAAGGAGACACCAGTTATGAATGGTGTCCCTCAAGGTCCTGTACTTGGACCAGTACTGTTTAATCTCTTCATCAGTGACATGAACAGTGGGATCGAGTGCACCCTCAGCAAGTTTGCCCACAGCATCAAGCTTTATGGTACAGTTGACATGACTGAGGGATGGGATGCCATACAGAGTGGAAATGGAAAAGCTGAAAAAGTGGGCCCATGTGAACTCATGAGGTTCAATAAGGCTGAGTGTGAGATCCTGCACCTGGTTGGGGTAATCCAAAGTACAAAGGCTGGGTGGAAAACAGGCTGAGAGCCGCCCTGAGGAAAAGGATTTGGGGGTGTAATTCTATGAGAAGCTCCCCATGACCCAGGTTCAGTGTGGGCTTGGGCCGAGGAACCACACGTGTGCTGAGATACATAGAATAATAGAATAATTAAGTGTTGGAAAGGACCTTAAGATCATCTAGTTCCAACCCCCTGCCACAGCAAAGGCAACTCACACTAGACTGAGTCACCCAAGGCTCTGTCCAACCTGGCCTTGAACACTGCCAGGGATAGGGCAGCCACAATTCTCTGGGCAACCTGTTCCAGGGCCTCATCACCCTAACAGTAAAGAACTTCCTCATGTCTAACCTGAACTTCCCCTGTTTGAGTCTGAACCCGTTACCCCTTGTCCTATCACCACAGTCCTTGATGAAGAGTCCCTCTCCAGCATCCTTATAGGCCCCCTTCAGATATTGAAAAATTGCTATAAGGTCTCCAGGCATCAAAGGGAGTGTGAGCAACAGGTTCATTCTCCCGCTCTACTCTGCTGTCGTGAAACCCCACCCACATTCCTGTGTCCATCTCTGAGACCCAAGCTCAAGAAAGGCACTGGCCTGTGAGAGCAGGTCCAGAGAAGGGCCATGAAGATGATCACAGGGAAAGAGCACCTCCGCCTTGAAGTGAGGCTGAAGGACTTGAGGTTGTTCAGCCTGGAGAAGAGAAGGTTCTTGGGAGAACTTTTTGCAACCTTTCAACATCCAAAGGGGTTTTACCAGAAAGACAGAGAGACTTCTTACAAAGGCCTGTAGTGACAGAATAAGGGGTGACAAATCTAAACTGAAAAAGGGTACGTTTAAAATGAATATAAGGGAGAAATCTTTTACAATGAGGGTGGTGAGGCCCTGGCACAGGTTGCCCAGATAAGCTACGGCTGCCCCATCCCTGGAAATATTCCAGACCAGGCCAGACAGGCTTTGGAGCAACCTGGTGTAGAGGAAGGTGTCAGGAGGGGTTGGATTAGATTACCTTTAAATATACATTTCAACCAAAGCCTCTCGTTTATTCTGTGATTCTAAAGAGGACTTTTTAAAAGCAAGACAGAACGTTAGCGTTGAGATTTAAGCCTAGCTGGTAACTTTGTACCATGCAGCCGTTTGCTCACTCCCACCACTTCCTCCCCCCCACTCCTGGAGGGATGAGGAGGAGAATCAAAAGAATGTAACCCCCATGGGTTGAGATAAGAATAGTCCAGTAACTAAGGTATAACACAAACCACTACTGCTACCACAGATAATAATAATGATAAGGGAAATAACAAGGGAAGAGAATACAACCACTCACCACCTGCCAACAGATACCCAGCCCAACTCAAGCAGTGATCTAACCCTTCCGGGTAACTGCCCCCAGCTTATATACTGTGCATGATGTGCTGTGGTATGGAATACCCCTTTGGCAAGTTTGCGGCAGGTGTCCTGTCTCTGCTTCCTCCCGGCTTCCCCTCCTCCCTGGCAGAGCATGAGACTCAGAAAGTCCTTGGTCAGACTAAACATTACTAAGCAGCAACTAAAAACATCAGTGTTATCAGTGCTGTACCAAGGCTGAAAGTCAAAAACAGCACTGCACCAGCTAAGAAGGAAAAAAATGACTGCTACTGCTGAACCCAGGACAGTACCCACCCCTCATTCTACACCATTCGTGTCATGCTCAGATCCCACATTTTTCAATATACCATCACTTTTATCTCATATATATACACATATATACACACCCACACAGACTGCGAGAGAGAGCTAGAGATCATTCCTTAGTGCATGGACCAGTCCCTGTAAAGCTGCAGTCCATCCGGTCTGTGATGTTGGGCTCCATCTCTTGTAACAGTCTTTCAGAGCAGGAGAGGCTGTGTACAGTGGTGGATCGTTGCCTGCTGATGCTGATCATTCCTTTATCGCAGAACTCGTCTGGTTGCATCAAAGTTCATTCTTTGTTGGGATGATGGTTGGAGGGAAGTCAGGGCCAGCCGCTGGTGACCTGAAGATGTCAAGTTGGTGGGCTATTAAAGTGCTACATAGAAGCCAACAGCATACAATTGAGTTCATTGCCTGTTTTCCCCTAAAATCAAATCCCCTTGAGGCATATATCAGATTTCCCCATCTTCCCTCATTACCCACCAAGTATACCCGGGTCCCTGAGGAAAAGCAATCGCACGAGTGGGTTTGCCTTTACCTGAAGCAGGAATAACCCAGACTGTCTTCCCCAGCAATTTCTTTATGTGCACCACAGGAACTTTGTCCCCTTCTGAAGTATGTAAAAGTTCTGACTGGGCTGGACCAGCCCTGTTGGCAGATCCTCTGGTGTTGACGAACCAGGTGGCTTTTGGTAAACGTGTATCACAATGTTTGCAAGTCCCACCGCCCACTGCTCTCAGTGTAGTTTTTAACAGCCCATGGTACCATTCAGTTTTCTCAGAGGCTGGTACATGGCAGGGGATGTGATACACCCACTCAGTGCCCACTTTGGCCCAAGTGTCTGTAAGGTTGTTCTGGAAATGAGTCCCATTGTCTGACTCAATTCTCTCTGGGGCACCGTGTCACCACAAAATCTGTTTCTCAAGGCCCAGGATAGTGTTCTGGGCAGTGGTGTGGGGCACAGCGTATGTTTCCAGCTATCTGGTGGTTGCCTCCACCATGGTAAGCACATAGCGCTTGCCTTGACGGGTTGGTGGAAGTGTGATACATTCAATCTGCCAGGCCTCCCCATATTTGTATTTCAGCCACCATCTTCTATACCAAAGAGGCTTTAACTGCTTGGCTTGATGAATTGCAGCACATGTTTCACAGTCGTGAATAACCTGGGCAATAGTGTCCATTGTTGAATCAACCCCTCGATCACAAGCCTGTCTGTATGTTGCATTTCTGCCCTGATGGCCTGAAGTGTCATGGGCACACAGGGCCAAAAATAATTCCCCCTTATGTTGCCAATCTAAGTCCATCTGAGCCACTTCAATCTTAGCAGCTTTACCCACTTCTTGGTTATTCTGGTGTGTTCCTCAGTGGCCCAACTCTGGGGTACATGAGCATCTACATGGCACACCTTCACCACCAGGTTCTGCACCCAGCCAGTGATATCTTGCCACAGTGCAGCAGCCCAGATGGGTTTACCTCTGCATTGCCAGTTGCTCTGCTTCCATTGCTGCAACCACCTCCACAGGGCATTTGCCACCATCTGTGAGACAGTATAGTACTGGCCACTTTTCTCATTCAGCAATGTCCTAGGCCTGCTGGATGGCTTTTACCTCAGCAAACTTACTCAATTCACCCTCTCCTTCAGCAGTTTCCAGAACTTGTCATCGAGGACTGCATACAGCTGCCTTCCATCTCTGATACTTTCACACAATATGGCAGGACCCATCAGTAAACAAGGCATACTGCTTTTCACTTTCTGACAGTTTATTATATGGTGTGGCCTCTTCAGCATGCATCACCTCCTCCTCTGGTGACATTCCAAAATCTTTGTCCCCTGGCTAGTCCATGATGACTTCTAGAATTCCTGGATGACTGGGATTTCCTATTCGAGCTCGTTGTGTAATTAGTGTATCCCATTTACTCCATGTAGCATCAGTTGCATGATGTGTGGAGGAGACCCTGCCTTTGAACATCCAGCCCAGCACGGGCAACCGGGGTGCCAGGAGGAGCTGCACTTCAGTGCCAATCACTTCTGAAGCAGCTCAAACCCCTTCATAGGCTGCCAGTATCTCTTTTACAGTTGGGGCATAGCTGGCCTCAGATCCTCTCTATCTCTGACTCCAAAAGCCAGGGGGCCAACCTTGAGTCTCCTCTGGAGCTTTCTGTCAGAGTCTCCAGGTAGGACCATTCTCCCTGGCTGCGGTGTAGAACACATGTTTTGCATCTGGCCCAGTCCGGCCTGGTCCAAGGGCTACTGCATGAACTATCTCTCTTTTAATTTGCTCAAAGGCTTGTTGTTGCTCAGGGCCCCATTTAAAATCAGTCTTCTTCTGGGTCACATGATAGAGAGGGCTTACAATCAAATTGTAATTCAGGATGTGCATTCTCCAGAACCCCACAGCACCCAAGAAAGCTTGTATTTCTTTCTTATTAGTTGGTGGAGACATTGCTGTTATCTTGTTGATCACGTCTGTGGGGATCTGGCGATGTCCATCTTGCCATTTTATTTCCAAAAATTGAATCTCCTGTGCTGGTCCCTTGACCTTACTCAGTTTTATGGCAAAACCGGCTTTCAGCAGGATTTGGATTATTTTCCTTCCTTTCTCAAAGACTTCTTCCACTGTACCACCCACACGATAATGTCATCGATGTATTGCAGGTGTTCTGGAGCTTGTCCCTGTTCCAGTGCAGTCTGGATCAGTCCATGGCAGATGGTAGGGCTGTTTCTACCCCTGGGGCAGATGGTTCCAAGTGCACTGGACACCCCTCCAAGTAAAAGCGAGCTGTGGCCTGCACTCTGCTGCCAAAGAAATTGAGAAAAATGCATTGGCAGTATCAGCCATGGCATATCACTTGGCTGCCTTAGAATCCAGGTCATACTGAAGTTCTAGCATGTCCGATACGGCAGCACTCAAGGGTGGTGTGACTTCAGTCAGGCCACAATGATCTACGGTTAATCTCCACTCTCCATTAGACTTTCACACTGGCAATATAGGGCTATTAAAGGGTGAGCGGGTCCTACTGATCACTCCTTGTCTCTCCAGGCTATGGATCAGCTTATGGAATGGAATCAGGGAGTCTCGGTTAGTGCGACATTACAGCCGGTGCACTGTTGTGGTTACGATTGGCACTTGTTGTTCTTCAACCTTCAGCGATCCCACAACAGAAGGAGAGACCAGGCAAGGTGGACAGCTGCTCAGTTTCCTCTGTCTCCAGACAAGCAATACCAAATACCCATCTGTACTCTTTTGGATCTTTGAAGTAGCCTCTCCCGAGGTAGTCTATGCCAAGGATGCATGGATCCTCTGGACCGGTCACAATGGGATGCTTTTGCCATTTCCTTCCAGCCAGGCTGCTTTCAGCCTCCAGTACAGTCAACTCTTGGGATCCTCCTGTCACTCCAGACAGGTTGATGGCATCAGGGTACACTGAGCATCGGTATCTACTAGAGCCTTATACTTCTGTGGGACTGATGTGCCAGGCCATCTGATCCACACAGTCCAGTAAATCTGATTGTCCCCTATCTCCACATGGCTGGAGGCAGGGCCCCTGTAATAGTCATCATGTTGGCCACTTACATGATGTTGACAACGATTAGACTTTATCAAAGGAGCTGAAGTAAAATCAGCTCTTCCACTCCATCTGGGAACTTGCTCACCAGAGACTGAGGCTGCAGCTTTCATGGGATGATCATCCTTGACCTTTGTTCTACTCTTCAATTCACGCATCCATTCCTCCAGAGCTGAGGTAGGTTGTCCATCCCTCTGGGAGTGGACAAAAGATGTGTACTTGCTAAACACTTATATTATGTACCTCCAAAAGTATAGAGGTGATGACCACACTAGGAACACAAGCCAGATCAAAAGTAAAAACCACAACACTGCACCAGCTACTAAGAAGGAGAAAAAATGACTGCTACTGCTCAACCCAGGACAGTTAGAAATACTGAAATGTTAGGAACAAGTATGAACAGGAAAAGCAGTATTTTCTTTTCAAGGAAAGATGGCTCATTTGTCAGTCTGAAAAGTTCAGATAGGAATGAGAACAAGAAAAGTGTAAGACAATCCTTAGGAAAATCCCTAGACATTTTTTAAATGACTGGTTTAGGGTCTTTGTGGCAGTCAAGATCAGAAGATGGTGATTTTTCATGTTGAAAGAAACACTGTGAATACTGAGAAGTTAATCAAGTTATTTTTGGGTTTACCTTGATAAAACTGAAAGAATAGATCTTTTTTGAGTTTTGCGTGTTGTACTGTATACTATGTAATTTTAAATGTTATTATTGTATTTACCATGATCTTATTGTTACTTTTGTTAATAATAATATTCTCAGGTTTTTGTATTGCAAACAGACAAAGATCACACATAAAAACAATAAGTTGCATCTTCCAGTAACATTTTGAAGGATATGAGGAGGGCAGGGTTTCATTTAGCAAGGTCATGGAAAGTGATGTCTCAATAATCAGGACGTAAGCTGTTTCAGCTATGAGGATGAATAGATAAAACAATATATTTGAGATTTTTACTTAAGCAGAAAGAATAAGCACACTTAATTAAAGCCTAGAATTGAAACTGTAGGAAGAGGACTTAGTCAAAAAGGATGCCCAGATTATCATGATGACTAACAGGACTGGGGTGGTTTCCACAGTAACTGAGAAAAAAATGATAAACCTGAGAGCCTGAATCCAGGCACTTGTAATGTTTGTGGCTTGGTTTTGTTTTGTTTAAAATAAATAAACTGAGGTTGAGGCCTGGATCAAAATTGCAAGCTTCAAGTAATATATAAGGAAAATAAACCCATTAGTTCAAATGTTGCAATAAAACGTAAAAAATAAATATGAAAATCCATTCTGATTTTTGAGAAAATTTCAGTGATGTAGTGTTTGTGTTGGCCTTGTATTGGTAAATGGTGGGACACCTGAGTGGACACAAAGATTAGGAGTTTTCTTTAACCACATTAATATTACCCTGAAAACTGGACATCCGGAAGGCTGCAGGCTACACTCGAACTGATACTTGTTGAATCCTTTGTGAGTTTGTTAGTGCTTGGCAGTATCCTGAGACAAAGATTCCATCTGCTTATTTTCATGATGCATTTGGTTTCTTTTGTTTGTGCAAAACCTGCTTTTCTGAATGCCTTTTAGTTCACAGGATGAATAACTAGAAATTATTCTCTGAACATCACACAGTACTCTGAATGACTGAGCAGAACTTTGCTGATTCTTAACCTATTATTTCTTTCTTCATAGAAAATCAGTGTCTGAACTGGATCATACTTTGGTCCAGTTTTCTGCCATAGCCCTACCTTGCCCTATAATAGTCTTCTGTGTGGGGTGTGGAAGTGACTAGATTTGAAGTAATATTGAGTTATTCAGGATTTCACAAAATAGTTTTCTGTTACTTGACGCATTTAGTTTGATTCTCATACTCACTAATTTTTAACATTACATTTGACTTCTGTAATGCTTTTCAGCTTTTTCAGATTGCTCTTCCCCAGGAAGTGTTAATGTATAGTCAAGGAATAGGAATGTTTATGAAGATCAATTTTTTCCCCATGTGATGAGCCACAAAAACTACAAGGTAAAAGGGATTGTGTCATTGGAATTAAAAGTATTTAATGTGTGAAGACGAAAAGTATAAACTGGAAAAGGTCATTAATGGCTAACAGAGCTTACCAAGACACAAGTAGGATTGTGACTGTCAAGGCTGGACTCAGAGAAGATTACATCGCACAATGAAAGTAAAGGCCTCATTATTTTACCTTAACACAGACACAGAAGAGAGAGAGCATTGACTATGAGAAAAAGTAAAAAGAATGGGACTCTGTTATTTGTTTAAATGCAGAAATGAAAGCTAATAAGTTGTCCTATTTGAATCAAAGTACTGTATATTGGCTTTCCAGAGAACATTGACTCATTCAAGCTTGTGATCTGACCTGGTACAGGACTAGTCCTCACACCAGCAGCAACTTTTCCCAGCTACAGACTTCCATTGCAGTGATCTACTGTAGCAACAAAATCACCTGGCAGTAAGGAAAATTCAATACTGCCAGAACCCAAAACGTCAAAGCAGTCATGTGTAAGCTGTCTGGAACCAAATAATGGGAGAGGGAGAGCAAAGGAATCAGCCAGCCAAAATACCTGATCCACCAGGAGTGCTATTTCAGCTATACTCAGAGCTAGATGCAAAATTTGCTTTATGCTGAAACATTATTATAGTAGCACACTGTACCTGCTTTAATGCTTCTTACCCTTAGAGGCAATAATCAATGCACTAAAAATAATTCTAAAATATGTATTGCTAGTGGGAAAGAGGGATCTCTTTGTCACTGTTTCTTTTGTGAAAGCTTCAGTTATAGCACTGAAAAATAACATATTTATCTAGAGTGATGGGTTCATCAGTGTATTTCTATTATATTACATAGTGGGATTTCATCCTTTTGCTTCCTTCTCTCCAGAACACCGTTGTGTCAGAAATGCCAGAATACATTTAGTTAATTAACAAATTTACGGACTACTTTTATCCCATTCCCGTAGTGAAAACATGAGTTGCCTAATCAAGTAGAGTTAAGACACTGGATTTTTTATTCTAGTATGACATGGATGCCCTGAAGAAAATCAGTATTGCAATAATTATAATTTTCTGCTGGGCTGTTTTAAAACTATTTGCAAACACCTTAGTTCTGAAGTTAAGCAATTTGTGTTAAGCAGTGCCATCAGTATGTAGAGCAACTGTGGATGTTAGATAAGCAGACTGGCAGGTAAGGTATTATACAGTATCACATTTAAACTAGGTGGTTATATTATTAGTATTAGTACTTTCTGAAATTGCATGCCTTTTAAAATAAAATGGATTATTCTATTACTTGTCCTCTTTTAGCAGATGTATTTAATGTTTTAGTTATGAAATATTTGATGGGAAAGCTCACTGGGGAGATTCTTGGTACTTGAAATCAAGTTCACTTGTAAGGTGGAGAAGGAATTTCAATAATTGCAGTAAAGGTAATGCGATACATTCTTAGCAATAAGTAAGCCTATGACAGCATGCTTATTACCACAAATCAGACTAAAGGCTCTATTCATGAATGAATCATGTCCCGTTTACCCTCCATTTTTATATAGTGTAATTTTAATGGAAATATCTTGTCATGTGTCTTTTGTGTGACATGTTCCAACACTGCATTCACTCCTCTGTGTGGCTTAAACATGTAACAATACCTTTTTTGAAACCAAAGGAATAAAATGGAAAAAGAAAAAAAAAAAAAAAAAAAGAAAAAAAGAGGTGTTAAGTATGAGTAAAATAGAGAGAAACTTTAGATGAGTTTGTGAAAATTTTTTACTGAAAATCTCTGACTTACAAGTCTACTTTATGATTTCAATTCCCAGCATTAATTTAGCCAAGGAGACTATGAGCGAACTTGTGTGATGTTGGGCAACTAAAGAATCTGTGCAGGCTGAAATAGATGGAGGAGGAAAGGGATCCTCCTCCCTTGGATTCTTTTTCATATCTCATTCTTCACAATTTCTCATTTACTTTGAATTTTTTTCAAATCTTATTATCATAGCCCTTTACATTAAGGATGGGTTGGATATAAATATATCTAATGCATTTAGCCTGTTACTAGGTAAAGGCAGGAATTAGACAAGAATTTGAGATGAAGAAAGAAAGTAACCCAGAATTGCATAATTCTTCATGCCTGACTTGTGGTCATGATCCAGTATTTATTTTTTAAGAATATCATGTCCTAATTTTATGCCTTTTTTAAATTATTTTTTTTCCCAGAGAATTTCTTTTCATGCTCATTAACCTTGTGAACTGGACAATGCATTGGTTTTAATTTAGAATATGTACAGAATAACAAAATTTTCATGGCATGAACACTACAGGGTTTTGTGAACCCACAACAGAGGGTCACATTATTTTCCATCCAGCAAGTTACTTCCATGTGTGGCTTTATCCTCTCCATTTCCATATCAGCTCTTTTATTCTCCATGTTGCTTTTCTTTTGTGATCCTTCCAGACTGGACCTTTTCTGCCCCAGAGGGGTCCTCTACCTGCCATTTGCATCTGGACCATAAATATTTTATATATCCCACAATGCTTTATGCATATTTTAACTGAACTGTGCATTTTGTAAATTGTCTGTCAGTATAATGTATGCCTGGTTATAGCCACAAAAAATGTGTTCAGTATTGCAATAATATCGAAATATCAATTAGCCATCCAAATTTGGTCAGTTTTCCTGACAGCTTTAAGAAAGTAAAAACAGTTCCGAGTTTCCTGAACCCAGACAGCTTCTGAGGCTATATGACAAATTGTGTCACTTTCCAGGAGTCTGCATAAATATGTACGGTTGTTCTGCTATCAATCAGACAAGGTGGGTCTCATTAGCTCAATAGGGTAAAAGGTAGACATCCAAAATGAACTTATGTCTGTTCACTGTGATGAGAGGCTTAAACACTCAGACAAGGTAAATATTTGTAAGCAGTGCTCCAAGAAACACTGTCATACAAAAGAAATACCAGTTCTTTCATAGATATTTAGCAATTCATCTGTTCATATAACTATGCTGTATTTCAAGTACCACAGGTTTTTACACAATTTGAGTATGAGATCTAACAGAATCATGTTAAACAGGCTCATGTCATCTAAAATAAATGGCCTGCTGGTTGGAGAGACACCAGGTATTACCAAACATTTCAGCCATGCATCAATAAACAGTTTTTTGTGTGATCACTGGCACTGTGTGAATGTATGGCCATTTCTAAAGTCAGTTGTGGGAATGGTAGAACCTGAGGACCTGAACTGTATCTTTGAGGAGGGAAATAAAAGATAAGACTCTCAATCATGGTTTTACTTTGCACGCTAGCGTTAGGAGCAGTTCTGGCAGGGTTGTGTGCTTTTTCACTGCTTCATTCTGAGAACTATTTATGCAGGTTGTGGAAGGGACAACGTGATAAACAGGGGCCAGTGCCCTGTGAAAATTCTACTCCTATTTAAAAAAATCTGAACATCCATGAGGACTCATATTAACTTCTCCTTAAAAACCTTCCCCTCACCCTGTAAAAAAAATGCCACACACACCCACAAATGACTCTCAAAAAATGAACAAAACAGGGAATAATTATACTGGTTGCTCATGTAAATTGTTCTGTCCTCAATCAAATGAATATGATTGTGTTTTCTTTTCTTGATGTTATGTGTGATTTTTAATACTTATTCAATACTTAGTATCCTTGCAAAAAACTCCTCATTCCTTTCAATATGGCTCCATTGTATTTAGAGGAATTTCACAAAGTGCTGTGGCTAAATCAACAGCTTCTGGATAGGGAATTTTTACTGTGGTGATAAACCTCAAAAAACCTTGCCAATTAGCAGAAAAGCACTATCTTTATCCTGCCTGAATGCTATGTCCTTCTCATATTGCTGTGTTTAAAACAAAATAATTTTATATGCTGTACTTTTACAACACAGCACATACCTGTATTCTTCTTTGTATTAAACCTGCAGTGAAAAGTCACTGAGTTGTTATGGGGGCGTTCATAGTGCATTTTTATGTGCATTTATTAATTTTATATTCTTTAAACCATAAATCAAGGTAATAAAGAGAATTTTCAAATGTGCCACTGCAAATCTATCTTTCACATTGCCTTTGTTCTATTAATAACCTTGTTTTTCTGTACATAAAGTGTTCTTATGTACTGTAGAGTAGTTGATATATAGTAATGGGTGTAGAGCTGTAAAAATCTCTCTTGGCACTCTTAACATGGTCAGATTATTACTGTGTTCTCCAATTCAGCTAGATGTGTTCAAGGATCTTCTCTGGTCTGAAAGGTCAGCTGTTTTTAGTTGTGCACTGGTAGAATACTAATACTGTCCTTATTCAAATTACCTGCTACAGTACTTATTAAATTGATGGCCTTGTGCTCTAATTTAATACTGTCATCATTCAGAGACAGGTCGCAGCTGCTCTCTGTGCTGAATTAGGTGGTCCTGAGGCAAAGTTCAAGCAGAAACCTTTGTTCTGGACTGCATTTTCCCACTAAATTAGCAGTCAGATGCAGTGTATAATTAATTAACACAAACCAGGGAAAACTTGTCATTTAATAAGCCTTTTTTATTTCCACATTACACAAACAGTGGGAATTGATCCATTAAGTGCCTAGCTATTAATGCTGTTTAATGTATGTCTGGTTGTTAAATTGAGATGTCTAGTTACATACGTTCAGTATTTAAGAGCTCCTCACAGATTGTTCAGTGTTTGTTGAGATTTTAAGTCGTGTTCCACAAATCAATAATGGCTTCAGTAATGAATTTGAACATTGCTAGCTCAGATAAACGGACCTGAACTGCGTAAAAAAGAAATGGTGTCTGTTATAGCAGTAACCAAGACAGTGTGATATTTATTTTGTTGTCCTAAATATTAAATATTCTACTTACATCATGACACTTGTACTCTACATTACAGCCTTATTTTCCCTATAATCCATGTTCATAATTGCCTAAGGCATTGTTTAACTTCATCTCTTCAGAGTTCTACGTGGTATTAAATGTGCAGAATAATACATTTCAACAACCCCTTCAAGATGTCTGCAGGAACCTAGAGGATTGCTGTCCTTAAGAAAAAAGTAAAAAGGCAGTATTTGAATCGCTCTTATTTCTTAACAACTGTATTTTTGCCCTGGAAATAGCTGCATTATATTCTGGAATATAAACGTTTTAACATTTCATATATACTATAAGCAATATATTTTTAGAAGAAATGTATATTGGCAATGAGTCATTAGACTGACTGCCAAATATAATACTAAATCTTGCCTGCTTTGCTCCTGTATATTTATTCCACGTGGGAAGTGGGGAAACACGATTTTTTGTATTGGGGTTCTGTAAGTGGAACACGGGCTTATTTGAAGTAAGTGACTCAAAACGAACCTAAACTAAAGGCTCACACCCACGGAATACTCTCCAACATTTCTGCCTGACAAAGGCAACACACTTGCCACAGCAGAGATAAATACTGGACTCTCTTCACAGTCTCTCTCCTCTGCATCTTGGTTAATTCTGCAGCTTCTCCAACAGAGTCTTCAGTCTGTTTTGTCTGGGTCTTTCATTAGCATTTCAAATATTCCCTTGCTGCTGTAGCAGAGTTTGCTCATTTAACATGAAATCTCTAATTGTAAACAAGATGAAAACTTCCAGGCAGGTAAAACTCAAAGGGCAATGTTTTTCTCATGAAAAGTAGAGAATTCTGTCATGTGTGCAAGACCCAGTTTATGTGTGTTTGTACACATTGGCGGAAGAATTCAAGAGTTTAGCAGCAGACCTGTGGGCTCATGAATCACCACCATGTCTGCTCCTATGTGTGTCAACACCAACAGAGGTCTGTGGAGAGGGAGAAGAGCGCAGTGCCAGTGGAGAGAGCCAAACGATATGTCTTTGTGCCTAAAGTAAATGAAATGTGTTTAAAGTTTACACACTTTCACATTTTTCTTTGCAAAACCAACAAAATTTAACTGGGGAGGAGCTCACAAATTTCTCAACCACTCTAGCGTACCTGTTGGATGGGGTAAATTTAGCCTGGTATGTGGCATTAACTCACATCCTCAGAAAATATCAAGGTTTCCAACCGGAATAGAAACCAAATAAGAATAACATCCTTCATCCTTGTGTATAATAACAGGCCCAAATTTGATATATCGAAGGAGTTGACAATGCTGTTGATGCTCTATTGTTTCCATTTGGCAACAAACCAAACAAGACAGAGACACACTGATATGCAGGGTGAAGGTTTATATGCTGAGCTAGAGACTTCAGTTTTTATTTTAACAAAAAGAAAGTATACATATTTCATATGTCCTGGTTTAAAAGCTTTCTGCAATGTTTGTGATAAAATGTACTTCAGATTTGCATGTTCAAAAACATCCTTGACAGCTATGGAAATTGTGTAGTTTGACAACTCCTCATCTTAGCTAAGGCAAACAAACAAGGCCAAGTTGACTGAATTTAAAATCTTTCCTAATCCTGCAGATGTGATGGCAGCTTGTTTGTACTGGCATTCAAAAGCTACAGTATTGTCAAAAAATTTAACAAAGCTGAGGTAGCTTTGACTGAACTGACCCCAAATACGATGTGAACAGCTGTGTGGAGAGGGATGGGAGGATGCGGAAAGGTGCTGTCTACATGCTCGTTTGATCTTCAGTTAGCATTATGTGTAAACACAGTATTTAGATGCCTGAGAAAACGATAAGCCACCAGTTATGAAAGGAAGTAAGAGCAGTCTGTATTTTTATACTATTTGCTCCAGTGCTGGATGAGGGTCTCACTGTGGTGGGCGCTGTACAAAAGCAGAACAACTAATGTGCATGTAGAGATTAAAGACTTCTTTATCCAAGCTAGACTAACTGTGCTGACTTTGAATGATTCAAAGGAAGTTCTGGTTCCTCTTGTTATTTAGTTTAAGCATGTGCTATTTGATAATCACTCCCAAGAAATGAAATGGCAAGGCCTTATTCATAGGACAGGTATGTATATTACAGGTAAAAATGATATTTTCTTGAAAACTATGCACTTTGTACCAAAGAGGTCGTGTGCTTGCACAACGTATCTCTGAGGAACAATTAGTGGCTTCTTTGCAGAATGTGGTCAGTCAAGCCTAGTCTCCAGCAGTAGCACTAGGTTAGCCAGAATATTGTTTCAGTCTGGGGATCACAGTTCAGTGTTTCTGTGCTCATGACAGAAGATGGAGACCTGGTTTGGAACATTTGTGCTATGTAGCACCCAGATCAGTGTAGACCAACTGAGATGCTGCAGCACCATCAGACTTTCAAGGTGAAGAATGTTTACACTTACTTTCCTTGAGGAAAAGCTACTGCCTCTGTCACTTGATCTCCCCATGACACCCCAGACACAAGTTTCTTTCTAATGATAGTATTAGCATTTATTTGGCTTTTGTCATAAAGAATGACATATTTATATAACATTTCAGTTGAGCAACTGAAGCGAAGAGATTAAAACAGACTAATGCAGCAAGGTAAAACAGCTGCCTTTGACACATTCTCCCCCCTCTGTTTCACAGGCGTGAAAAATTTGCAAGGCTGTTGGATATGCCTGCGGTCAGGATTCAGGATGGTGCACTCTCAGGTGCATTCTATGCATCATGATACATGACAGAGGGGGAACAGCCAAGGGAGCATGCCCTCAGGGGATGCTTTGCCGAGCCTAGCAGGATGGAGAGAGGACAGGAAGTGAAATTACAAGGCACGGAGCAGGAGCTGTGCAACCTGGAGGTATAAGGTGTAGTTACTCCTGGGTATTTTCTTGAGAGACATAATAATATAACTATGAGTAAAAGTGGGGATTTGGCTTATGGGTCCATAATGATGGATTCAATTTCCTGTTGCAGAGACATTGTGGATAGTCAACACAGTGCAGAGAATAATGGTGCTTTACAAATGAGATGAGTGTTTTGAGGAAAGATGGGTTTTTTTCACTGGAATTGCAAGTAAAGGGAAATATTTTTCTCCTAGAAAATCCCTTGTGGTGACCTGCAATTCCAGCATAAAGAACTGCTTGAAGAAATTCTTGAAAGAAGGAAAATAAGAAGGCAAGAAATATACAGTATTTGCTATTTTCCTGAATTTGTTTTTGTTTTTTTTTTTTTTTTTTTTTTTTAGGCCTGAAGAACACTTTTGATGTAATCCTTCTGGCTGAACTGATTGCAGCATGGTATCATCTGGGTCATTTCTGAAAGCTTGTTTAGGTCTTTCAGTTTGGTATGGAGTTCTTCACAATTCATGGAGATATGAAAAGCCACATTTACTCTACTCTTGTGCAGCTGGGAGCGTAAATTAGGTGGCTTGTTTTTCCAAAGCCACTCCATGGGTTCAGTTAGGATGCCAGCCTTGTTCAGCACACTGGCAGGAGCTGTTTAAACTTCTAGATCAGTGGAAGGCAACCTTTAACAGTTGGAGACTTGAGATAGATTCACAGAATCATAGAACAGTTAGGGTTGGAAAAGACCTTAAGATCATCTAGTTCCAACCCCCCTGCCACGGGCAGGGACACCTCACAATAAACCATGCCCCCCAAGGCTATGTCCAACCTGGCTTTGGACACTGCCAGGGATGGAGCATTCACAACTTGCCTGGGCAACCCATTCCAGTGCCTCACCACCCACACAGTAAAGAATTTCTTCCTCATATCCAATCTAAACTTCCCCTGTTTAAGTTTGAACCCATTACCCCTTGTCCTATCACTACAGTCCCAAACGAATAGTCCCTCCCCAGCATCCTTATAGGCCTCCTTCAGATACTGGAAGGCTGCTATGAGGTCTCCACACAGCCTCCTCTTCTCCAGGCTGAACAGCCCCAACTTTCTCAACCTGTCTTCATACAGGAGGTGCTCCAGTCCCCTGATCATCCTCGTGGTCCTCCTCTGGGCTTGTTCTAACAGTTCAATGTCCTTTTTGTGTTGAGGAAACCAGAACTGAGCACAATACTCCAAGTGAGGTCTCACAAGAGCAGAGTAGAAGGGCAGGATCACCTCCTTTGACTTAATGGTCACGCTCCTTTTGATACAGCCCACAATACGGTTGGCTTTCTGGGCTGCGAGCCGCACACTGCTGGCTCATGTTCATTTTCTCATCAACCAACACCCCCAAGTCCTTCTCTGCAGGGCTGCTCTGAATCTCTTCCCTGCCCACCCTGTAACTGTGCCTGCGATTGCTCCCACCCAGGTGTAGGACCTTGCACTTGGCATGGCTAAACTTCCTAAGGTTGGCATCAGCCCACCTCACAAGCATGTCAAGGTCCCTCTGGATGGCATTCCTTCCCTCCAACGTATCAACTGAACCACACAGCTTGGAGTCATCGGCAAACTTGCTGAGGGCGCACTCAATCCCACTGTCCATGTCACCGACAAAGATGTTGAACAAGACCGGTCCCAACACCGATCCCTGAGGGACACCACTCGTTACTGGTCTCCAGCTGGACATTGAGCCATTGACCAAAACTCTTTGCATGAGAATTTTTAATAGATTTGAGGTATATGTATGCATTCTCAACAGGTTGTACCTAAGTGCATGAAATCCATTGCACACCTCAGTGAAGGCACAGAAACAATTTTAGAAAGAAAGATTGCATCTCAAGGTTTGATGATATCCGCACTTTAACAAGCATTTTTTTGTTTAAATTTCCTACAAATCAGGGTCTTAGTCCTGCAGCAAGCCCTTTCCCACAAAAGGGAGTAGACAGGGTCCTCGTACTATCAGTGAGCTGCAGTGAAACACCAGCTGTTGGAGAAGAATTCAGATTGTCATGGGTTTTTAATTAGGCATGTATTTAGTACCACTAGTTAAATTGCTGGTTTACAAATAATCTATCTCAAACTTAATTATCTCAAACAATGTGTTATTTTTCATAAAACTAAGCAAGATTAACTTTTTCATTATTTTGACAATGTTTGGCAAGTGGCCTAGTAATTGGAAATCAGTACTTCTCTTTTATAATAATTGAATTCTTAAATAATTTTGTTTTATTCATTTGTGATATTTGGAAAATGTTTTTTTTTATATATTTTAATTTCTTTTGTACTCTGATAATGTTACATAGTTAAAACTCAGCTGCAAGCCTGCCAAGCCCCAAAGTCATACACAACTGAAGATTAAACAAACAAACAAAAAAAGTGATAAAAATGGAACAAAACAGTAGACAAGAGTATAAATCAGAGCTAAGTAACAGAGTTGAAATAAACACTTTATTCATGATTGATTCAGATGTTCATTCATAGTGCATATAAATTGTACATGAATGGAGATCCAAATTCAGTCTGTACCACTCAGTATATAAAAGACAGCTAAAACTGCCTGTGTATATCTCACTAATGTTGCACTCTGTCACAAAGCAAGTATTTTGCATAATTAGCCCAGATACTCAGCCACATTTTTCAGGAGCCAGCTAGTTCACTGCCCTCACTGCAATAGGATGACACCCACTATAAAAGGAGCTCCTGGCTGCTTAGCAGTCTTTGTAATTAGGCCTTTTATTTAATTGCCTAAGTATGGATTCAGAAGCCTAATTTTAGGCATGTCTTTTCTCCTTTTTTTTTATTCTTGGTATACTATTAGGTATTTCAGCAATGTTGATCTGAATAGCCGTTCTCTTCTCTCTACTACTTACTCTTTTCAACACTTCATTTCCAAAATACCCACTGTACTAGAATTCCACTGCAGCATGCAAAACAAAAGAAGGAATATGCAGCTCGGCTGTTTGATTAAAGCTGAAATATTTGAATCATTAGGTCATACAGTTATGCTAAATTGTCCAGGAGCAGCTCTTCACCCAGTTTTATAATCTTCAGCTTTCCTAGCTGTTTATGTCACTAAGTAACGCAGATAGTTCAGTTCTTTATTGTGATCCTGGGTTATTGCTGATATAGAGCTATTCTTGTTAGGAGTGATACTGCTTATTACACATACTTTGGGCTTTTATGTAGTCATGAGCAAGTTAATTAGCGTTAAGGCAGACTGTGTTTTCTGTAGTCTTCTATATAAGTTTGCTGCATGCTAACTTGTGAAGCCCTAACAGCAAGTAATCTTTAATACTGATTTGTGCAGATAAAAATGAGATTAATAAAGTTCCTGCTTCAAGGTGGATACTTACACTCAATGGGGTCAGAAAGAATATGTCTTTTTCCTTAGATGCTCCTGTTGTCTGAGGCAGTGGAAGTTGGCTGGGGCTACAGGAGGGGTTCTGAACTTAATGGTAGAGTAGTCTGCTTTAGTGTGACAAAGGCTTTGTTATCATAAACTGAGACAATCCAAGGCATCCTGCTATTAAATAAATTGAAGAAAGTGTCCTGTTCAAGCAAAAATACAAACTTTCTCTCCTAAAACCAAGGATTTTCTCTTCTTTAACTTCCATCAGTTTCTAGTAGGCAAACTTTTTTTTTTTTTTTGTTCCATATGTCTTTGGAGATGGTCTTTAGTATCTCTGAAGTACCTTAATTACCAAACCCTAAATTTCTGCATGAAATTTTATCTAGTAATGTGGTGGGTTTTTTTTTTTATTTCAGATCGTGACTTTGAAACCTTATCGGGAGAGGAAGAAATCAACAGATGTCAAATAGTATAAATCAGTTGTCTGGAACTGTGAACTATTTAGAGCTTTCTAAATTATAAAATTAGAGCGGAGTCTCAGCATTTTAAGTTTTGGTCTTTAACAGTATTGTTTCACCGTCATTCATAACCTTTAGTGATAGTTTTGACATTTCCTATTCAGAGTATTCAATGAGTGCAAAGATAAATTCATTCACTAAACATCTCAGAATATCAGTAATAATTTATTATACTGAAGACAATGAACTGGTCGCCTTATAACGTAGTTTTTTTCCATAATAACTAGTCCATCTCTCAATAAATACAACACTACACATTTTGTCCTTTTGGCACTGCTTACTCTTTTTGTAAAACAACACAGTATCTTACAACTCTAAGGAGGCAGGATTTTTTTTTTCACTTTAGCTCACATTAAAATGCTTTTCTCCTATATCTGCTGTTGTGTTATAGAAAATATGACATCATCATTTAAAACAAGTCAGAGGAAATTTCTAAATATCTGTAATTGGGGGGACAGCTGAAAATTCACATAAAGGATTTTTGCATACTTAGAAACTAAAATAAGGAGCAATTAACTGTTCCAAATATCCTCCCACTTATAATAATAGGATGTCTTCAGTCAAATTTGCAGAATTTATTTTATTTCACTAATTGATTGGTATATTCATCATTCAATGATATATTAGGTAGAGCTGGTTTCTAAATTACTTTTCTCTGATAAGCCTTCCAATTAATTCTTCTCACACTATTTTCCTGGTGACATCTGAACTTCTTTCATTATATAAAACACATCTTGAATAAGACATTGCTGAATAATAATCAGGGATCCTAACATGTTCAAAATTAGAACCCTTGACAAAGTCAAATGCATTCTGATTTAGACAATGACCTCACCTAATGTCCTTTTCAGTGTATCATATTGAAGGGGAGTATATAGCCTTCCGCTTTTTGCATATCCATGCTTCAGTTAGAAATTCTGAAGAATATAAAAAATACAAGCAATTGTAAACACTGTTGTTATGAGCTCTCACATATTAAAGCCTGATTAGAACATAGAGTGCCTGTAATTGTTATATTTTTATTCTACATGGTCTTAAAATTTTGTCCCTTTTTTGTCTTATTAATTTGACTTAGAACAGTTATTTCTTTATTTGGGCAGGTTGACAATGAATTAAGTTATTTTTTTAAATGTATGTTAAATGATGTACTGTATTACATTTGCTTGCAATTTCGTTTTTCTTAATATATCAGCCAGATTTCTTTTGCATAGATAGCATTTCATAAACCAGAGAACACTGATAATAACTGATTTAACTGACTTGCTAATACAAGGAGCAGATCATTTTAAATGGACCTTACATCTTTATAGGATGTTAGAAATGAAGACATTACTTCAAAATGTAGGTAATTATTGCCTCCTCTTTTATCAGTGCTATTTTCTGAGGTATTATCATAAGATAGCACTTTAGTATTAAGCAGGGCCTTAGAGTGGCAATAAATCAGTCCAACTGAGTCATCATTGTCCAAGGCATCTGAACTACTGAAATGTTGTGGATCCTACAGAGAGTGTGAAATCACTTGACCCTTGGCATTAACCTTTACTGAATGAATAGACACTGCTTTCCACATCGTGGAACAAAAGCAGAATAGTATTGATTAAACACCACATTCACTTGATATTAAATACTGGCTGAACTCACTTCTTGCTTTCCAGCTCCAGTGGGAGAAACCAGAGAGTTGCTGAGTCTCAGGAGAATGCATGTTTGTAATTCAGAGCAATGTTTTTCCTGCAAAGTTTTCTTTTTTTTTCTCCTCCTCGGATCAATAACTGGCAGCCATGATCAGCCATGAGTATGTATTGTCAATTCTGACCTGTGTACTTTATCACTTGGGGTGATAGGTCACAGTGCTGTGACTAATAATGCAGTCATCCCAGGCATGAATTGTTTCCTGCCTGTAATGCAGACATTTATATATATATATATATGTATGTATTTTAACACTCTGTTTTATTCTAACTCTTGTTTACCAAATCCTTTAGCTATTTGCTTTGAAAGCCTGATTAATCTCCTGGATGGCATCTTATTTACAAAAGCTCTTAGAGATTTACTAAATGGTTTTTGCTTTTGGCAGGAATGTAAGTTTCTGGGAACTTGGAAGTATCAAAGTGGGAATCTTGGGAATTAACTCTCCACCGGTGTTATGGAAGAAAGCTTTTGCTTCTTTTGATTATTGAACAAATGGAAGAAACAAAGTTAGAAGAAGGGTAGACAGAAGGATTCTTTCAGTAAATTAATGTTAGGGCAGACTCAGCTCTCATGTGCATAGCTGCAAGCTCAGAGTAGCTCAGAAACACAGCCTTGTGGTGAATAAGTCCTTCCCTAGTGCTGTTGATTCAAGGTATAAAAGGTTGACAGTAAAGAAAACGTGAAATACAGTATAATGAATAGAAGCACCCGCAACATCACTGTCTGTCTACAAGCAGATGACCATTCCTGCCTGAAACTGTATTACAAAAAACTTGCCTGAATTTAATAATTTTTTCCAAACTGAAGGAGTTCTGAGGTTAGCTTCAAAAATAACTTCATATTTTAAAAACAGGCTTTATACAATGTGCAATGCATTTGGGAAAGCTCACTACAAGTAATGGTCCACATAAGCAAGTCTAGCAGTCTGGGGTTTTTCCAGTTCAAAAGATTTTCTGATATGGAAAGCCAGTGGTATTGAACCACTTTTCACAATTGTTTTCATCAATGGCATTTTGATGGTTTATGTTCTACCAGCAGACTCCTACCTGTTTAAGTTGTGAGTGTAACCCATATAGCTTTTTGGCCACATATAGCTACTTATTTTTGGAGCATTCAGCAAGTGGAGTATACTTTGCATACATAAGACTCCATGTACATGGATAAGATTTTCTAAAAATTAATATTGAAGAATTAAGACTGAAGAAAATGGTCCACAAGGTCATGTAAATAACAAAATTTTCAGCTATAGAATCCCCTGGACATTAAAAAAGGAGGTAAAAAGGAAAATCCAGTCTGGTTCAGCCTTTACAGGAATGTCAGTTTTATTTCTCAGAAAATAGAGACATTGAAATGTTTAATAATAACAACAACAATAACAACAATAATAACAATATCAACAATAATAATAATAATAACAATAATAATAATATTAAATTTGTTTTGAAATCATACAAGAAACCTTAGGAGTAGAAAAGATAGCAAATTTCTGAAGAAGAGTACCCACCAACACTCATTTAATTCAGCAGCCTGCTCTTTTAGGACTTCACGGAGAATTTGTGTGATGCAGTTTCATTGTGCTTCTCAATCCTTGCTACTAAGTCAGAGACTTTTCAGCTGAGTAGCAAACATCCTGCTGTATGGGTTCATATTCAAAGGCTAAAATGGAGGTCTGTGGCTGGGAAGAATCTTTGGAAGTGTTTTTTTTCCACCAGCAGGAAGGACTTCCACTGTTCTATGGAATTGCAGCACAAACATTTCATTTTGGGTCTCTGTTATTTTGTATCTTACAGATACTGGTTTTGTGGGGTTTGTTTTGTGTGGTGTTTTTTGCTTGTTTGATTGGTTGTTTTTTTTTGTTGTTGACTGAGATAAAGTTTAAAAAAATCCCAACAAACAAACAAAAAAATGCTGAAGTCCAACTTATGCCTTTCACTGAGGCCATTTTACCTTTACTGCAGGTCTGAAAAAAGAAATGTGATACACCCAAAACTACTTGGGAGCCCACAGCTAATAAAAGCTAAACTCTATACCTCAAAATGGCCTCTCTTCAGACTGTATAATACTGGTTTTTGTGTACCTAAAGGGAGTTTCACAGGGTGGACATTGTTCTCATACCTTACTTGACCTGCTTGTTTTTAAGCTTGTGTGTAAATGTTATTCCTTGTCTGAAGTGATCTTCAGCTATGCAGCAAATATTTTGCATAGAGTTGCATGGCTGTATTGTCTGCCAAACTTTCTGGAAAAGCTTTACAGAAGTTACAGTAATAATCATACATAAAGGACTAATAAACAGAAGGACTATATCTATTTAATATATATCTAGGCACACATAATGAAGAGTACACTACCACAATATAAACGGGGATAAGGCAGAGGACGCTCTTTTTCATGTAATACAGGAACACATAACAGGCTAGCTGGCAATGATGGAAAAGCTAAAAGGAGAAAACCTCTTTAATTGTTGCTTCTCTGCTGTAAATCTGTTCACGTTTGTATGTGCATGTATACTTCTACAGAGTAACCAGTAACAAAGGCAGGTAAAGTAATCTGCAAGTTTAGTATGACCAGGAGAAATACAGTTAAAGATTGTCTTCATGCCAATCAGAGCTCTTCTTTTTATATCCAAATGAGTATGAATCTCAGAACAACAACAACAAAAAAAGCAGTGAAAGAATTTAGTAATTTTTGCAGACGCAAAAATAACCCTGTAAAAAATTCTGACTTTTTTTTTTTTTCCTGGAAAATAAAACCATGTTCACATTTCCAAACATTTTTTCTGTAAGATGGAGAGGTGGTGATGGTGCTATTTCCTCAGATGCTAAACTCTTTATCAGAGATAAAATTAAGATTTTGAAACTATCAGCCAATCCCTGTGAGTGGGTGCAAAAAACATGAGTAGCTCCCTTTACAGAAAGTCCCATAAAAGCATTTCCTTCTCACATGTTTATGTGTTGCAAACTAATCTGTTAATTATTAGTTTTCAGGCACTGTTGCAGTCCAGGTGTCCTTATGCAACCTATGTTTTTCACAGAAAGGACACTCATCTGAAAATGTCCACCTTACAAAATAAGATCTGCTGATGTGCTGCAAATGGGACATACCCCACATAAATAGGCAACTTCAGTAAGTGATGTGCCTGCATAGTTTTAATAAATTGAAAGTATGCTGTGTAAAATGTTTTACAGTATGAAAAAACATCTCTTATATCTGAAGTATTTCCTTAACACATCAATATTATCCGTCTTTAACCTTCATCTTCAGTTAGCTTACTAGCTTAAACTTCAGTCTTATCTTTACCCATGTCATAGGGAAAAATGCATTTTATCACATTAATGAAATGTCATTAATTCACACTCATGATATGACACATGGATTATTCTGGCAAATTTTCTCATGACCAGTTTGATGCAGTCTGGCTCAGAAAACTACTGTGTTATCTCATATAAGAGTGTTTGTAGTGCAGGTGAGCAGCTTCTTTACACCCAGTCAGGTACCATTACTGTCAATCCTCACCGGGAATAAATACCACTCTATATCATGCCAAAACACCAAGCTATAAGGGCAACTGTCTCTTGAACTGACAGTAAAGAAGAAGCAGGTTAGATCTCTATAGAAAAATCCTGGTCCCAAAGATGTCAAGGAGAATTTTTTATCATAGCTATCAATTAAGACAGATTTCACTTAGTTTGTCAGAAAGAATATCTTTCTTGAATAATGGATTCATAGCATATTCACAGTCAGGTCTAAAGTAGGTTTGAAAAGCATTTACATAACTTTCCAGACTTCACTGTCACACATGCTCTTTTTATTACTCTTACCAGGCCAAGAGCTAGTAGAATTGGGTAACTGGTTTGTTCACATTGTGTTTTATTTTTTCCAGAGATTAGACTTTGAACTTGAACTTTCATATATCAACCATTTTGATTTATTTTTGAAGGAGAGGGGATTGTGACAAAACCTGAATAATTCTACATTTAAAAATACCTTTTAGAGGAGTGCACTTCTAAGGGCAGTAAATAAAAAGAAAACTCTTCAGTTCTGCCGTTTACTAACACAGAGAAAATACTGCTCTAAAATATTGCTCAGGAGGAGTAAGAGTGACAAAAGCAGACTTTTTGGAAGAATAGACAAAATACAGCTTAAGATTTACAAGCAGCAAACTTACAGTTCTGCAATTTTTTTTTGTGAACAAAAGCTCCATCTTTTGATAATATGAAGAACCAAAAGAAGGAAAAAAACCAAAAAAAAACCCCACTTCAGTCACTCTTTCCCCCTTCAGTCTCTCTTCTGCTAACCAGAATTCTGGAGACAAGAAGCTGCCTCTAATTTGTGGGTAAAAAACCTCAACATACGTATAAAATAATAGTACTGGCTACCACCACATTTTTACAGAAGAAGGATTTGAACTAATTACAATTATTCTTTATATCAGGGAAGACGTAAATAAAGATATAAATTATGAATTTGTAGCATGATCAGGAGCCTTTGTCGTATACAAAGTGTGGCTGAAGAGATGTTAAATTGGTTTTTGAAGGATATCTCAGAGCTCCTTTAGCATTAAATTTAATTTATAAAGACTTTAGAGGCTCTGTTAGAATTGTTCATGGTAGTAATTTTAAGACCAAGCAGGGCATTCAGAACTTAAATAAATAGGTTATGTGTTGCAATAGAGTATCTATAAAAAAATTGGTAGGGAGAAAACTGGATTGAAATACAGTGAAGGAATGTAACTTCTGTATCTATATTCCTGTTTGATGGCTCAGGTTTTTCTATTTTACGTCAATAGTTAATGTGGCAGTGCTGTTAAGTTGGTTTTGGCCAGTTGGAGTTTTTTGTTTCTGAACAGCATCTCTGATACAGAGTCTTGTCCTGCATGGTCTCATGTGCATGACTGTAAATTAACTTGTGTTGCTTGATGCACACATCAGGATATATGGCATTGACTTTGGAATGAAGATCAATATCCTTTGATCTTTAAATCAGTTCTCTTGTTGCAAGTGCAAAGTTGCATGAGGACAGCATGCAATGTGTAACCACGAAGACAAAGGACTGGAAATGGTGGAAAATTGATCTGTGCTGTGTCTTTATCAATGTAAGTAAAAGTTAAGAAAAAGAAAGCAAGATATACTCCAGCAAGTGATTATATTTTAGAAACTGCTTCTAAAGTGCATTGAAGAAAAAAGTTGGGTTTATTTATTTTTTTTATTTAGACATTCCTAATTGACTACATTTCCTTATAAAAATATAATAATTCCATTATTTACACTTGGGCTTAATTTTAGAACCCCCGTAAAAAAAATTGTCGGCTTTTTTTTTTTTTTTTTTTTACTTTGCTCAACAGGTTGAGTAAAAGAACAGTTTGCATATACAATTTTATTCGTGTATTAATGTCATGGTTTAAACCCAGCTGGTAACTCAGAACCAAGCAGACAATTAAATGTTACCTTCACTGCTTAAAGAAATGGCAGTTCCCAGACAAGGGATCTACAAAAACATCCTACAAGTAGGGTGTAGCTCTCTTTTTAAAGTATAGTATAAAAAGTTTTTTTCACTAGTCTGGTGGTTCAATTGTTTAGGAATTAATATAAGTTTACAGACTGGGCTGTTGAGGGTCATGTTAAACTTCCTGGAGTTGCATTGGATCTTCATTTGCAAGACTGACTTTACATGGAAGCTTACATCTGCATTTTGCTGTATTGCTTCAGTGAAGTGAAATACGCTCATCACAACAGAAAAGGTTATACTGGATAAGAATGTAATTAAGATGTATTTTTCAATAGAGATATGAACCAAGTTTCCCACCATTTAACTTAATGCTAAACATATAGTTTACTCAGTGGGTTAATCCTGTTGACTTTCTTAGAACTATTCAAGGAATGGAGTAGTCAGTATGATTTTAATGTCAAAAAGGGACATTAATTGCTGACACCCAAAACAGATACGTGATCTTATTGGGCCAGTTTATGATTTAGTCAAGCGTGCATAGATGTTATAGTTGGCTGACTTATCAAAAATATGACTCTAAAACCCGAAGTCTCTTTAAGGGCACAGGAAATGATATGACTCCCTGTCTTTGGAAAGAGTAATGGCAAGTTGTGTCTTCATCTGTATGTGCCATTTTCATATGTGCCTCTGTGTACAATGCTAAGTTGAGAATTACGATGAATACTGTCCAAAAAAAAATCATAATATTGTTGTTGCTGACAAGAATAATTGCCAAATGCTCTCAATGGCTTGGGACTCAAACAGAACACTGCTTTTTGACAAAGGTTCGCTTCCTCATCTTCTGTTTAGCTCTGCTACTGGTAGCCAAAGTAGAAGCATTTGTCTGAATAAAATAGAAGTGGCTACTGACTTTTTCAACACGATGTTGCGCAACTGAATTTTAGAATAAATAAGGGATTTAAAAGCATTGGCACTAATTGTACAGGTAATAGATGGTCAATGATAACAGCTACAATTCCATTTCAGGAGCTGGACTACCTAGAGCAAAAAGTTGTAAAAAAGATGTGCCTGTGACATGAGGGTGGCTTAAGATCCCAGAACTCTTCCTCTTTGAAGATCTTTCCCATGGTGTTCTGTGTAATGCTTTAAAATAAGTACTGCTGCTTTACTGTTGTAAACCAATTCTGCAAACTGAAAGCTCATGTGCCATTAATACCTTAAGGTGAAAGGCGCATCAAGCTTTGATTCTGCAGTGTGATGTTCTCCTCTACAAAGCAAAACTGCTTGTACCCTGTTAGAGCTTTTCCTAGTTTCATATCTAGAAATTCAGTGAGGATGCTAAGTTGTGCTATCTATGTACGTTGATGTTCATGCTGGCATTCCCTGCATATACCCTATGGTGGGAGAGAAATTGGGAAAGGGTTAGGTGTCACTCAGTGCACATAAGAAGTATGAATGCCTTGGTATTTTGTAAATGATTTGAAACCCATTATACTGAGTCTCTGCTTAATTAACTGGAAAAAACTGTGTTTAAATTCTAAACCTGAAAACTTTCTAATACAGTGGGTATTTGTACTTTGTCCTAAGCCCCCAGACTGCATCTAAGAAAGGGAATTATAAATGTGTGAGCCTCTAGTGACATGTAGGAATGTATAGGTAAATATAGAGTTGGCATATATAATTTCATTTGCAAATATCCATATGAAGAATGCTGGAATAGGTTTTGAATCCTCATGTTTCTGTAGAAATTTCTTATCCTATAAGATAAATTCCAAGATAATATTTTTCACTAAGACAGTATCTTCCTGTACGAATTTATGAGGCTGTATTAGCCCATATTTGTGTGTCTATGAAAATAGCAATAGTGTGCAAATACTTACACTTGTGTGACGAGAATAGCAACTTTTGTCAAAAATCATGAGCTTTGTAATCCTATAAATTTGGCACAGTTTTAAGGAAAAGCCCATGTTTTGGGGTATGCAGTAATAACATTGTTCCTCTATGTGCTCTTGGATGTTCTGAACTACCTTTCTTAGTGCAAATGTTATAGAAAATGATGAATAGAATTAAATTAGTATTTGTATCATTCAAGTATTACTGATATATATGCAGAAAATTGTTATTTTTTATTCACATCAGTCTTTTTTCCACCAGAAAAGTAGTCAGTTAAAACATCATATTCACTGACATTATAGAGGCAAAGATGGTAACACGCATAAAAAAGGATGTTTGCTCCTTCTGGCGTTTTAGCTACCCTTCTCCAAAACAAAGACAAATAGAAAGCAAAAAGGGTAAGCTGGTAAGAGTACATTTTTCATTCAGTTTATAAATACTGAAAATTAAGGCTTGTAATGGGAACACAATTGACTTGTACTAGTGTTTTGTTATAATCTCCTTATTAAAATTGTTAAAACAGGAGAAAATTATTTGTGTTTCAATTCAAAAATTGTTGCTGTTTTTGTTGTATCTTTTCTTCTCCATTTTGTCTGTCCCATTTCATTCTGATTTGAAGGTTTGTGGATTTATCTTCAGCCTGTCATTTGTCTTCACATGACTTTAAAATAATTAATTGCAGCACTCAGTGATGATTTATGATTTCTACTGGCGTAATTAATGATACACATCATTTTTTCTTGTTAATTGAAGGAGTCACAACAAACTTTTTATAATATATGTTAAAGGAGGGCAAAATAGCTTTGGAATATTACCTTTAGAATTTTTCATTTTGAATTAGGAGGAACTGGAAAGAGAATAAGTAGTTTAACACTGAAGGGAGCTAAAGACAGATTGAAGAATGGAAGCAGAAACATTTTACTGCCAACATGCAAAAGAATTTAGATAAAATGAACATCAAAATAATGTTGTCATGAAAAATTTGATTAAGACTTTCTGCCATGTTAGAAGCAAAAAGTTTAATATATAAATGTCCTTGCATTTTGTTGGTTTTATCCCTTTTACCTTTTATTTAAACAATTAATAATATAAGAAGTTCACAAAAATATTTTAACCTGGATAAAAGAAAACATATTTGAACCTTTTTTTAATTTCTTTTTAAAGAGAAAATCTCACTTCTGACTATTTGATTTGCAAACCAAGAAGGTATGAATATTCTTTGAAACAGCTTTATGTACAGATTATTTATTGAAACCACAAAGTTTCAAGTCACACGTATGAAAATTGCCTTTCTCAGAGCACAGCTTTATTGCAGACCATGAGTCATCTCCATATTTGCTTTCTTGTCAGGTTTTAAAATTTAGAAATGAGAAAATGATGTAATATACTGATTTCTGTGAAAAGAAGCAGAAAAGGTATTATAGGAAATTGTTATACTACTTTGTATGTTTAATCAATTGTTTCATAGAGGAAATTCATATCCATGGTGTAAAAAAAAGAAAGCAAGTTATAAGAACTTTTCTTCTATTATAACAATTTATTCATTCAGAATAATATAATTAAGTCGGAACTTGACTGAAATAATTGTTAGGCATTATTTCTATACAACCTGCTTTTTTGAGACAGGAGTGGTAGAATTCTTTATATGCAATGCTATTATATTTTCGTTGTTATTATTATTATTATTATTATTTTAAAAAGCAACAGTTGTTGCGAACTTGATTTGAGCATTTTATGGTACTAGAGTCAGCTGCCTATTAAAAGTGTGATCAGGTAGTTTAGAGTGTGACTAGCTGTGTCAACAGAAGGAAAGTGGAGGATTAGTCTCTATGGCAACAACAAAGCATCCCTGTTTGTAGACAGACAAATTCTGCTACATCTGAAAAAGATTGACAGGTCTATTCCTTTGCAACTGACCCATAGAAATTAGCAAGTAAAAGTTATTATACTGGGTTGTATTGAAGGGTTCTCAATATCTTAAAGTGCTCTTGTAAGTTTTTATGCAGCATTTGCATGAGAAACCTGGCAGGGATTGTTCTGAGGTTTATATCTATGGTTTGATAGATTCTTTGTGGGGGGAGTATTGCTGGTGAGAATAACTTAATTTTCAGTTCTCTGTATGACAGAATTGTTGGAGCATGGATTGAGGGAAAAACACACATCAAAGGACCCGGGCTGAATAATATGCCACATTTCAAAACCAAGAGACTTTGGAGGAATATTATAACTGTACCTTCTCAAAAAAGGCGGTTTAAAAATGCTTTTTTCACTAATTAGGTAAAAATAATTACAATCTGGAGTTCCTTAATAATTAAGATTGCCATTGGAAAAATTTCATACAGTTCCAGAGATTCTGCAATTTGACTGTATAACCTTTCTGTTTCACATAATGCACTGCAGTTGGAAGGCACAAAAAGCTGTAATTAAAATAGTCTGCATCAGAATTAATAGGTTTGGTTGTTTTTTTTTAATTTACGAGAAAAAGGATGAAAAATTTACTTTCCTACTTAATTGTTTGTAGATTGTGTGTTTAGGTACTAGCTACAGAAATGGGAATGTACCTTTAGGCCGCTTATTGTAGAAGTGTCTTGAAACATATTTTAATCTTTTTATGTATTGGCAAAAGTCCAACTGATTGAGAATAGATAAGGATTGTGGCTGTTTTTCACATAAAAAATGAAATATATTCAGATCTCTCTCAATGAATGTTTTTCTCTTAAATTTCGTCACTGTCTGTAATCCCTATATTTGGAAGCAAAAGCTTCAAATGTATTTTTAAATCATGAAAGGAAAACTATGAGTGATGTGTTTCCCAGAGATAAATGGAAAATCACTTCAAAAAATACAGTGTGATTTCATGAGATTTTGAAATTTTGTTTGTGTCACAAAAGTCCCAGTAGTTTAACTGCTTAATCTGACTTGATGTAAAAGGCCTTTGTGTCCTAAATGGTGTGCTTATGGACTTAGCTTTCCTTTTTGATCAAAAAATACTGCTTGAGCAACCTTTTCTCATCACAGTTGCTTCTGGCCTTTTCTTTTAGCTGGAAACAGAGATGACAAATGCTTCCGAATTTCAAGAAGGCGTTCCTCTAATTTCAGCTCTGTAGAAACAAAGTTTTTAAGCATTTGTAAAGTGCTGGCTGGGTATAAACAGAGCAATGCCCTGCATGCATGGGTATCTGTGCATAGCTGGGCCTGTAGGAGTTCAAATTTCGCTCTTTGTGAACACTGTTATCAAAATCAAAAGATAAAGCAGATTAGAATAAGACAATCAGCGACAGTTGGAGGGTAATTGCTATTACATTTGGTCCTGTCTGTGCATATTGATGTAAATAAAACTGAGAAACCCCTTTCCTTCCTCCGATACTATGATGAGTTTTTTATTTTCCCCATGGAAGGCAAAAATGACAGGCTGGTGGGCACTGCTTGTACAGGATGCTGCTGGGGTGTCCATTTCCCACAGTAAGAATACTGATGATGCTTTTCTCCAAAGACTGGGGATACACTGCTTTATGAATCAGCTTTTATTTGTGTATGTGTGCATGTCTGTAGGTGCACAGTCTGCAGAAGGATGGAAGGAGAGTTGATTTCTGTAATCTCCTTACCCTGCTCCTACCCTGTTTTTTTTTTCCAAATAGTTTTTGTATTGCACCAGCCATAGTCAACCACAACCCAGGAGGCCGTGTCTCTTACATGCTGAGCATGTTATAAAAATACAGCAAATGATGAACCCTGCACAAAGAGCTACCAGTCTTTAGCAAATCTTTTTACAAATGCACAGCTTCCAATGGAAAGTGGCTGAATAGGAAAAATGTGCTTTCCTGCAAAACACACAAACGAAACCTGAAGTTTTGACCTTCAACCTGAGTGAATATGCAGTCTCTCTACAGGCTATTTTTTAACAAAGGTGACAAACTTGCAGTGGCAGAAACTGTGACTTTATTTGTAAAGCACCAACTAAGTCTGCAAGTAAATAAAAATAATTTTAAAAAGTGCTGGAATATTTAAACACTTGATTTACTTACTGTACAAGGAACTTACAGGAATATTTGTTATGCGCAGCTAATTTTTGTTTGTCTAAAGGTCAAGCGAGATCAGTTTACAGATATTTTTGTCCTGCTTTTTTCTGCTTTTCTTTTGCTGATGCATTATTTTTAGTCCATATTTTGATACTTATTTCAAAAAAATGAATGACAAAGCTTATCTAAGACATCATCCTTAGAACTATAACTCACTCTCTGTAAATTCTAGCATTTATTTTACTTTTTCATATTTGACAATCATTCTGGTTCTCGACTGCCTGAAACTGACACAGTACAACATGCCTACCCCTATCACTGCTGCTCCTGTGTTTCTGAACAGGTCTTTGCATATCCTATCAATGAGCTGATCAAACTTGTGACACTGGGATTTCGTGCCTTTTGACAGCTGAAACTGCTGTGCTTTTCTCAAGCTAATTGTTGTTTTCAAGAGGCAGTCACTATCAGAGCCTACAAGCTTCTTTTTCCACCCCCACATCAGGCTAGCAATGCTTAAAAGTTTTGCCTCTCCCTCCCTCCACCTACCAAGATTACTTTGAGAATAAAAGAAATGGTAGTTAACATGAAATGTAGAGGTGTTGCTTCATATTTAAATTAATGCACAGGAACTAAGAAACCCCACTATTTCTGAATCATTCTATATGGATTTTATAATTTTAAGCAAAATACTGTCTTGGAAAGTGTGTTTTTTTTTTTTTTTTTTTTTTGTCTCTGCCACTGCAAGCTCCAACCAACCTTTAATGGTACTATTTTAAAATGACTCTTACCTCACATTCACTTACAATCTTTGCTAAAAATGTCTTTTTCTTAAATCTTTAGGAAGTCATAAAAGTTTCTGATTTAGTGTGTATGTTTGTAAAGGGTCAAATAAAAGAAGGAGCTCTCTAAATGGATAATATCTTTTGTTGTTGTTTGGGTACTGTCCTGGAATTGCATGGTGGCTGTAGCTCCCTGTTAATTAACTGTGGAACAGACACACCAAGTCAGGCAGTTTTCCATACGCTCCCCCATTAGCTGATTTGCATTGTCTGTCTCTGCTTGGGATGGGAAGAAGGTTAGGGATGGAAAGGTCATGACTATTCAATCTGTATCATTAACACTACATTTCCCCTCCAAACCACAAAAGTACAGGCTGGATTAATTTGTATTGGTGTAATGAAAAATATCTAAAATCTAATTAAAAATGTAGTAGAAGATATTTTTATTTTTGTCATGCAGTTTGTGTTCTTTTATACAAATATTGTTAGTGATATATTTTACTGCGTAAAAATTGCATCTTTGTATTTTATCCATGTCTAGTCTGGCTGGAGATTTCAAAAGCAATGCTAAAGCTGAGACAATTTACTTAAACCAAGATCTTTTTCCAGAGATCCACCTCAAATCAAAGCTAGTTCATGTGCAGCTACATGCCTCAGTTTTGGAGAAATGATGAGTTACTGCTAAGCAATTGCTTTGTTAAATGGGGTAAATTTTAAATTAAATTATAGTACAATATTATGAACTATAGACTTTCTTTTACTGCAGGGTGAGAGAAAGAAATTATCACAGGTTTGTGTGGCTACAAACAGAAAGACCATATATTTTCATGTACGATTATTTACAGATTTTAGAAAATAAATTCTGAGAGTTCTCATATTTTTCCACTGCTAGGGACACTAATGTAAATAATTTAATGAAAAAAAAATTATATATTTTTTTGACAGACATCTTTTTCCATGCTGCTTTATAGGAAGAACAGAAGGGAGTCAGAGAAGAGGAAGAATATAGACTCTCATAGCATAATCTGCTGTGATTTACAGACCATATAGCCTGGGGTTTCATTTAATGGACTTGAGGGAAGCATTGTGTAGTATTATCACTTTCATTCTGCAAAATGTGTATTCATCCATTAAGGAAATAACATGTATTGCACTTACAGGTTTTTAGAAGGGTGCAAATCCATTCTCTAGAAAGGTTAGTGGGCATGCAATATGGAAGGGAGCTAGCAAAAGCTAGTATAGTTATGGCTTTTCTTTCCTCGAAAAGAAAAAAAAAAAAGCAATTTTGAAAAAGGCATGTAAGTTAACGCTGCCCCTGGCCAGCTTTAAATTATGTGATTTTCACTTATGCAAGATGCTGCTAGAGGAATTCCTTGGCTCTCATTAACATGGAATAGTCCCTCTAGACTTCACACATAGCAGACATACACAGGCACATACGCATTTCTACTGTCAGTTCCACATTTCCAACTGCAAAACACCACGCAGCCTGCAATGGCTCTTCAAGCAAAAGACTTTAAGCTCCAAATATCTTTTCAGGCAGCCCTCTCTTTTGTTTTAAGAACAATATTGCTAAAGTGCTTCTGAAAAAAATTGTTTGGAATAGTAAAGACTGATTATTTGCACTGCAGTAGCTTCGGTAATGATCATTTCATTTCTCCCATTTTCTAGGCACAGTGTGCCAACTTCAGCCGCTACCACTGAACTTTTGATTCTGCTATAATCTCACGATCTACCACAAAGTTGAGAAATCTGGAAGACTGCCTGAAGGGGAGCAAACTCTAATAACATAAGCCAATCTTTTAAAATGTTATCTAGGAAGTTGTGGCATAGTCTTCCCAGTAAAAATTCCACCCTCTACCCTAAAATGCCCGTAGCCAACTGCAACATCTTCCTGTTTACTACTCCTTACTTTGGGAGTGCAATGCAAACTGAATAGCTTGGATTACAGCTAGCTAAACCAGGCTAGTGAAGAACATTTTAGCATGAAGTACTTCTGTTATAATTTGCAAAAGTCTCAAGACATTGGTATGAATTTGGCTGCTCCCAGGCATTCAGGGTCTTCTGTGGAGAAGATAAGTTTGCAGCAAGTATACATGGTTGAGAGCTAGAGGAATTTGAGCTTGAATCTTTCTCAAGACAAAGCAGGTTTTGGTGTTTTTTTTTCTCATCAAATTAGTTGCTCCTTCCCTTTCCTTATGTTACTGATTTCCTGGCTTCTTAAGTCAGCCTTTTTATTCTTTCCCAATTTCTCTTCAGTTGTAGGGCCCTTTGCACAGAAGGGTATAAGAAAGTTGAGGTCATGGTGCAAAAACAAAGGATTCAACTTTGAACAAAAATGGCAGGAGAGGATGCAGCCAGGGAATCATATTGTCACACACTGGCTAACAGGCAGAAACAGCCATATTCTCACTCCTGAGAATGCCTTGCTAATGTCAGGAGTAGATCTGCTGCCCCACCTGGAGGCATTGCACAGGGACTAATTGCCACAGTGCACGTCTTACTGTGGGCAGCATAATAAGGGTTGAATAACAGGAACGCTGGGATTCATTTGCGTAAACTTCCCTGGCTTACAAATTCTGGGGGATTTTTGGCCTTGGCTTTTGCTCTTCCTTGTGGGCCCAGGTTCTTTCAACTGGATAAATAGAGGTGGATAAAAGCTCTGTTGCCTCAAGTGAGCTGCTGAAGGCACAATTTATGCAGATGCTAAGATTGGAGTATCAGGACCAGGACAAGATAGTGTGGAAGGTGCCTCTACTCGTTGGTTTTGTGAGGATCTGCAAGACCTCTTTTTCTCTCCCCCATGTTCTGCTTTTGTGGTTGACTGACATGCCTTCCACTATGTTTGGGCATTTTCTATAGGAAATGGTCCAGGCAAGATGTGAGTTACCTTTATTATGCAATTCGCTAAAAACTGTTCTTGCTGAATATAAGCTACAAACAAGATTTTAAAGCATGTGGTGAGACTGATCCTAATATCACCTTACAGTATGGATGTTGGGAAGCCAAAGCAGTGATGATGGAACTGCTTGGTAAAACCAGAACCGAGCCCTCCACATGCCAAACACTGCTTTCGCCCGCAGAGCCCAAACTCTCCTCCAGTTAAGTAGCTGTGCATTACGAAGCTGAAATTCGCACTCAGTGTGTGAGGAGAGATCTTTGTCATATGTGTTGTGGGTGGTGTGCTCTCCCAGCATCTGACCCACCTGCCAATACGTTAAGGCACTCTGCTCTGTGTTTTATTTTTTCTCCTACCACGATCTGATTCCTACATAAGAAGTCATTTGGTGTCCTGTACCTCAAAGCCTTTTTGATGAGTTTTGAAGAGCTGTTTCTGAATGTTTTTTTTTTCTATTTGTTTGCTGGGGTTTGATTTTTTTTTTTTTTTTTTTTTTTTTTTTTTGCTTTTCATGAAGGTGTTTTTGCTTGAAGTTTTTTGTTTTCTTGCCAGACAATAGAAGCAAACTGGTGATGGTCATGGCTAAAGAGAAAGGTTGTTATTGAGAAGGATGATTTTAAAACGCCAGGTGGTAGGCAGTGTTTCTGGAAGATGTAAAATGAATCTTCTTAATTAAAAATGTTATAAGTCAGAGTTTGTCATAGAAGAAGATATATGCTTGGAATTCAGGTTTGGAAACTTAAGTTAAATAGGTTTGCCATGCTGCTGTTTTAATGAAAATAATACACATAGCAATTAGTTATCATATAGTATATATAATTGACTTATCTTTGCAATAACGTTATCATCTGAGTTTTCTCCACTGTAACTGTATTTTCATTTACTCTTGGTAAATTGCTACAATTTCAGGGCATTTTTCAAAGTCAATTTTAAAATTAGCCTTAAAAATTGCAGTGCAGCTGGGAAGTTCTGTCAAGACAGATAACATAAAGCAATATTTTGTATCATTCTTATTGCTCTAAAAATAGATGTTAAAATTATTTTAAGAAATGTGCAACATCTGGAATAAAATACCTGCTTTTGAGCAACCTTTTCAGCACAATTTCATCTCAGTTGTTTTCTTTAATATTTCTTCAGCTATTTACTTTTTTTAAAAAATATATCTATTTTCTTATTTTGACAGAAATTTTACCAGTACAAGTCTTTGATAGGTAAATAGCAGGCAGGATAACAGATTTACAGCCTTGTGTCTTGTGCTAGACTGGAAGGACTGAATGTTACAGGAACAGAAAACTCACAATGTACTGATTTAGTCCTCTCTGCATTGCTCCCTCTGCCTCTTGTGACTGTTAGAAAAAATGATTCCCTTTAGTGTTCATTCTTCATGACAATTCTAAGGTCAAGCTCAGGTGGCAAGCTTAGACAGCTAAGTCACCTGTTGCTTGTTAATATGATATATTCTGTCTTCATATGGCATCTCCCCACCAGCATCCTCTTTTCTGGGATAATGGAAGTGATGTGCTTAGCTAAGTGCAAAAACACATCCAAGCTCCAAAACATGCAAGTCATGTAGTCTTAAAAATGTTTGAGTTGGTTTAGAAATGTAAGTGGGAATGTTCTACAAAGGTGTTGCAGCAAGGCAGTCTCTGAGCACAATTGTTTTTCACAGAGAAGATTTTTAAACTGGAATTTTAATTTTTTTTCCTGGCTTTTGCATTTTCTGAAATTGTAATGTAATGACAACTAAGGACATATGTCCAACAAAAAAAATGGTGAATTCTGAGAAGCATATATGCAACGTTTATAATTCTTATTGCTGATTCGCCTGAAAAATGTGATTTGACAGAGAACTTGCATGATTTATAATATAGTGCTGCTAAGATTTCTGTTTGAAGAAGACAAGATTTTGCTAAGTATATAACACATATCTAATTTCTGGCAAAAAAAATAGAAGTATTATTATCTGCACTTGTCGATGAAGTCTATAACTTCTGGTTTTGCCATATTTCATGAAATCAACCTCTTAAAATTTGTGACACGAAGCACAGATCCAAATATATTTAGTGCAATAGTTAGCAGAAGCTAATGTGCTCTGTCAGAAAACTGAATCTCTTGATTTTTGTGTGTGAAGTGATTATGGTGAGAGGGAATATGTTCAGACTACCCAGATGCAGAAAGTGAAAACATCAGATTAAAATGAGAGCATTATTTCTCTAAAGAATTATTATGAAAATATGTGAGAGAGGCCACTTCACAGCCAAAACATATGCTTATCATCAGTAAATACTAGTTTTCAAGCTTACTGAGATCCAACTAATCATCTTGTTTTAAGTTGGTACTTCTGATTGCAACAATAATTTGTTCCTGGTCTTGATCTCAAGTACTGTGGACTAGCTTTGCAAAAACAGCTCCCACACAAGTGCTGGGATCCTTATTGTGTCACTGAAACCTGCTTTGATTTGTTTCTGTTATTTCCACAGAAGCTTTCAGAACTTTAACATAGTGAATATAACGCCCCCCCCAAAAAAAAAAAAAAAAAAAAAAATAGAATAGACTAGTATATTGCCAGATCAAGACACTGAAAAATTTAAAATGAGTAGCATGAGTCTAACTTTCCTAAATTTGACTCTTCATATGCCTTCATGAGAAAAGAAAATATGTTTTTAAATTATGAAGAACTATTTTCTTTTTAGAAGTTAATTTTCTTATTATTGCAATGCATGAATCAAAGCCTCAGATTAACAATTGCTGGAAAATTATTGCAATCCTAATGAAGAAGATTACATCAAATAATGTAAGGAATGAGCGTATAGCTTGCACATAAAACAGCAGCAAGACGCAGCAACAAAAAAATATCAATATAGAGCAATCAATGCTGCAGAAAATATCTTTAAAATCTATCATGCTGTCTTTTGCCCTTTATATTAAATCAAAGGGAAGGGGCTGTAATGAATGAGCATGTCTTTATTCTCATTGGCAACAGTTGTGTAGGAAACCTGGCAATATGACATTTACCATGATTAATTCCAGGTTGTAGCTCTGGTTTATTTTTTACCCAAGTACATGCATAAAGAATAATTACTAATTTAAAAATACAAAACCTAATATAAATTGACACTCTTTCTAAAAGTTACAGTGCAAGATAGACTGAAAAATAAACTGTTAACACATATTTTCAGTAATGTATATCTTATATTTTCGCATCTATCTTTTTTCACCCTTTTACGGTAAGGTTTACCAAAGTGAACAGGCTTAGGATTGTGAATTCAAGGTTGACCACTTTATATCTAGATTCTTAGCAAGTTTCTTACATTGAAAAGAACACTTAACTGAAGAAAAACTCTAAGTGTTGGAGCATACCATGAAGTACACTGCATAAAACTTCGATATTTTTTCTTACTTCATATCAGAAGGGGGCACTAGTGATCCATTATAAACAGGCAGTGTGACATGGCTTTGTTGTGCCATATTTTATAATAATAATAATAATGATAATATAATTTCCCCATTTAATATTGAGGACATTTGTGTGCATAATGAAGATTATAAATATATAATGTTAATTCAAAAAGTTAAATAATTAATAGATTGTTCTTATTCTTATATTATTCTTATTCTTATTCTTATAGTTTATAGATTGTTCTTATAGTTCACTTACTGTCTGTAACAATAAACTAATGCTGATTATTCTAACATCTAATTTGATTTCTAGTGTAAAAAAAAGTGAAATATAATTGTAACATATCTTGATAATGTCAGCTAAATATACTCCTGGAAAAGGTAGAAATTTAGATCCTATTTTTATAAAAGCCATTTATGTATGCTGAGATTTGAATTGTCTTATAGCTATTACAACAAAGAAAATGTGTTAAGTATTCATATAATAACATTTGTGTTGTTTCATATAAAATTAAATGAACTATCATGATGCTTACTTGCTTTTTCTTGTTGGCTTATCTGATCCAGTACATTTTAGCAGATTTGTTAGTATTGCTTTGGTCTATAAACCGAGGTCAAGATGAGGTGGCACTGCCATTTCATAGAATCAACTTTAGTATGTGAGCTATGTAAGAAAAAGGGATGAACAATAATACGGTTTTTATTCTTTGCCCTCATTTTCTTGCCATGTATGGGATAAAAACTGGCAAAGTGCAAAAGACTGCAAAAAATGTAAGTCAGTAACAGCAGGAAAAACGGCTGAATTTTTGGGTTGAAGGATGTTGAATGATACTGTATTGTAACAAAATAGATATGTAGATGTCGGCTTTGTGAAATAGTATCTGCCCACAGATGATTAGATGCTCTTTTAAAATGTCCACTATTATTTTCATGTATAGAAATAAGGGTCACTAAGGAGCTGAATTTATCACTCAGTAAATTTAGTCAAGTTCCACACACGAAAAATATAGTACCTCTAAGTGGTTCGTGACATTAAAATTGGTGCAAATTTGATCTTTCCGAAATCCAAGATATTATTTAGGGCCAAAATAGTTTTCTAGTTTAAAATTATTTGGAAGATATCAGCCATTTTCTGCATTCATTTACTCAGGAGAAAATCCAGAATTTTCTCTGTTCAAAGTGCAATTAAATACTAAAATGGCAGTGAGAAGAAAGGTTCTTTGTACCTCAAAGGCAACTTCATAGTATATATTCATGAGTATAGCTAAGTGCTTTATGTGTGCATATAACCAGGCATTTGTCAAACAAAAAAGTGCACTTTTTCATGCAAGAAACTATAGTCATTCTAGATCACCATTTAATCCAAGCAAGGACATACCTGACCTCATACCCTTGAATCTTAGGTTCTTTTATTTCAATTTTCTTAAAACCAGCAGTCTTTTCCATATAATTATCTGTGAGAGTTACTGTCAGGATAACTGGAAACTCATTGTTTTCTAATGAAACACCCTGTCTGAAGATGTCTTGTGTATCCTGCCATTCTTTAGTGGAACTTATTTTATTAGCTTTCTTCTTTTTTTATTATATTTTTTATTTTTTTAATGACAAAAGCTTAGATATCAAATAATGAGTTTTGAATTGGAACCAAAGCAAGCTACCAGTGTTGTTTTTCCTTCAGCTTGGATGCAGACAGGACTTGTCTTATTTGCAATATCTTCAGGCATGGAATTGACTATATTTTTATCCTCCTTAGTTATAATATATTGACAGTGGTAGCCATGTAGCTACACGTGGAGCTTGGCATAGGCTTCAGAATGTTTTTGAGATGCTGAATAAATAGGTGTACATGTTAGCACCTCATGAATTATCTAGACCAGCCCCCTGGTACTACCTGTGTTGAGTCGGAGGGAACTTTGCTTCTGCTGCCACAGTACCTGAATTTGAAGGTTTAAATTAGAATTTGAAAGTAGTTTCAGCTTATTTCAGTGATCAGTAATTTTGAGGCTTATTTGGTATCAGTTCAAATGTCACCATTTTTAACTGGTTGTGTTTCGTCATTTCAGCTGAGGTATTTATTACTTGGTACAGTGGAAAGTATTAGAGCTGTATTGGAATTGTCTTCTTAATGAGTGCAACTTGACTTTCAGACAGAGAAAACCACAGTTTTGTTACTTAGCTAAATTCTATCACTTGTGAAGTCAAAGTGAGCCATTTTTCATGAGAGGTTGTTCAATTTTTATGTTCTTTATTAGTCCTTAATTTTACTTCATTTAATTATCCCTGAATGAACTCATTTGTAGTTATTAATGTGTGAAGTCAAAACTACTTAGGTATATAAAATACTAGAAAATGTATTCTCTGTTATCCTTTTCTCTTTTTTTGTCTTTTTTTCCCCTGCTGAATTCAAAAAAGCATGCTTAAAATTGTCTAGCGTGAGTAGATACTGGTTCTTTTTGTGCAAAAACATATTATTCAGAGGTGTGTAAACATGCCTGCGTGTTATTCCTTCCTTCTCCTTCAGCTGAACTCTTTCTCTAGTCCAATGCTGATTTAAAGTCATCATTTTGATTCCACCTTTCCTCAAATTCTTTCTTCATGATTTCCTCATTAAGGAGATTTTTTGAAGAATTCCCTTTACGGCCCTAAATCAAATCAGTTTCATGCCTGTGGAAGGAAAAAAACTTCAAATTTCACTTTTCTATACATACCTCAATATACATCTCTGGCACAGTGCTTTTTGTTGCCATTATAAAAAGCTTTGGTATTCTAAGAGAGGGTAACATTCAGGTGTCCAAAATCATACTGGGTTGAAATTTAGAATTCAGAATCTTACTTTAGGTTACTGGAGATTTACACAAGCAGATACACAAGCATGTACAATATCCGATGTTTTCTACTGGTATATTATACTTAATGCATTATGGAATTCCAAATTTAATCCAGTGAAAAGCATAATTCTATTGTTGTGTTATTATAGCATTTGTGCTTACTGCAGAATTCAGAAATATATAACCCCTGGACACAAGATTCTGCTTCAGAATTTAAGATTGCCGCATGGTATACAAGATTTTTATGAAAGTAAAACTAAATATTAGTCATATTTGCAGTGGTGTAAACTTAAAAATGCTTCACTAAAACTTCTGGAGTTATCCCATATTGTAATGTGGAATGTAAGTGCAATATCAAACAATACCAATAGTTTACTCAGTTAAGTCAGGTGATAAACTCTTAGGAAAAAAAGGAATCAATGATGACACCTTATGGTCATTTGAGCAGGCAGAACTAACTGCCTGTTTGTAGCTCGCCAATCTCAAAGCTGCAATGAGCATTTACATTTTAAATAAATGGAATGCCAAAACCTCTATCTGATTCAGAGGAACATTAAGAAGATTAGAAAAAGATTTGTAGTTGTGTCTCTCTACTTTGGGTGGGTCAATAAGCAGGACTCATAAAATGATAAGTAGGTTTAACTTAACTAAAATAGAATTTGAGTAAACGGCTGATTTCAATGTATAGAGTAAAAGCTGGAAGGAATCAAGTTATCAAGTAAACTTTCAACAGATTGAGCTGGAAGTACAGAGCTATTCAAATGTTAGTATTTATACTAATACATCACTATGGAAAAAATCCAAATTTTCATAATGAGGTCACCTTGACAGAAAAGGGAAAATACAGTTTGTTTTCCCAAGTCATCTTTCAATTTTATGCTAAATATACAGAATACTGTGATCTGTCAGTACTTTTAAGAGTCTCAGTTGTAAACTTGAAAACATATAATTCTCTCCTTTTGTACAATGGCATTGATTAATCATAAAGTGGTTTATATTCTTTTCATGTATCTTAGAATTCACTGTTTTTTGTTTTGCAAGGTAAAACAAAGGTACGCAGAAGTTATGAAAGGTCACAGCGACAGTCAATGCCCCTAAGAAGTCCATTATGATTCCCTGACAATTTTATTCAGCTCTGTGCTCCTTGTGCTTAATTTAGCCTCTTGGTTATTTTGTCTAGTCATGAAACACCTCCCTTAAATTTGCCACATGATCATACACTGCCATGATCCATCTTGAACTTCTGTAAACTTAAAGGTCTTCAGTTTTTCTGACTGTGATCACTTTCCTTTTCCCAAAATTCGATGGCCTGACGAAGGTTACATGATAGTTCAACAGAAAAAAGAGACACAATTAGAAGATGTTTGGCTTAAAGATAATTTCCTTTTCAAGAAAAAAAAATATTCAAACAGGTAACATCCAGTAACAAATATGATTTGCAATTTTTCCCTCTAGCTTCAGAAAAGAGCTGATTTCAGTGCAGTAAAACATCCGAAAAAATTTGACTGTAATTCTTGCGCAAATGTTTTGTGCTTAAGGAGTTTGTTGAGTCTGTGAAGATTCTGTCCTTAATGTGAAAGCCTGTGACTGATAGCTGAAGAGAAATGTATTGAAATTTTTAAGCTGGCTGTATTGTTTTGAATTTGAAACACAGCATAGAAGAAAAATAAGATTTTGCTGGGACTTTTCTGTCTTCTGTGTTCCTCATTTCCATTTGCTTCATAGAATAATGAAAAAAAAAATCAAGGCCACGCTGGATGGAGCTTTGAGCAACCTGGTCTAGTGGAAGGTGTCCCTGCCTATGGCAAGGGGTTGGAACTGTAGACTTCTAAAGTCTCTTCCAACCTAAACCATTTTATGCTTCTATGAAAAATGTCCACTAAAACTCCAAGGCTGGAAATGGTGTTCTGCATTCTGTAAAAAGACTGTTGAAATGCCTGTCACTCCATAGCCTCAATGTCTTCCTCATTAAATGTGACCACCTTAGAACAGAATGTTTTGTCTGCAATTCAGACAAGCAGAGGGAGCTTGTGGTGCATCCTGTGGCTGAAACTGCTGTATCTTCTTTCCTGCTCTCTTGCCGTTGACTCTGAAATCTTCATCAATAATGAGCTTTGTGCAGGCCCAATCCTTCCCTCAGTGGATGTGGCAGTGAAGTTTCTAAAGGTATGTTAAAACCAGACTTTTCAGTTTTGACTATTGTATTGGAAAAAATAAGGTCTGTATTTAAAGCCGTTGTTCAACTTCCATTAAAAATTTCTCATTATACTTACATGTAACTGCACCAAAATTTCCCTTTAAATTTTGACCCTTTAGTGGTCTCATCTCAATTGCTTGGTGGTTTGTTTTTTTTTTTTTTTTTGATAAATTCCAATGAAAAAGTTATCAGTGGCATCTTGGTCTTCAAAAATTGTGGATGAAAGTTGAACAAAGCAAATATATTTAGACAGACTCTGTGAAATGCTGAACGCCTTTATACAACAACTTAGACTAGTAAAAACAAGAGCAACCTTGCAATGTAAGACTATTTCAAGAATATTAACACTGATCACTGTTGGCTGGCATCCTTCCTGAAATATCAGCAAACCAAATTTGTACCTGGTTGCTTTTGACCAAAACACTTTTTCTTCTTTACAGGAACTGAATGGGCTTTCAGCTCTGCCACAGGAATCTGCTGAAATATAAGCAAAGTAAGACAGACTGAACCGTTATGAAGCTTCTTTCCACTGACAATTGCATTTTCTTACTATTTTGCTCTCTGCTTTTCTACTTCTGTGCACGCAGAGGTAACTTCAGGGTTTCAGATTTCCAGGACAAGGGGAAGAGATGTATTCATCATTAGATGATGAATCTCTAAGAGTCAGAAAACACTAGGAGAAAGGCTTATTAGTTTAGATCAGCAAAAGGAAAATGAGTATTCATAGGTGTGGGAATGGGAGGGAAATGCTTGTCAATGATGCTAGAAAAGTTATGTGGTCTTATTTCATTTTGAATAAGTGGCTCTCAAGGTAAAAAATCTCGACATCATGATGTAGTATAGTTAAAGACTTTCAATATTCATGGCTTGGCCAATATAGTCTTAAAAACAAATATGGTTTATGAGTTTTATTAAAGATGCCTAAAAAAATTTCAGTCATTGAAAACGTAAAGCATTAATACAATGTTTAAAGGTAAAGGTCCTTATTACATTTCTAGCTACAGGATTTTATTTTTTTCCCAGGGGTTTCTTTATGAAGAGAAACCTCCCATTTGACAGCCTTTTGGATGATATTAAGAGACAGGAATTGATATCTATAATGAGTAAAACAAAGTTGAGGAGGGCTGAGGTTGCTGATGCTGTTACTGATCTCTCACTATTTGCCTGAGAAAAAAATACATGCATAAAAAATGAAAAGAACTTCAAAGCAGAGGATACAACTTTGGGTTTTAGTATTCATTTTTATTTCCAGCTATGTTCCTTTGGAAAGGCAAAGGAAGTGTATGAGTTTTATTATGTGTTCAACAGATATGTCGTCTTTGGACCAGCTTCAGGCTTTTAGATGCCTTTTCAGTTTCAGGAGCACTGTAAGAAGAACTGCTCAAGAGGATTTTAGTTGCAAAGCCAAAAATGAAAAGAAGTGATATGGGAAGGGGAAATGGCAGATAATGTGACAGCAGAAGCAGGAGTCTGTCTGTGCATGTGAATTTCAGGACTTTGTCATGGCCAGTGGAGTTTGTGGGTCACTTGCAGTCTTCTTTCTGACTTATCACAGGTAAGTTTCCAGGATCTCATGCTAAAGGGAAAGATATGCTGTGGTAGCTGCCTGGTGATGGCTATGCTACCATTTCAGTAAGGCTCCTCTTTTAAATTTTCTGCTATTTTAGCTCTGGTAACACATAACTAGTTCTGATATTAGATTATCTCAAATTTTTAACAGATCTGTATTGGTCTTTCTTTTTCTCTGCATCTTCTGCTCACCAGTCATGACTCCTGAATGTTTACGTGTGGGCTCAATTTTTAGGCTTTAAATGTTATTGAATTTCGTAAAAAAGGTTAGTGATTGGATGTGTGTGTGTTAGGATTTGTGTACTCTCTTTTTAGCTCTTTAGGACAGGGTTGATTGATTAACTACCATTTTTGTTTCATCTAGGAAAGCTTAAGACAATAGCACACAGTCGTGCTTTAATGGGATCCCATACTGTGAAATTGTTCCCAGTGTGTGGTTGGTTCAAAAGTTTACCTGCATTCTGCTTCAAATGCGATATGTCTGATGCTTCCGTGGACAAAGTCTCTCAAAGCTAAGTGGGAATTGGGTTTTCATTCAGAGGAATTGAACTGATAGTTCATATTCCACTTCTGTTGAATTCAGTGCTCTGCAATCTCCATGATATAAATGAGTGAAAACATACCAAATGAAGCAAAAGGAGACCCTTGGAAAAGATGAAAGCATAAGTAAGCAGCTCCAGTTGGAGCAGTTAATTCAACCTGTATATTGAAAGTAAGGGTACAGTGGAAAAGGGACCAGCAAGGGTAGCATGATGACTAGATAACATTCTGCAGGGAGGAAAGCTTGACTTCCAACATTGCATGCATAAAGCATTATCTGTTTGTACAACAGGCCCTGAAGAAATGACAGTAAGCATTGAGAGACCATAAAAGTACTGATGATTTAATTTGTGTTTCCTCAGTTGAGCAGGAAGAACCAAATTTCAACTATTTGAATGATGATTTTCTGCAGGAAAATACTACAAGGAGTCATTTCAGTGTTATTTACCCCTTGATTAGCTCTACAGTTTTATTCACTCTGTTCTTTCATGTCTAATTGCTAGTTTGCATTAATATGAAAAGAGTTAAACCCCCATTTTTCCAGAGTAACTTAGCAGAAGAAATAGTTCACATCCAGATATGATGGAACACATCTGGGTAGAGGTCTCTTATTATCACAAAGGAAACTAAATTCATTGCACTAAGTGCATGAATACTTTATTCATCAGAGGAAACTTATTTCGGTCACAACCAGTGACCTGGATATTGTCTGATAGTACAGTATTTTATTCCTAGTATGTCATTACACAACTGATTGTTAAATAGTGCATTTTGTCTCCTTTTCATAATAGTTGCTACCTCTTAATAGTTGCTCTAACTACATGACTGAGAAGCTATCGATGTGGTAGCGGCTCAGCATTGGGTATGCATGCGTATGTCAGCATTTCTGTTTTAGGAAACAAAGCTGTGTATTAGATTTTTTGAATTCAGGGATTCAGAGATTGTGTTCTGCTTGACCCACCTAGTGCATAAGTAAAGTATAGAAGTTACTCTCAAATCACTAAAGTTTACTTACAAGTCACTAAAGGTTTGCTTTTTTTTTCCTTTAGCTGCACAAATGAAACTCTTGTCACAAGAGTTTGATGACAGGATCTCTATAGCAGAAATTATCAAAAAGGAAAAACCTATTTTTTCTGCACAACTAAACCAAATAATCTCCATGTTAATTTTTTCTTTATGGCAATATGATAGCAGTTACTGGCAGAAAGGATAAAGAGGATGTTCTGGAGGATATAGTAATGAAATTATCAATGAGAGAGTTATTAATGGAGAGAATTCATGAGACCTTCCTTAGGCCTTGTGATCTACCTCTCCAGTAATGTCCAGGACAGAACAGGTAAGGTATAATTATAGAATCATAGAACCATAGAATAGTTAGGGTTGGAAAAGACCTTGAGATCATCTAGTTCCAACCCCCCCTGCCAGAGGCAGGAACACCTCACACTAAACCATGCCACCCAAGGCTATGTCCAATCCAGCCTTGAACACTGCCAGCGATGGAGCATTCACAACTTGCCTGGGAAACACATTGCATTGCCTCACCACCCACACAGTAAAGAATTTCTTCCTCATATCCAATCTGAACTTCCCCTGTTTAAGTTTGAACCCGTTACCCCTTGTCCTATCACTACAGTCTCTCATGAAGAGTCCATCCCCAGCATCCCTATAGGTCCCCTTCAGGTATTGGAAGGCTGCTATGAGGTCTCCACACAGCTTTCTCTTCTCCAGGCTGAACAGCCCCAACTTTCTCATCCTATCTTCATGCAGGAGGTGCTCCAGTCCCCTGATCATCCTCGTGGCTCTCCTCTGGACTTTTTCCAACAGTTCCATGCCCTTTTTGTGTTGAGGACACCAGAACTGTACACAGTACTCCAAGTGAGATCTCAGGAGAGCTGAGTAGAGGGGCAGCATCACCTCCCTCAACTGGCTCGTCACGCTCCTTTTGAGGCAGCCCAGGATATGGTTGGCTTTCTGGGCTGTGAGCACACACTGCCGGCTCATGTTCATTTTTTCATCAACTAAAACCCCCAAGTCCTTCTCTGCAGGACTGCTCTGAATCTCTTCTCTGCCCACCCTGTAACTGTGCCTGCGATTGCTCCCACCCAGCTGTAGGACCTTGCACTTGGCATGGTTAAACTTCATAAGGTTGGCATCAGCCCACCTCACAAGCATGTCAAGGTCCTCTGGACGGCATTCCTTCCCTCCAGTGTATCAACCGAACCACAAAGCTTGGTGTCATCGGCAAACTTGCTGAGAGCGCACTCAATCCCACTGTCCATATCACTGACAAAGATGTTGAACAAGACCGGTCCCAACACCGATCCCTGAGGGACACCACTCGTTACAGGTCTCCAGCTGGACATTGAGCCATTGAGCACAACTCTTTGCGTGCAGCCATCCAGCCAGTTCTTTATCCACCGAGTGCTCCACCTATCAAATTGATGTCTCTCCAACTTAGAGACAAGGATGTTATGTGAGACTGTGTCAAACACTTTGCACAAGTCCAGGTAGATGACATCAACTGCTCTACCCCTGTCCATCAGTTCCGTAGCCCCATCATAGAAGGCCACCAGATTGGTCTGGCAGGATTTCCCCTTAGTGAAGCCATGCTGGCTGTCACCAACTACCTTGTTGTTTTTCATGTGCCTCAGCATGCCTTCCAGGAGAATTCGCTCCAAGATTTTGCCAGGCACAGAGGTGAGACTGACTGCTCTGTAGTTCCCTGGGTCATCCATTTTCCCCTTCTTGAAAATGGGGGTTATATTTCCCTTTTTCCAGTCGTTGGGAACTTCACCTGACTGCCATGATTTTTCAAATATGATGGACAGCGGCTTGGCAACTTCATTTGCCAGCTCCTTCAGGACCCGCAGACGGATTTCATCAGGTTCCATGGACTTGTATACGTTCAGGTTCCTAACGTGGTCTTGAACCAGATGCTCTCTTACAGTGGGACAGAGTCTTCATTCGCACTGTCCCTGCATCTGCCTTCCAAGACTTGGGTGGTGTGGTAAGAGCATTTTCCAGTGAAGACTGAGGCAAAGAAGTCGTTAAGAACCTCAGCCTTCTCCAAATCCAGGGTAGCCAGTTCTCCCGATAGGTTCTGTAGTGATCCTTGACATCCCTAGCCAAGTTTAACTCTAAGTGGGCCTTAGCTTTCCTAATTGGTCCCTAGCTTCCCGGACAACATCCCTGTATGCTTCCCAGGCTGCCTGTCCTTGCTTCCACCTTTTATAAGCCTCTTTTTTCCTTCAAATTTTCCTCAGCAGCTCCTTATCCATCCAAGGAGGTCTCCTGGCCCTCCTGCTGCACTTCCTTCTGGTAGGGCTGTATCGCTCCTAAGCTTGCAGCAGGTGATCCTTGAATATCAACCAAGAGTCTTGGGCCCCCCTGCCCTCTAGGGCTATATCCCATGGAATCTTACTGAACAGGTTCCTTAGAGGCCAAAGTCTGCTCTCTTGAAGTCCACAGCAGTGAGCTTGCTGCACACTCTTCTCACTGTCCTGAGGATTTCGAATTCAACCATCTCATGATCGTTGCAATCAAGGCTGCCCTGGAGCATCACATTTCCAACCAGCCCTTCTCTGTTGGTGAGGACGAGGTCAAGCATGATGTTGGAACATTTATTTTTTACTTGAAAGGTTAAAGATCATCAAATTGTAGGACTGGGAGTCAAGGAGAGAAGGGATGGCACACAGGAGCAGCAAAACAGTAGAAAGTGAGCCTGGTCTTCTGACACTTCTGGCTGCTGCAGGAAGAATCCAATCACAATATTGCCACAAAACCATTTGAAAATAAATGCTGAAATGTAACTGGACTTTGAAATTAACCTGACAGCTCCCTGGTGGAAAAGCAAAGCAGAAGATCATCTTCAAGAGCTGTAAAAGACTGCCCTGTCCTGAACTCTAAATCCCGTAGGAAAAGAACAAACAGTGAAGAAAGATGGGATGAAATTGTATCAGAAAGGCAAGACCTAGTAGATATGGAACCACTGCTTGTATTTTATCAGAGGATGCAGAAAATGTCCTTATTATGCTTGTTCCCTTGTTAATTTTGTTCAGAGATCAGTGTTAATCTCAGCTACCATTGGTCACGTAATGTAGTATTCCATGGCACGAAGTCTTTCCATAGTCATTAACTAGTTCAGATCTCAGTCTGAAACCTGTAGATGTCTATCTTCTGCTTTTCTATAACTACCTAAAATTAGTTCACAGATGAGACTGGGCTTCAGTGCATGTTTATACATATATATTTGACAAAAAAAAATTAATATATATGATTGCACCCAGCAGCTCTGAAAACTAACTGTTTTAAGATTAGGCACAGTGATAAGAACTCCCAGTCCTCATGTGTGGCAGCACACAGAACAATCCTGGGTTTTTTGGTGCATTTGCAGCTGAAATGTTTCTCAGCATGTCTTAGAAAATAAAGTTAACACCTGACAAGCCAATGGTAACTTTGTCATCTTTGCTGTGCTAACTGGTATCTCTCAGACACAGTAGAGATCCAGTCCACTCTCATCCTATACCAAATAGACAACACCAAGTTTCTCTGCCTTTTTTCTTTGTTTGTTTTTTTTAATACGTGAAGTCAGAAAGAGGGAATGCTGTAAGACTTTCACTGTACAGAAAAACCAGTAGTTTTGTCAGTGGCCAGAAAAATGACATTTTCAAGTGACAAAGGCACACATCAAAGTAAAAAATGTACTGTTTTGCTCATTACCTGGTGGGTGGCAAGTATGCTTCTTTGTTTGTTAACTTTCTTCATGTTATAGTGTGCTGGGAAATTTCTTAGCACCCTTTTGAGCACAAAGAATCTTCTTTCAACCAATAAACCTGGTCAGCACCTGTTACCATTCACCCTGTTGCAGCTGCTTTATGATATATTGTGAAACAAAGAAAATAGGAAAATAGGTTGAGAATCTGTGGCTTGGGAAACCAAAGACAAGTCCAGTTTATGTATGAATAACAGCATCAGTCTAAGATTAATTCTCAGAAATGAAAGATACTCACTAGTTTCAATTGTAGCCTATTAATAATATAGGCAAGGTGATAAGAAGCACAATTGTTTCTAACTTTATCTTCTTTTCCTTACTGGCAATTGTAAGCTTTCTTTGAAATTGGTAATGCTTAATCTTGAGGATTGGTGATTTTCTCTATTTAACTTCTTCAACAGCTTTTCTAAAATATTTACATTAGGCCAATTTTTTCTCCTCTTCCAACAACTAGGTAGTTGTCATAAAACACCAGATTTTCTGTGAGATGGATGGTATGTGATAGCGAAGGAATCCCATGTTTCCTCTGTTTATCAGCAACAACCAGCTACAAAAATGGATAAATATTTTATAGATCTTCTTAGCCAAATAAATAATATGAAGAAGACTTGATTGCAATACAAATTAGATGTAGCTGATAGGTACTACCAGCTGCAATTGTATGTCATTCAAATATCAGCCATCTTCTTCGAAGTTTCTCTGTTTCCTCTATGACTGAAATCTACCTGGACACATTATCTGATAAAATTTGCACTTTCAGGGCCTCTTAAAAGTCAAAATGTTTTTCTCACTGATGAACAGGAGAGGGCTTGAAGGGTCACAGGCAAGATCCTTGTTAACAAACCTAACATTTACCCCCCTAGAAAGAGAATTGCAGCTTTCAACTTTTTTGTTGTTTGTTTCTTTTTTTCTGGTGAGGTTAACTCTTTTTCTAACTTTCTTTCACTGTACAGTTGGCCATGAAAATATAAATTATTATGAAAGAAACAAATAGAAGGATTCCAGACCTGTTAAGGAAGTCTGATAGAAGACTAAGAAACATATGCTAATACTCTCCTTCCATAGCATGACTTGGCTAGGGCAGTGATGAGGGGCAAAGATGTTCCATGTTCATGGTGGTTAACATCCAACCATAAATGGACAATGAAAGCAAATGTTCAGGTCTGGCACTGGCACTGGAGGGGTTGCAGTGCTGTGGCAATGCCCACCTGCAGCCCAGAACCACTCCCCTCCCCTATGTGCTGGGCTGCATCCCCAGAGCATGAAGAGCAGGTTGAGGGAAAGAACTCTCCAGCTCTGCTGCACTCTGTGGAGAGCCATCTGCAGTCCTGCATCAAGCTCTGGGGCAACAACACAAGAGGGACATGGAGCTGTTGGAGTGAGTCCAGAGGAATCCACAGAGATGCTGTGAGGGCTGGAGCAGCTCTGCTCTGGAGACAGGCTGAGAGAGCTGGGCTTGTTCAGCCTGGGGAAGAGAAGGTTCCCTAAAGGGAGGGAGACCTTGGAGATACTGCCAGTGCCTAAAGGGGCTACAGAAAACCTAGAGAGGGGCTTTGGGCAAGGGCCTCTAGGGACAGGACAAGGAGGAATGGCTTTAACCTGGCAGAGGAGAGACTGAGATGAGCTCTTAGGCAGAAGTTCTTCCCTGTGAGGTTGGTAAGGCCCTGGCACAGGCTCCCCAGAGAAGCTATGGTGGCACCATCCCTGGCAGTGTTCAAGGCCAGGTTGGATGGGGCCTGGAGCAACCTGGTCTAGTGGAAGGAGTCCCTGCCCATGGCAGGGCTTGAAAATGGGTGAGCTTTAAGGTTCCTTCCTACCTAAACCAGTCTGTGATTTTATGATTCATTCCTTACCAGACTTTATTTACAGCTCATCTTTGTACCATGATTCTGGACTGAAGCCATCCCTGAGGACAAGAGGAGTCAAAGATTTTAGATCATCCTGGGTATGATTCCCTGATTGTAGGCCATTATGTTGATTTGCATCCTCCAGACTGAGAGAGTCTCTGGCAAGGACCTTTCGTTTCTTTAATGTCTTGCAAGTATCTTAGGTTTATTGCTCAATATGCTAATGCTGGATAGGGATGCTCTTCAGGAAATATAGGAGATCTTTTTTTGGAAACCTATCAAAGCCTATCAGCTCCCTTACTGAGGTCCAAGCCCTTCACTGAGCAAGGCTGGTGTCAGAGACACATGCTGGATAGGAGACTCATGAACTCATGAGCAGACCCTGATGTTAGAGACTAATTCAGCAGTATCATTGGTTATACATGTAAGCAAGTGGAACATTTGTCCCTTAATGATTCTAGCATGTTTTTGTCTTCTTTTGTTCACAATTGCCTTTTTTTTTTTCTTTTTTAAATACACTATTATCTGAGATAAGGGATTAAAGAACATTCACTCATTCTTCAGGAAATTTTGCAGTACAGTTTCATGGATGTAGATTATAGTCTTGTATCTGTAATATCTGCTCATAGGAAAAATTTTACTGTACACTTGTATACTGTATAACTTGTGCAATGGGAAATAAACTTCTCATTATCCCAGAGCAGTGAAACAAGTGTCCTGTTGTTATAGGTGTTTATAACTGAAGCTGAAGTGTTATGCGATTTACTATTTTTTTTCAAATGCATAATTTAGAACATTAGAAACTGAAAAAAAACTTGTACTTTAGTCGCTTCTAAGGCACTGGCCAGGAAATAACCATGGTCATATGTCATAAAAGATAGCTATAGCAAATTCAAAAGACCTTTGAATCATTTGAGCTATAAACTGTTCACATGAAGTCACTCCCATCATGTTTTTATGTTTTTCTGTATTCGTTGTAAAATAGAACCAAATTATATTGCTTTTTTACAAGTCAGATGAAGGCATTCTACTTTGTAGACATTTTGACCTATTTCTACCTGATGATGTTTGCCTTTTCTATCTCATTGTCATTGCTCCAGTAGTTAATCCCATAAAATCAATAGTTTCTTGTGCATAAAACGTAAACACCATCAAGCTGTTCCAAGCTATTTCTTATATATAAAGAAGTACATTCATGGAATTGGGAAAAGATTAAGGAGAAAGATTCTATGGGGTGAATTGGAAAACACCCCCCATACACACACATTCACTGTTAGTGTTCCTGCCTTAAAATAAAAATGAAACTCTCCTTAAAACTCTCAAGTATATGATTGTGAGAATTGACCTGTGAATATTTTGACAATTAACAGCTATCCACTGGAATATTTATGCTGGAAAGTTTACACAGTCATTTTATGATTTTTGAGCCATGCTCTTTAGCTAGTGTCTTGTCTTGAAATGAGCTAAATACATGATATTTCATGTTATGCTCTTCATCACTGCTATGTTTGCGTTACTAAAAATCTTTGCACAGATGGGCAGAGGCAGTGCTGTCAGAAAATTTTCAGTTGCAAATTCTCTGCTAAATCCTTGTTTTTTCTTCCTCCAATTGTTTAAAAATAAAACAAAACAAAATGCATAATATGCCTAGTTTCTGATTATCTTTTATGCTAATTTAAGGCAAAAATGTATTGCCTAACTTTCTTTTTATTCCTCCAACAGAGACACTATTGTGAAGAATGGGATTACTTGGTTTATTTCATGTTTATGTTTTCCTGGTTTTAGCCATTATTTTACTGTCTTCTTTTTTCCCCCACTGTTATCTTTTTCTAGTATGGTTTTACATTACTGGCAATAGAGGAACTGAATGATACCACTTAAGATTAATCCTTCATCCTTTACTTCATTTAAAAGGCAATCTGCACCTACCTTGGTTTTTTGAAGACTTTAATTAACTCCTTTCTATCCCTCATAGTCATCAGAAAAATCTGATGCTTTTTATACTGGTGAATAAAAAAATGGGAAACCCGCAGACTGCTCAGTAGAAAAAGAGCAGTAGTAGATTACCTCCTAATACTTATATGCATGGAGAAAGATTTCCTCCTTTTTCACTTCTTTTCCATATGTATTAAGGTTGTAATAGTGCAAATCACACCATATATTCAAATACATATGCAGAATTTGTTCTATTATGCAATCATTTACATTCTGTGATAAAGTTCAAATCCACTTTCTTGCAAATTTGGAAGTTGTATAACTAAAATTATGTAACATGACATATATGTTTGACCATTATTCACTGTATATTATGTGCTAAACCCATCTTCAAACAGATTCATTCATCCAATATAGGAGGAGAAATAATACCGAATAAACTTGATGAATTCTGATAACCTAAAAAGTCAGACTAACTAGCTCATATGTATCCTATAATATGAAATACAATAGAATAAACAATACCTTCAGTTTTCCTGAGTGAGAAATACATTTGCAGAAATGGGTCTTCTCCCTTTTCATTCAGGTTTTTGAGTCGTAATCTCTACTTTAACCTTACCTGGTGCTGAAACAAAACCCTCACCTTCTGTCCCCTGCATAGTTCTGTGTTGTCAGTTCCTCAAACTCACTTTGCTCTTATTGTGTTGATCAACCAGCAGATTTAACTAGAAAGATTTTGTAAGGAAGATACTATTCAAAATAAAGCCATGTTGAAAGATTATTATTGCAATGAAAGAGTAAAACTATTGCCTGCTCCTGAATTTTCCTCAGCAGGAGACAGCAGAACCTTTGTGATTTTCCTCAGATGAATGAGATGTGAGGGAATGTATCTGGAAATCAGCTGAAAGGTTCCAAGGATTTTTCTGTCCCGGGGTGGCTCAGAGTTTGTAGACTACCAGCAAATTACAGGAACTTTTACATTCTTGCTCTCTGGAAATGAATTCTCTGGACATAAGTTTCTGATAGAAGTCTCAATATTTTGAGATACTTAATTCACTTCTTAGTAGTCAGGCTACAAATTTTGTCAGCATCTTTATTTGTAGCAAACTATATGTTATATATACATATATATGTAAACACACTCATACACACGTATTTATAGACATACTTATACACATATTTATATGTCTATTCTGAAAACACATTATGTACAGTCAGGTACAAATTTAGCTGCAAACAACATTAGTATATATAAATATGTGTAAGCTGTCATTAAATCTGATTATGATTTTTTACTTATAGAAAGAGTAAGTATTTGATGCTTTTTATGTTGCTTTTTTGAATACTGCTGTTAATGCATTGGTGTTGGTGTTCACATATTTTAATATGCTGTATGCCCGAATTACAGATAATTATCTGACAAAGGAAATCTGTCATTAAACAAAATGAGCTAGTACAACTTCAAAAAAAACAACTCTACAAAACAACTAAGTGTATGTATAGTTTTTTAAAAATTTAATTGCCATCTATTGTCAGTATTGTCTTTGTCCGTGTTGACAACAGAAGGCTAAATACAGTGCATACAGTAGGTCCCTTTGGTTATACCATGAACATGACACATGTCATCCTATGATAAATTGGCTCTGTGTCTGTTCAATTTCAAATCCAAAGCTCTGGAGGCAGAGGTGTTAGAAAGCAGGCATAATTCTGGCGAGCAGAGGCCTCATATGCACAGAATTAGTGTGCATGGAACAGATAACAGAAAGCGAGAGGGAGACTGAGAGGAAGTTTGCACAGGTTTGTCAACTTCCTGTGGTTTAGGTAGTATTGGCAGATGTTAGGTGTAAAAGAAACATCTGTAAGCATGATAATGAATGTTACCAGGATTTGAAGTGACAACTGCATCAAGCACAAATGCTTTCTTGTTTCTTCATTTGCATACCAATTAAATATAAGACCCAAATATTAGGTTCCAGAATTTGTCTAACAAAAAATCTGTGGGGCTTACTCAGTACATCTGGGTCAGATGTGTTGGCTGTGTGACAGATGCAGTGTCAAAAGGAGATTTTAACTTGGAAAAAATGTATTCAGATTGCTACTAAGTACTATACTTAAAGCAGAGATTAGAAAAAGGCCTAGTTCAGAAATTGCTTTAAACATAGTGGTAACTAACTATCTCTAGGCATTTTATTGTGCATTACTGTCAGGTCTGGTATGGAAGACATCTTCCTCACCAGCCGCTGAAGAAAGAAGTTGGCAAAGCCAGTGCTGTCCTGTACCATTACATTATGCAGCTATCTTATTCCCTGGGTAAATACATATGGTTTGTGGGACTACTCAAAGAGTAAGAGACTACTTGATGTGAGTAAGGATGGCAGAATCAAGCATTACATGCCTGCACATTTCTGTAGAATTTTACATTTTTCATGCTGCCCTGAAATATTTACATAGTTTATGTCTGGTGAAAGTTCAAGTCAGTTCTTGTGTTAGCAAAACAAGTTCACTTGACCCTGATTTTAAACCAAACTTGGGCCAAAGCAGGACAGCTGTTCTCTTGATCAAATGTTGCTCTGATAAACTGAACCTATATGCCTTGCTGATAAGTATGTCTTTACAAGAACTTCTGGTGTATGCCACCCATTTCATCTTGTACTCTTTCATGACTCATTTCTCAGCAATGAACACTGGATTTCATATTCTACTGAGACAAAGTCACTTCCTGTAATTTTTTAGGAGATCCATCTCACCAGCCTTCCCAAGCTTCCAGATACTTGAAGGTCCTTACATGCTACACCTTGAAGATTATCAAACCACTAGACAGTGAATATCTCTGTCGGTGTTTGAGATGCATATGTTTAAGGCTCATATAGGCATGTATCCCATGAAAGTATCTTGAAAAATTCCCATTGAAACACTGCTGTGCGTGCACTGTTGTACACTCTCAAACCAGGAATAACTATCTTTCTAGTGCTTGCTTGCTAGAGGGCCACAGGGTTAATGTTGTTCAACTCATGATATTGTGAGGCACAGAATCATGGTATATGTGGCACTTCAGTGGTAAATATGAAATAATATGGAAGTAAAACATATGAAAATTTGAGAGCTAAATTTTTGATTGATTTGAGAGATTAGTAACTAATAAATTTATTACACCTCTTTTTTTCCCTTTATTTGTAATTTTTCTTTTTTTTAACCAGGAAAATATTTTACACAACATAAATATAGTATTTAATTATTTAAAATTTAAATGCAGAAAATCTTCTTGAATACACCTGTACATACTAGATGTATCTGAGTCCATCTGGTATAAGAAAGTAGGCTATGAAATTATGTGTTTAAAGACGTTAAACTACTCACTCGCATAGAACTGAAATATTCTAAGCTCTTCTGTAACTGGTGATCTGTTTGTGAAAATCCAGGCAGACAGAACTCAAGACATTAACAACACATAATGGTGCCAGTTTTCTAAATTCCAGTGCTTGGGAACTGGGGGAAGTGGAAGTCCGAATTACGAAAAAGTAAGAATGGGAAAAAAATGTCTTATGCACTGAAATGGTGACTTTTCTAGCATTTAAAATCTTTAAAAATATAGTGAAAACCGGAGCACTGCAGGTTATGCTGCTCTGTGGAAGCAAAAAGACACATGGTTAGTTTGAACCAGCAAGTGTTTCATACTGCAGCCAAGGGATGCATTTTGCAGGGATGAAATTGAGCAAAGGAAAATTTAGTCTTATTACCAGGAAAATGTATCTAATAGTGAGATCTATTAGAATTGTGGAATAGTCTCTAGAGAGAAGAGATGGAAGCCCCTTAGTTTGAATCTTTGAAAACTGATCGAGGGAAAGGTTTTCTTGCCAGGGAATAACTTTGTATTGGCTGTAGAAGGAATAACTTTGTATTGGCTGTAGAAGGCATGGTGTCAACTAATGTGAAACTTCTGCCCCTGACATCTTCTGTAGTCTGATTTATTATTAGCATACTTGTACAGCATTTCATAGAAATCTGAAAAAGATAAGATCCTGACATCTTAATGTTTTTTTGTGATACAACAAAGGCAAACAAGTTCTGAAATGCTCTACTATATCTCAGCATCATTCCTAAGTGCTTTTTCATGTCTGTGTAGTTTAATTATACTAAGGATACTTTATGCCTTCATTATCTCTTTATCTCTTTTTTTCTTTTTTTTTTCTTAATTCATCTTAGTTTTTTGCTTATATGGCTTTTGATTTCCAATATTGTGAAGTCATGTATGAGCTGAGAGGAATACTTGAATGGGATAAGGTAGAAGAACTTTTAATATTTGTTCAAATTTTAAAAGAAAGTTCCCCTGCAGGAAAATGCGTGTAACACATTAGTTCGTTTAAATGCCAAACATAGATGTGTCATTTGATATTAGCAAAAGTATTAATTATTGAGTTTGCATTCTTTAGTATTCATAGTAAACAGCATGCACCTTGCCAACAGAATCCAACAGATTTATAAATCCTGTTGAATCAATAATATAAGAAAGTACAACTTCTCTTTAGCTTTTTAAGTGATTCATGGAAAATAACTTGCTAGATGCCTGACCATTTCTGCTGAAAGCACATTCTTGATCTCTACTGAGAGTCACAAGGTCTTATATGGAGCAGCAGCTCTGAACTACCAAGGAGAGAAAAAGTTCTTCACAGAGTGATAACATGAGACACAAATATGAATATGACTTTTTATTGCTTAACTTTTCCTGGCAAAAGTACTTTCTTTACTCTCTACAGTTGTTTCATGAGCTTTTTTATAAGGTTAAGTTCAGTTCCACCTTATGAATTTTTATATTGTCAAGAATAAAGCTAATAATTACCATGTTCCAATAATCAACAATGATCTGACAACTATTACGTTGCAACATGAAATGCTAAATACAAAGCACTAATACTTACCAAGACATTTCTAGGCCCAACTGACTCAGAATTTATCTTAAACAGAAATATGAGAGTGAATAAACATCACTGATGGTGCTGCACAAAGGAACAGAGGAATGGAAGGTTACAGGCTCTTTAGGAAAGACAGGCCCGGTAGGCGGGGAGGGGGAGTTGCTATTTATGTTAGGCATAGGCTGGAGAGTATGGAACTGTGCCTGGGGACAGGTGAGCAGTTGACAGAGAGTTTGTGGGTCAGGCTTAAAGGGAGAACAGCGATGGGAGACATTATTGTGGGGATCTGTTACAGACCGCCTGACCAAGAGGACTCGGTGGATGAAGCGCTCTATAGACAGATAGGAACAGCCTCACGCTCGCAGGCCCTTGTTCTCATGGGGGACTTCAACCACCCTGATAACTGTTGGAGGGATGGTACAGCCCAGCACAAGCAATCCAGGAAGTTCCTCGATTGTGTGGAAGACAGCTTCCTTCTGCAAGTAATAGAAGAGCCGACAGGGAGAGGTGCCATGCTTGACCTCGTGCTCACCAACAGAGAAGGGCTGGTTGGAAATGTGACTCTCCAGGGCAGCCTTGATTGGAGCGATCATGAGATGATTGAATTTGAGATCCTCAGGACAGTGAGAAGAGTGTGCAGCAAGCTCACTGCTGTGGACTTCAAGAGAGCAGACTTTGGCCTCTAAGGAACCTGTTCAGTAAGATTCCATGGGATATAGCCCTAGAGGGTAGGGGGGCCCAAGACTCTTGGTTGATATTCAAGGATCAGCTGCTGCAAGCTCAGGAGCGATACAGCCCTACTAGAAGGAAGTGCTGCAGGAGGGCCAGGAGACCTCCTTGGATGGATAAGGAGCTGCTGAGGAAAATTTGAAGGAAAAAAGAGGCTTATAAAAGGTGGAAGCAAGGACAGGCAGCCTGGGAAGCATACAGGGATGTTGTCTGGGAAGCTAGGGACCAATTAGGAAAGCTAAGGCCCACTTAGAGTTAAACTTGGCTAGGGATGTTAAGAATAACAGGAAGGGATTCTATAGGTACGTTGCAAATAAAAGACAGACTAGGGACAACATGGGCCCTCTCCAGAAGCTATCGGGAGAACTGGCTACCCTGGATTTGGAGAAGGCTGAGGTTCTTAACGACTTCTTTGCCTCAGTCTTCACTGGAAAATGCTCTTACCACACCACCCAAGTCTTGGAAGGCAGATGCAGGGACAGTGCGAATGAAGACTCTGTCCCACTGTAAGAGAGCATCTGGTTCAAGACCACGTAAAGAACCTGAACGTATACAAGTCCATGGAACCTGATGAAATCCATCTGCGGGTCCTGAAGGAGCTGGCAAATGAAGTTGCTAAGCCACTGTCCATCATATTTGAAAAATCATGGCAGTCAGGTGAAGTTCCCAACGACTGGAAAAAGGGAAATATAACCCCCATTTTCAAGAAGGGGAAAATGGATGACCCAGGGAACTACAGAGCAGTCAGTCTCACCTCTGTGCCTGGCAAAATCTTGGAGTGGATTCTCCTGGAAGGCATGCTGAGGCACATGAAAAACAACAAGGTGGTTGGTGACAGCCAGCATGGCTTCACTAAGGGGAAATCCTGCCAGACCAATCTGGTGGCCTTCTATGATGGGGCTACGGAACTGATGGACAGGGGTAGAGCAGTTGATGTCATCTACCTGGACTTGTGCAAAGTGTTTGACACAGTCTCACATAACATCCTTGTCTCTAAGTTGGAGAGACATCAATTTGATAGGTGGAGCACTCGGTGGATAAAGAACTGGCTGGATGGCTGCACGCAAAGAGTTGTGCTCAATGGCTCAATGTCCAGCTGGAGACCTGTAACGAGTGGTGTCCCTCAGGGATCGGTGTTGGGACCGGTCTTGTTCAACATCTTTGTCAGTGATATGGACAGTGGGATTGAGTGCGCTCTCAGCAAGTTTGCCGATGACTCCAAGCTGTGTGGTTCGGTTGATACACTGGAGGGAAGGAATGCCGTCCAGAGGACCTTGACACGTTTGTGAGGTGGGCTGATGCCAACCTTATGAAGTTTAACCATGCCAAGTGCAAGGTCCTACAGCTGGGTGGGAGCAATCGCAGGCACAGTTACAGGGTGGGCAGAGAAGAGATTCAGAGCAGTCCTGCAGAGAAGGACTTGGGGGTTTTAGTTGATGAAAAAATGAACATGAGCCGGCAGTGTGTGCTCACAGCCCAGAAAGCCAACCATATCCTGGGCTGCCTCAAAAGGAGCGTGACGAGCCAGTTGAGGGAGGTGATGCTGCCCCTCTATTCAGCTCTCCTGAGATCTCACTTGGAGTACTGTGTACAGTTCTGGTGTCCTCAACACAAAAAGGGCATGGAACTGTTGGAAAAAGTCCAGAGGAGAGCCACGAGGATGATCAGGGGACTGGAGCACCTCCTGCATGAAGATAGGATGAGAAAGTTGGGGCTGTTCAGCCTGGAGAAGAGAAAGCTGTGTGGAGACCTCATAGCAGCCTTCCAATACCTGAAGGGGACCTATAGGGATGCTGGGGATGGACTCTTCATGAGAGACTGTAGTGATAGGACAAGGGGTAACGGGTTCAAACTTAAACAGGGGAAGTTCAGATTGGATATGAGGAAGAAATTCTTTACTGTGTGGGTGGTGAGGCAATGCAATGTGTTTCCCAGGCAAGTTGTGAATGCTCCATCGCTGGCAGTGTTCAAGGCTGGATTGGACATAGCCTTGGGTGGCATGGTGTAGTGTGAGGTGTCCCTGCCCCTGGCAGGGGGGTTGGAACTAGGCGATTTTAAGGTCCTTTCCAACCCTAACTATTCTATGATTCTGTGACTGGCTGAGAAGTCTGCATTTACCTAGTTTCACCATCGGTATACAGATAAAGTTGCTTTTCATGACTAAAACCTGTTCATTCAAAGTGAGTCAAAGATTTGCGTTTCAGTCATGAACAATGTGCAGGTTTCAGCTGGATTTTTGTGAAAAAGAGCTTGGAAACTGTCCCTTTGGTGGAAAATAGTTTTACATTTATTTTTATATTTTGCTTAGATTTCATTATTCCAGTGCTAAAGGTCAGAGTTTGTCCAAGAAACTGCAACATGTCAACAGCTTTGTTGTCATGCATGTTTCATGACTGCTCCTGTATTGAAGCCTTCCCACCTGAAGGTCTTGTGTGCACGTGTACAATGGGAAGCTGGTGGTGACAATCACTGGCTGCAATTGAGCCTACCTTCAGATTTGCTGGATACCAGTATGAGGGTCATTCAGATCTCTATATAGCATGAATTCCCTGGAGTTTGAAAAGATTGTAAATCTACATTCTAGCAAAATTTTATCTCTTTTTCTGTGTTTACCTTTTTTTTTTCTTGTTTTGCCTTTCATTTTTAAAATGTATTGCGAAATGAATGTCAATACAGAGCAGATTTTAGGAATTCCTTTTACAGTTAAGCAATATAAATTTCTTAATCCTGGTTTGAAGGTGAATCATACAACTAGGATATTGTAGAAATGCACTAACGATGCTCTAAATTATGAATGGTTTTTATTTTATTTTTAAGCTTAGTCTGAACTTCTTTTCATGGATGATACCAGATCTGACATTTTTTTGTTCTCCTACAAAATTTGTTTATATTACATGGTTAGCATTCCTGAGAAATTAATTGATTAACCATTGCAATGCAAACGTGTCTAGATTGCCTCTGTAAATGTTGATGTCCTGTCAATGGTGCTGGCTGCCTGATGGAGGGAGGGACAAAGATGGGGAAAGGTGACTCTGTGCAGTTTAGAAAAAGATGAATGGAAAATGAAACAACATATTTCACGTCTGAAGTTGGAAATCTGATAATGTTTACAGTATGATTATGTTTAGTTTGATTTTCTTTTTTCTATTGCCTGCTATATCAGTGTACTTATGAATTGTTGGAATAATATTTCTGGATACTTTTTAAACTACTGAGAAGAATGACAGAATATGAAGATGCCTGGTCTGTTTATAAACAGTTTGAGAAAATCCACAGCTGGCAAAAGGCTTTTAGGTCCAGAGGAGGCTGCTTTCATGAAACCACTAGAAACTCCACCACTTCCTGAGAAATGATAACTCAAAATGGAGCTGCATTTTGCAAAGTAGGTAGCAATTTATTGCACAATTTGGAGAAGTATAGAGCCATGGCTTGATTTTATCCTGTCTCAGCTATCTAGACAATTTAAGAAAATTATATTTCCTATATGGTATCAGATAACTCCTGCTCTGCTGAGTCAGAAGACTCTGCTATGCAACATATGTGTGGATTCTGTCTTCAATCTGTTCACTTTTTGCTGGATTATATCATGATAATCCCAAAACTGTGATATAGCTCCTAACAGAAAAATCAGTGTCCATCATCTCTAATAGAGATGACAAACCCAAGACTGAAAAAGGTGAAGATGTGACTCAGGTGCTGAAAGGAAGAGATACCAAGGAAACTCAAGGTGCGTGCTGACTTGCTGGCAAAAGATCTTGCAAAATTCTCAGACCCTGAAAAGTGTGAACGACATAGAGCCTGATTTGGCAACATACTCCACATAGTCTGTGCTTCCATAGGTAGGAACCTTCCTAGCATGGCTGAATTACCATGCTGTTAGACTTGCACATCTTGTGGATATCTGTACAATGTACTATCAAATTTTCAGCATAGGTTATGATGTAGAATATATTACTTTCTGCAACAGGAAGTAACTTGTCCACTTGAAAGATTTTCAGTAGCTCAAATTGCTTTCCAGCTACAAGGACTTTTTGCACTGTGTATTCCTATTTTAGACAGTCAGGTTTTAATTCTCTAATTAAAGTCTCATACATATCCTGCTGAAGCATCCCATGTCACCACTGATGAGATAACATCAGCAAGTGTAAATCTGTGCTCAAAAACACTTTATCAAAAGCACTGATGTATACCTTTGTATACATCAATGCAATTGAACTCTTTTCTAATTATCAGTCCTCTGGTCATAGAAGGCATGAGTAGGTGTATCTGTTTTCACTTTGAAAGGTTGCTAAAATATTAGTAATATAAGCAAAATTCCTGATCTTTAAAATATTGGGACATTTACCTAAACTATATATTCTAGCAAAAAATTTATACTTTATATCCATTATCTGAAGGGGGCAATATGGATGTTGGGGAGGACTCTTCATGAGGGACTGTAGTGATAGGACAAAGGGTAATGGGCTCAAACTTAAACAGGGGAAGTTTAGATTGGATATGAAGAAGAAATTCTTTACTGTAAGGGTGGTGAGGCACTGGAATGGGTTGCCCAGGCAAGCTGTGAATGCTTCATCCCTGGCAGTGTTCAAGGCCAGGCTGGACAGAGCGTTTGGTAGCATGGTTTAGTGGGAGGCGTCCCTGCCCATGGCAGGTGGGTTGGACTAGATGATCTTAAGGTCCTCTCCAACCCTAACTATTCTATGGTTCTATGATTCTATGAATAACGCATACTTGTAAATTGCAATCTGTCTTGGATTCTTTTCCTTTTTTTTAAGACTTTCAATAGTTTTATTTTGGCCTTTGTTCATGCAGCTTCATGGCATGTATTGAAATTGATACATTATAATAATACTCACTGTTAAATGCATTTGTGAATCTCTTCTTGATCATGGTCTTAAGTTTTCTGCTTCAGTCTTGATCTTTTGACATGCTGAACATCCCATTCAAAGCCACCATATTATCAAACTCTGAAATCTATGAAGTCCTAAATCTTTATTTAAAAGCTTAACAATATGCAGTCAGCTTTGGAAAACTTGGTCTAACTCAAAGAACAAAAATTGTTAGACAATGTTAAGCTGAACTCATAAATATGTTAGGCATTTTTTTTCTCTTGATTCAAATTCTTGAAGTCATTGCAAATCATTGCAAATAAACAATGCTGTCATAAAAATTGCATTAAATATATTCTCCAAATTTTCACTATCCAGTATCAGAATTTTTTGCCTGAATATTTTAGACTCTCATAATCCAAATATAAAAGAAGTAGCCATAGTCTGACTATGTGCATTATATTTGAAAACTGTGATAATAAAGTTAGGGGATTTTATTGTGAAATGGTTAAAATGAAGCTCACCTTCATTTTAGCACCTCCAATGCTATATCTTACTAAACATTTAGGATTGTTGCAAGGAAGATAGGGGAAGTGAAGAAATATCAAAAGGTTAGCTCTCTGTGGCTGGTTTGGGATTCTACTGGATACATAACCTTGAAAAACATTTTAGAAGAACAAATGCTCTATCATGTTTTCAGTGCAAAATGAAGTAGGCAAAAAATAGTTAATAGATCAGTATGAAAATGAACAGGTTTCATTAACATTTTTTGTTTTCAGACTGAAAAACCTTTCCCTCAGTAGCATGACAATTGGTTTCCTGGTTGAAGGAAACTTGTAACAGCGTTAAAGAAGAGTATATGACAACAGTTTATATTTCAGTTAAATAATTAAATCACTAATTTTCAATCCATTCACTGTTTTCATGATAATAACAATTGGATCTAGCTAAACATATCTTCTTAGTGGTTCTATAATAACCTGTGATCTATGACAATGTGTTTTGGTGCTTGCTTTATAAAGATTATCTGTCATAGTAATGTTCCTGTGAATTGAAAGAGGCTTTTTAAAATATTTTGCTAAAACCATGTAGAAGCATAAGAAGGAGAGTTAGATAAAATATGGTAGCAATGTTAAGTGTTTAAGAAGAGCCTTAGTGAAGCTTAAAACTAAGCAGCGTACACTTAAATGTCCATTTATTATGTACTCTTTCTGTAGGCATTGACAGAGAATGTACCACCATTAGTATTAGATTCTGAGAAATGGACAGATTTCCTTTCCCAGACAATTTACGATGTCAGGCTGTATGAACTTTTTTTTTTTTTTTTTTTTTAATGTATGTATTTTTGCTAAAACTATACTCCTGCCTTGGACATATTTTCTTAAGGGATGAAAAAGAGCTATTTATCAAGTTTGTTTCATCTTTCTCTTTATGGGATATATTCACATCACTGAACAATACTTCCAAAAGTAAAATAGGTAAGAAAGTGATGTCTGTCTTCTAAGCTGACAAGTGTGAATGCAGGTCTTGAGATACCATGGCCATGCATGATATGCACAGGATACCATGATCAACCATATTGACGTAGGATTTTCACTCATCTCTCATTTGTTCTGACCTTCACCACAGAGAGATAGAGCAGGACAAGTTAATTAATACAAGCTTAGGTGGACCGGATTTGAACTAAGATGCTTCTACTCCCCGTGCTATCATGGAGATGGATCATGACAGATAGTTTCAGTCTTGTTGGTGTTTTCCCCTCCCACCACTACAAGAGGCTATTGCAGAGAAATGGATTATGGTGTTTGTAGGGATGATCTAATGAAAACACACTTTTCCCTCTTTTCTATGTTCTCTGATTTTTATTTTTAATTAATTTTTTTTTGGTATCTCACTTTCCCTTTGTTCTATTAAACGAATTGTGGTAAAAGCAGCAGGAGCAATAGAAATGGACCCTATTTGCTAGTTGTTACTGTGGATGATGCATTTTCTGCTGTTTGCCATCAAAGAAGATTGGAATCAACTCATAAACAAAACAGCCCTAATACTATTACATAGATTTAACTGTGTTGTTTAATAATAGATGGAACTTAAACCAATAGAGCAATGTCCTTTTACTCTGAAATAATTCTTAGTTAATTATCCCCTTGACTTCTCTTATTTCTCTTAGCAGTAATTTCTAATTTTACTGTGATCTTTTATTCACGCATAGCCTTTGTACAATATTTCCTGGGTATTTTTTTATTCGGATAATTTCAGCTGATTTCTCTTCAGTGACCTCAGAAAGTCCAAAGAGCAGCAGTCAGAATCTCTCCTCACGCTTTTCACTATTTTAATAAAGTTCTTCTCTTCTTTACCCTCTTTAATCTTATTTTAAATATCATGCATTTATAAATTCAAAAACACCTGTATGAAAAGGAGGTGTACTCTTTCACAAGGGGAAGAAGTAAGGGGAAGAGTGCAGAACCGAAAACAAAATTTGCTCTAGGAACTAGAATGAGACAGGAGCTGACCTTTTTTTTTTGAGGATGGAGTGAATCTAGAACATAATCATGTAAGTGGATAAATATCCACTCTTTCTCAGAATCAAGAGAATTATTCATGGCAATGAAATTAAATAAGTGTACATAAATATGACAAAAGCTAAGGGAACATCACTGCAGTTGACATTTCTTGAATTCTGTGCAGCTATTAATCTGTGGATATGCCAGTAGTGAATCAAATTTTTTCCTTTTAAAAGTTCATCCACTGGTATGATAGAAGTTCTCAGAAATGTAGTTTTTAAGTCTGTTGAATTGAACTCTATCATTGTCATGGGTTCAGCAGCAGCAGTCATTTTTCTCCTTCGTAGTAGCTGGTGCAGTGCTGTGTTTTCAATTTTTGGTCTGGGAGCAGCGCTGATAACACCGATGTTTATAGTTATAGCTTAGAATGTTTTGGCCTGACCAAGGACTTTCTGAGTCTCATGCTTCGCCAGGGAGGGGGGGAAGCCGGGAGGAGGCAGAGACAGGACACCTCACCCAAACTGACCAAAGAACTATCCCATGCCACAGCACGTCATGCCCAGGATGTAAACCTGGGGGCAGGAACCCGGAAGAGTTCAGTTCACAGCTCGGTCATCGAGTGGTGAGCAATTGTATTCTCTTTCCTTGTATTTCCCTGGTCATTGTTGTTGGTGGTGGTGGCAGCGGTGGTTTGTGTTATACCGTAGTTACTGGACTGTTCTTATCTCAACCAGTGGGAGTTGCATTCTTTTGATTCTTCTCCCAATTCCCCCCCCCCCCCTCGGAGTGGGGGGGAAGAAGGAGGGGGAAGTGAGTAGTCGGGCTTTGTATTAGAAGGGGTGAGCTATTGTATTCTTTCCTTGTATTTGCCTTGTCATTATTGTTATTGGTGGTAGCAGTAGTGGTCTTGTGTTATACTTTAGCTACTAAACTGTTCTTATCTCAACCTGTGGGAGTTGCATTCCTTTGATTCTCCTCACCATCCACCCGGGAGCAGGGGGAAGAAAGAGAGGGGAGTGAGTGAGAGAGCAATTGTGTGATTTATGGCTTAAACCACGACAATCATTTACAAAAAATGATGCCGTCCTTGTTACTAAGTAAAGCCACTTATAATATTCTCCAGGTATAACCTATAAAGAAAACAACAAAGCATGTAATTAAGGATTTTGCAGTGATATTATTCTTCTAAAATTTGGTGTTTGCTTCTAACACTCAGTGACTCTAACCAAAAACTGTAATCCTAATATCTGACTTTAGAACCATTTCATGTTGAGGAGTGTGATACTCTAAGCCAGGAGAGAAGGATGAAAAGACTGTACCATGTGGTAATTTCTGGAAGGGAGAATCTATTTCCAAGCCTTATCTAAAAATACAGAAAAAATAATACAGAAATTTGCTTGTGAAGGAATTAATGTGAGGTGAGGATGACTGCTGAAACTTCTGAAGAGACGTGGATTTAATTGATTTATGTATGTGTATCTCTGTGTGTGTGTGGACGTGCATGCAAATGGCTCTTCTACTGTATATGCGTCACACGAATGTGTGACTTGTGAATATCTGCCTTCAAATACCCTTCTCTAATGTAGTCTACTGTAACTCAAGCAAAGAAATTTACATGAGTAAATTGTGGAAAGCCCATGTAACTCTATGAATAAAGCTGATTAATTATGTTTAAATTCCTATAATCTGTTAAAAGGGTCAGCCCCCAAATTAGAAGAGTTTTCTATATTCTAATTATAAACCATAGACACTCTGCCTGAGCTAAATTAAATTTTAAGGAGCCTCAGGAAAGAAGAAAAGATTTAAATTGCTGCCACGGAGAAATTTAAACCTGACACATGAAATAGAAAAGTGATCATCAACGGCCTGTGAAACAGAGCTTCTGGTTCTGTTTCTAATTTGCCATTTTTTTTCACCATAATTTTCTTTATTCTTTGTTTTGATACAAAATTCTACTAAGAATAGTAGTACTGTTTAGCAAATGCTCTTGTGGTACAAATGCAATAGTGTAATCATGTACATTTTATTTTTGAGGGGTTTTGTTGATTTGGGGTTTTTTTAACAGTGCTTTAAACTTGGAAATATATTTTTTACTGTATTTCACCACTTTTGAACAGTGTGCCATCAGTATGGAATCAAATAAACTTAAATTACATTAACTTTATTTTTAGTTGAAATTGAGATATGCAACTGTATGCAATGATCCATGCTATGCTAATAAATAATAAAACATAAAATTACATTGGTAAAAAAATATAACAGTGGAACAATACAACAATTAAAAATCTATGTAAGTGTTATTCACCTAGTATCTGATATATATAACCTGGAGATCGTTTCTTTTAATAGACAAAGTCTAACAAAATAAACACTATGTTTATTCAGTAATCTACCTTTGTTTAACTTTCAAATATAATCTCTACTATAAGAATTTCACTATGACCATTCTTTATTCAATGTGTAGTCAAAAAGAACCTATAAGCATAGTTGCAGAAGGTACAGGTCTTACTGACTGCAACAACCATTTTGCGCAATATCTTTTAAATACCTTCAGCTGAGGTCATAAATGAGACCTTGAATAAGAGAAACAGGTAAATTTAAACCCATTTATTTTCTTCTTGAAATTAATTATTAGAACAATTCTTTCTGAAATGTTATGATTATTTGCTGAATGCACCAACATTCTTTAATTTTTAGAGCTAGAATTTTCTATTTTCAGACTGACATTTCAAACTGTTCTTGTTTAAAGAGGAGCAAAAGATGATTGTGCAAATAATAACAAATATAAAAGAAGAACTAAAAGGAATGATTTCTAGATGAATCTTCTGCAATGGTATGGATATATTCTTCCATGAAAATTTTCATAGAATTAAACTTTTTGCAATATAGTCTAAGCGAAAGCTCCAGGAAATTGTTTATTGAAAAATACATGGATAATTTTTTTTTTCTAGTTTTGCTCAAATACATGGGTTTTGGAAAATTTGGAAGAGCTAACTTTTAAGGTGTTAACTATGACCTAGATTATTTTAGCCAGGTAACTAAATATTTTGATGATAATTTGATCAATAATATTGGGGGGAATGGGAGGGGTGCATGAGGGTTAGAGAGTGGGGAGAACAGAGGTACGAATTAATGGCTAGTAGCAAAGGATAAATATTTGTAACCAGTATATCAGGTAAATGGTTAATCTGAATTTCCAGTGAATTTCCAATTAACTGAATGATAATTCATTTTGGTTTAGGCTTAATGAAACTGCTTATATTTAACAGTTTCCCAAATTTATCATATACCTAAATATACACAAATGAGATGCAGCTGCAATGATTTTGAAGTAGAGTGAAATAGCCATTTTATTATTATGTTTTCAAATAAGTTTCTTAATTATTTAGAAAAATTTATTCAATACAAAATTAGGGTATTGTCTTGCAGTGCAGAATGGCACACTTGCATCATCAAAACTCAAGAAATCAGTTTGTGATATGTCTTTGAGTCCTTAAGGTCTTTTAAATGCTTTGACAAGGAGTGATAGAGTTTGTGAATGACCTTTTATGTTAAGCAATCCATTTATTGTCTGTAAAGAAGAAGCAGGATGGATTTTCTCTATTAATTCAATTTAATAATATTAAGTAGCTTTCACAAGACTTTGATACTATAGTCTATATTTTTTCCCATTCTGGGTAAGACCATGGAGTCTGATTGGTCATTTCTTGCTCTTTCTATTATTGTGTTTTTAAAAATAAATAATAGAACTGGTACTGTTAGAAATTGTTAAAAACCTAAAAAGAAATATATAATGTAGAAGATTTGCATCTGTATCTTACTCTTTCCATATAAGTTACAGAATGGCTCAAAATTTGAAATGAGGCTGTAGAAGTTTAAGTGTCAATGTTAAACAGAATCCTAACTGTTACAGGGCAGTCCCATAGTTTAAATCAGATTTTCATGTAATGCTAGTCTCTGTATATGCTAATTGAAAAATTCCTAACATCTGAAGGATGGAATCTTAAGACAAAACAATTATCAGATTTCTATTTTTTGTTTTTATAATGATGCAAGTGTGCTAGGACAGGTCATGTTATATCTGCCTAAGATACACGTAATATTATAGGTGTCATAAAGCTTGTAATTCCATTTATATGATATTCATTCATTAAACACAAAAAAAGCTGGACACTTATTCTCAAATCCAGAAATTTTGCAATGCTATATAGAAATCAGAAAATCTAGTAGCTGAGTCTCTCGTATATTAACTGCTTTGGTCTACTTTGTTTTCTTTTCGCTCATTTGCTATGACTCTTTTACCAACCTGCTTGCTTTTTTCACACCTACTAATAAATTGGGACCAACCCAATCTAAGTATGCTAGAACCAGGTCAGTTTGATGCTGTGTGGATTAGACCTGGATGTAAGCTTTCTAAACATTAACAAAAATTTTGGTTTTAGCTGCCCTGCTTATGTTTTGATCAAATGAAGGGATTTTCATACTGTGGTTTTAAATTTGAGAAATTTAGATATCTGTTAGACCTGTTGTGTTTCAGCCTTTTTTCCCAATTTTGAGATAACCTATAACCTTTGTATTTGAGATCAGTCAAGTTTATTTAATAAGGAAAATAATGTTTAATTGCTGATTCTCAAACACTTCAAATTTTCCTCAGAAATTATTGTAAATCTCTTGACTAAATAATGACTGACACTCTGCTAACTTCAGTGCATAATGAAGGATGCAAGCCTTCTGAATCCATCTTCTGATTTATTAAAATTTTGTGGATTCTTCAGATGTGTAAATGTAGCATTGAATATTTTTATTAAATATTAAAGAGTGCAGATTTGGATGGCATTTCATTAGGCATTTTAAAGCTTTCTTAAAAGCATTATCTGTAACCCAAAGCACTTAATTTTTTTTCAGAATGTAGTTCTGCCAAAACTGACTTCATACCCAATGTAAGCTATAGGACAGCGTTGAACAAGGCTGGTCACAAGCAAGAAATAGGAGCAGGAGCACAGTCAGCTTTCAGTGTTTAGCTCCCATTTGGGAATTCTGGATAGATTGGGGATGGGCAAGTGCCAAAGGTGCTATGGTGGTGTCTGCCTGGAGATGTTTTGTGATCTAACCATAGCTGACCTTCCGCACCTGAGCAGAACAAGTTATCATCCTTGTTAACTGCACGCAGGAACACTCCGATTGTGGAGATTGTAAGGCTTTATGGTGCTTTTTATCTATCAGTTTTGGCATTGTGGAAGATTTTGGGAAAATGGGTCCTTGAGACTGGTGATTATTTGGGAAGATTTCTTAATACGTTTTAGTTATAGACATAGTATACTTGGATAATAAAGTCCATTAGCAAAGAGAGCTGAGTGCTTGTGTATCAGAGGCTATAGGGAGTTTATTCCATATACTTTTTTCTTTTTCTTTTGAAATTATATTTTAATTTTCAAATATTTACATCAGAATTGTTCTTTTATATGACCTCTCCATCAGCTGTCTCTGGACAAACAAGGACCCTTTCCAATCTACAATAAAAAAGGTAATATGGTTTGAATCAGTCTGAAATCATGATCTCCAGAGATTATAGAAGTATTTTATGGTGCATGTTTAAAAACCTTGGTTTTCATTATAAATGTGAATATAAGATTCTGTGAACTCAGCATGGTATAGGTTTTTATTTTACCTTTCCTATTCCTGTATTTAGCTGCAAGAGCTGGAGATTCTGACTTCAGTTTCTAATTAGGCAGGGCATTCAGTTTCCTCTCTTCCCTTTTTTGCCAAAATGTCAGCAGATGGTGACCCATGTTTCACTGATGTGTTCCTGGAATTTCATAATACTAATTATAGGCTGAAGTTTGAGTTTGTATCCTTATATAGGCCATTTTCAACTCAGCCATTGGTTTATGGTTTCCATGGGATCGTGGAAAGTAACATGATGTAACTTGCACTTCACTGTAGACTGCTTAATGCAGTACTTTATTAGGCAAACTGTGATTAAGAAAAATTTGATGTGATCATTAACTGTAGAATCTTCTAGTGAAGCTGCCAGATGAAAGTTAAATTAATAATCTATCACTTTTTTGTTGTTTTTTTTTTTTTTTCATCATGTCTTGTATGTGAGTCATAGGGCAGGGGGGAGCTGGATGGACTGATAATTAGAGCCAGGCAACTCAGGTCTCCAGAGAGAGTCAGCTGCCCTCATGTTTTCCGGTACAGGCTTGTCTAAACTTTCTGTAAGATATTTGTAACCTCCTGAATTATTCTGATGTTTACCATGGTTAATCTATCCTGCCTGAAATGCAAGCCTGTGACTTATCCTATTTACTTGGAAAGCAGCATTTCTTTTCCCTCCCTGGAAATGGTTCATGAATTTGAAAATAGTGGTCACATGGCCCTTCACTTTCCTTGTCTTTAAATAAACCAGTTCCTATTCATTATATATTTCTTCATAGGCTATATTTTCTACACCCCTTCCATTTTTTATTTATGTTTTCGGGACTTTATAAGTGATTAATTTCTTTGAGAAATACACTATAAACAACCTAAAGCAGTCATTGTCAAAATTGAAAAAAGAAGGCTATTTCAGACACCCTATGTGTTTTTCTACTGTTCATAAACTCCAGGTCAACAACACCATTTTTGCGAAAGGAAAACTGTTGTTTCAAGTTTCACTAGGATTCACAAAAAGACTCTAAACCTTCCTTGCTGAATATTTTGTCTACCAACTGCTTCCCAGGTTATATAGCTGATTTATACTTTTTTTTTTATTCCTGCCTGGCTGTAAAATCTTGCACTTGCTCCTATTGAAAATGAGCATACTTTCTCAGGCTATGTCTCCAGTTTGTCAAGATCATCTTGCACTGTAAAATCATCCCGAAAGACGTTAGCAGCCCTTGCCAGTCTAGTGCAATCTGCAAATTTATTATATATATCTTTTATTTCATTGTATAGGTATTCCTAATATAACAAAGTAAATTTTTGATATTCTTCCTTCCTGACAGTCAACTGCCAATAATTCTGTAAGGACAGTTCTTGGTTTATGCTTACTTCCATGCAGTGGTATTTGGATCTGGACCTTTATCAAAGTTCTTTTCTTATTTAAAGCTACCTCTGATAATGTGATATTTATTGCCTACTTCATGACAAGTTAATTTTTCCTACATTTCAAAAACAGCTTCTCCTTCTTCACTTGGTCAATGTTTGACTTTATGCGGCAAGTATGCACATATTCCTGTCTCAGATCATCAAATTTTATATCTTTGAAGTAAATAGATTTTGTGTAGCTTTTCAAATTTTTTATTCTTCAACATTTTAAGAATGATCTTTGTCCCTCACTCCTTAGCAATAACATTCTATTTGCCTTAAAACAAAACCTCTGTATGATTTTGAGAATTCTCAAAACAAGCAGAAAATATGCTGTGCTAGCAATTGTCTACTGATAGCTTGTTTTCTGCAAGATTTCATCACACGTGGTTTTTTTGGCAATCACAGTTCATACTTTTCTTCTGAAACTGATCAATTAAAAAAAAAATTAACATACACAGCTCTTTAACAGATTATCTGTATATTAATCATGCTTTCGGTAAATATTCTGTAGTGTATTTACAAATATCGTATGTCTCTCAGATTTTAATCCCATTTCCAGCTGAAAGATTAAAAGAGGAAAGGAATCCTTGCGTATTTCTGTTCAAACTATTTGTTAAGGTTCTTTCAGCAATCGTAACCTGTGACTTCTGATCATTTTAAGCTAATACAAGCATGCCATAACTAATGGTGCAAAACATGTTACTCCTTTGGGCTGTGGCTCCAGCTTATTTTATTTTAAAATAGGTTAACAGATAACTTTTATTACATTTTGTCACATACAGACTAACAGACTGATATTCTTGTTAGATAATTGCATGTTATACCTTCCTTGTGAGTCATCTATGGCAATCTGGTTAGATGTGTATTATCATTCTACCTAACACTCAGGCATCTTTAATGCCTTCCATTTTCCCTCATCATTAAGATTTGCATCTCATGGCTTTTGGATGTGGTAGTGTGCTCATACTCCCAGGCTCATTACCAGTCCAAGTGGCTGGAATAAGCACTTATACGTAATCTTGACATAAATTATTCTCCTAAGGAAATGTTGCACTTTGTATTAACTAAGTCAAAATATTAAGGATGGCCACAAACTGATTGAGATCTGTTTGCATTCTTAGTGGAAAATTCCCCTCAGCTTTGCTTTTTCCCTCTTGTGCAGTATTTGCATTACTGTTTGTTTAGATCTGGGATAGAAACTTTGCTGCTTTCCATGCCACTCAACAATTCTTGTCATATATTCTTGTCACATGTTGCACTGGTTTCTTTTCCATAGCAAAATTTCATCTAGACCTTTGTGTCCCTTATATTATTCAAAACTCATTGTATTTACTTGCAAAATATCTTGGATGTTGAACAGAAACCAGAGAACAATCTCCAGAATGACTTTCAAGAAGAGTACAGGTTGAACATAAAGGCATATTCTCATTTTTGTAAAACTTGTGAGAACTGTGCTGACACATCAAGTATAAAAAATATGCCGATATCTCTCACATGAAAATCCTGCACTTTATTTTTAGATGAAGTGTTTCTTTTATGTAATAAAAAAGACTATGCCTGTTGCTCATTCTGCATTTAATAGAATAACCAGGCTACAATATCTATAACTTTCTGCATTCTAGTAATAAGAATTCTTCTTAAGGCAAGATTTACATGGAAATTAAAGTCTTTTGACTGTATCTTGTGCCTTAGATGAGAATTTATCTTTTTGCTAATATTTGCAAATTTTGCCTCATTTGTTCAGGCTTTTTTGTGCTCTAAAACTTACTTTTTCGGTTTTTGAGACCTGAGATTTGAGATTAGTCAGATATTCATGGAATCATAGAGTAGCTGAGATGTCAGGAACCTTGGGAGATCATCTGCTCCAATGCCTCAGCTCTGACAGGGTCAATTAGAGCAGGCTGCCCAAGGCTGGATACCTCTGGATTTTGAATATTTCTAAAGATGGAGACTTCATCGTCTCTCTGAGCAAATTGTTCCAGTATTTGACCAAGCTTATGGTAGTACTTTGTGTTTGTTTGTTTCTTTAAAATAAGTGTGCTCTATTGTGCCCATTACCTCTTCTCCTTTTGCTGGGCAAAACTGGGAGTAATCTGGACATGCTGTCTTTAATCCCCCATTAGGTATTATTATACACATAAATAAGATCCTCCTGAGCCTACTCTTCTCCAGGCTGAACAGTCCCAGCTCTCTCAGCCTCTCCTTATGCTTTGATTTCCTAACCATCCTTGCAGCGCTTTGCTGGATTCCCCAGCATACCCATGTCTCCTGTGTACTGAGGAGTCCAGAGCTGAACACAGCACTTCAGCTGTGAGTCTCAGTGCTGAGTGGAAGTCAAGCATCACCTCCCTCCACTTGCCAATGATGATTTTCCTTGTTTCCTAGTTCAGCTCCAAGATGCTGTTGGCCTTCTTTGCCTCAAAGTCACATTGCTGGCCCATGTTCAACTTGGTGTCCACCAGCAACCTCAAGTCTTTTTCTGCAAAGCTGCTTTCTAGCTAGTCAGATGTTAGCATGTATTGGTGCATGGGGCTGCCTCTCCGCAGATGGTGACTTGGCATTTGCCTTTGCTGAACTTTATGAAATTCCTGTCAGAGAATTTCTCCAGATTGTTAAAACTTTCCTCTAAGCTAGTGTGCTGTTGCCAGTGTCTTTATTTAAGCTATGCTGCCCATAACATAAACTCAGTAAAAACGTGAAAAAGTCATAATGCACTTTATGGAGGTTCTTTCAGTTTTTTTTTTCCAGAGCCACATATTGCCTTTGTGATGTTTTCACTTATAGAAAGTGCAAGTCTGCGATGTTGGAGGGGATCAAACTTAGGGCTGCCTGTTTCTTATCATATGAAATTCTCAGAGGGACTATGTGTACCATGTTTCAAATGACTCTTTTAATTACTTCTTAGCTTAGGATTTCACTTCTTAGCAGTCTTGGTTAATTTTTCTTTGTTACCATGGGAGTCACTTTCAAAGATGTGTTTATTATTCTAAGCTGTCTCTAGATTTTTTTTTCTGTGTCACAAACACTTTATACAGGCCTGTTACCTTTACTGTGTCCGTCTTCAGCATCATGACAGACTGCAAAACAACTGACCAGTGTCATGGGTTCAGCAGCAGCAGTCATTTTTCTCCTTCTTGGTAGCTGGTGCAGTACTGTGGTTTTGACTTTTGGCCTGGGAACAGTGCTGATAACACCAGTGTTTTCAGTTACTGCTTGGTAATGTTTTGGTCTGACCAAGGACTTTCTGAATCTCATGCTCTGCCAGGGAGAAGGGGAAGCTGTGAGGAAGCAGAAACAGGACAACTGACCCAAACTGACCAAAGAGGTATTTCATGCCACAGTGGGTCATGCCCAGGATGTAAAACAGAGAGCAGGGACCCAGAAGGGTGGGGTGTGCACTGCTTGGTAGGCCTGGGTATAGGTGGTGAGCGACTGTATTCTTTCCTTGCATTTGCCTTGTCATGATTATTATTGGTGGTAGCAGTAGTGATTTGTGTTATACCTTAGTTACGAAACTGTTCTTATCTCAACCTGTGGGAGTTGCATTCTTTCGATTCTCCTTCCCATCCCCCCGGGAGCGGGGGAAAGAAAGAGGGGGAAGTGAGTGAGAGAGCGACTGCGTGAGTTATACACCAGGTTATACACCAGGATATGAAGATACATATACTTTTGCTGAAATAGCTTTAATATGCAATTTAGTAACTGAAAAAAAGAAAAAGCTTGGTGTATATAGTAAGTAATGCGAAAAAGAAAAATATTAAATTTCTATTTATCTTGCAAAGCCTGCAGAGGATGTTGCTGTCTTAAGAAAAGAACTGAAATATATTTTAATTCATTTCAGTGAACCCTGAGAACAATATTTTTAGTAAGAATCAGTAAGTGAATTGGTAGGCTTTTTTTAGATTTCAGTCGCTAAATTCACAGATATAGCCATTAGATATGTAGTCAGGGGCCAAAGGGATAAATGATGCTCTTTACCATCTCCTGCCAAAAAAAAACCCTGGACACATTTAAAAAGTAATGCAATATCTGATGGAAAATTAAGCTAAACTAAATTTATGCACAAACATGAGAGTTTGGGATTAAAGAAATCTCCAAATCTTATGTTCTGTAATGTTAACTTTAAGGAAGAATTTTGGGACAGGACATTTTTCTGACCTGAGCTCCTAAGTATCCTCTGAACATTTCTCCAAGAAGAAGGTGAATATTGCCATTGCATTAGAACCGCAATGAATAAAAAGGCAAGCATCGTTCAGAATGCCCATTAAATATGGACTTACAGCGTGTCAGCAGACAGTAAACCACTGTAGCCTTTCAAGAGTGACGTTACTTTGACTTCCCAGAAACTTTGCTATACTATTATAATTAACATTCCAGAATTTCTTCTCCCTAAATTTTAATTTTTAAATGTCCTATTAACTCACTTTCTCCCTTCCATCTTCAATCTTTTTTTGCTCCCTTTTTTTTTTTTTAATAAGGTTTTCATAAAGCGTGGTTGAATAGGTGCAGATTTGATCCTTTGCCTTATTAGTTGGGGAAAATATATCAGAAGAGCCGATGAAGTCCTGCTTTGAGTTTCATAAACACCTTTTCTCTTAGCTGAGGGGATTCCTGGGATGTTGCCCAACCCTTAGTGTTGAGGATGTGCATGGTGCCTCCCATTCATGAATACATTATGAAATAATCTTCAAAACACGAATATGACAATAACTTTGTTCTTCAGGAAGGAATTTCTTTGGGGAATGAGGCTAAATTTGTGGTTGTGATGAGTGCTTTTAGCATCATTTAAATTACTTTTTGATATGATATCTAGCAGTGACAGCCGCAGGACCACCACCTTTGTACTGGGATTTTAGCTAGCCCTTCTTTGCCTGCCGCATGCAGCAGCTTCAGGTTGCCTGAATTCTGCTACCCTGTTTTAAACAATTCCCCGAGAACATCAGACATGTGTTTTGCCCAAAGCAAATGAAAAATACCCTGTGAAATCCCCTGCCTTTGTATTAGTATTCCTGATTTGTATTGGTTTTAGTAGGACAGACTTACAACAACATTGTGTGTTTTCAAAATTGCCTCACAATAGTTGACAGTAAAGAAATGGTTTTGGCAATATTTGTACACGTACAAGATAAAAACTAGCTTAAAAGCTAGGCTTGTAACAGTATGACAGATTTCTACTTATTTTGCTAAGCATAAAAACTAAGAAATAAAACAACTCCCTAACCGGTTTGGTAAAATATTTATTTCAGGAGCCTTTTACATTTAAATATGTATAACTCTTATAGAGATCTTTGAGATGTAACACAGTGACAAATTTTCAACTCATATCATTAATTCCACCATGCTGTAAATTGCTATTTTAAAAACAAATACAATCAAAACTTTCTGTTAAGCCATGTGAAAGGGTATGATAGTTTGACTCCTCAATTGTGGCAATTGGTTCATTTTACAATGCAAAAAGGTAAAGTAACTACACATTATTATTTTTATTTGCTGTTTCTGCACAGATTAAAAAAAAAAATCTTAGAGTCCCGTGGAAGATGGTGTATTATTTTCCGTAGCAGATCCTTTCAAATCCATGTGTGAAAGAGAGAAGTGCCACTGGCTTTACTTTCTGGGTTTTTTTGATGAACATCAGAATTATGTGGCCTTCAGCAGTGCTAATTCTCAGTGTTTTCTGAGAGCTAAATAGGGTTACAAATCAAAGAAACTTCCAAAGATAGGTTTTGGAAACTGATAAATGTTTTAACATTCTAAATTTTATAGAAAAGAGAAATGAAACCAAAACACAACAAACAGAACAAAATATGTATTAACAGATTTTTTGAGTTCTGGGAACATCCTCTGTGATTTCTGTTGTAAAGTGTTAAACACAATGGAAGTCTGTTTAAAGACGTTCTTTGAACATGCGTATCAGGATTTATTTACTTAATCTGATTTCTTCCTTTAAACAAAATTTGCTAAGAAAACTCTTGTGCTTGAGGTTTTGCTGCAGTTTCTTTCATAGAAAATACAAACGTTTTACCAAATTTAGCCTTTACTTCTGATATTTTTTTCTTCTGGCTTTTGATTTTTGGTGTTATGGGAACTGATGGGCTTAGTTGGTTAAGGTTTCTTATAGGTTACTTAAAATGTTTTCAGATATGTGCTTTTTTTTTCCCCTGTTTTATTTGACTGAGGCTTTTAAAAATTTGACCAAAGCATATTGGTTTTATGTCAAGAAGTTGTATAATTTTGTGGGGATTTTTTCCTCATCTACTGAACTCCATACTGTTTTCTTAGAGCTGTCCTCTTTTTTTTCCACTTGGGCAGAGTGAAATAACATTGCGTATGCTTCTGGTAACCTGTGGTTATGTAAGATCTCATAACACAGAACAAAGCAAGATACAAAACCAGATAGATTTTAAAGGGGATTGTCTGCAAAGCCTTGTGCTTCACCAAATCCGTGCTATCATCTTTTGGTATACGTGACCGGTCTCATTTTGCAGTCTGTCGATGCTCCTGCCAAGTCCTTCCATTAGCTTGGACGCATCTAAATCCCCAACAGATGGATGCCCAGACAATTCCATGAGGCACCTGAGCTGTTGCCTTCTGTAGATCCTTCTTGGTGACACTTGATATTTTCCCAAGTAAATGTGTATCAATGTTATTACTGATAAGGAGGAGGAGAAGTGCCATTTTCTTCTATTGATACCTAAAACTCTATAAATGATCTTTTCCAGAGTTTTTATGCTCTGCTAATTATTACTATAAGTCCCACAGAAAAAAAATTCTCTATCAAATATTTATTTATTAACTATAAATACTCAGAAAGAATAAATATATTTTTTGCTTATTTACTTCTGCTAATTTTGTTAATTTTGCAGGATTCTAAAATGAACATTCCATAATGAATAAATTTATTTTTGCAGAATTTTAATACATATAGCCTGCAATATCTGTAATACATACTTTGACCCATTCTGACCTATTTTTGTGCCCTCTATGCACCTGGGAAGCTTTGTCTGAGTATAGCTACTATAATAAAGATAAAGATTTACATCTAGAATATGTGCAGAGGAAGTTGATACTCTATTACCCATCTTGTGTGCAAGGGAATACTGCTTGAATGAACAGGTAAAAACAGAAACATGTGTCACCTCAAAGCTTCATGACAGATGTATTTAGATATAACACATGATACATAGCATAGTAACATCTTAGCCAGAAAACTTGAAAGGACCTGATTTTCTCAAGAACACAGAGATGAAAGACAATGTTTTCCAAGGAGAGAAGCCTTTATATCTTATTCTGAAAGCTCCAGGCCTTCAGAAATTGTTTTAATAGGTATTTGTTATTTGAATCTATGTGTATAATTACCAAGTCAAACTTCTTTGTCATTTTCTTCTCATATTCAGTATGTGCTTCAGAGATGGCCCAATGCTGACTTTTCCTTCCTTGGATGCTCTGAGTGATGCGGCAGACCATGCTGTAGGAGAGAGAAGACCTGCAAGCCGTTGCTCAGTTTTGAAATGCACTTTATTCTTGGATAAACTTTTCAGAAATAAACACCATTCGAAACTGATTTTGCTTTTCCAGTTCACACCACCACATATGCTGTCTTCTTCCTTACAACTGAGGAGCACTCAGCACAAGGCATGAAAACGGAAACTTTCTTCTTCAGTTTTGGAGTGAAAAAATATTTTTGTTTGCTTTCTATTAAGTATTCTGGAAGCACTAGTCCCTTGAGGAGAGAAAGTTTATAAACAGGAACATTGAGACTAGGTCAGCTGTGACTAAATCTCAACTTAAAAAACATCTTTTCTTGTTTTTACACAAGTCTGTTTCCCACAGTTCAGCTTAGGGAACTGAAATTGACCCAATTGCGTTGATTTCAGTCTGCTAAACTGGGACATTAACTTACAGCTACACCTCGGGGAAAAGATTAGGTTATTTAACATGTTAGCTAATGTCAGTTTGATATTGATTTCCTCTTACACAGATAAAATGTGAACAAATGAAGTTATCTGATGTCTTCTCTTTTATAAGTTGAACTAGGTTGATGACATATAATAATAATCACTCTTATTTAGGAATATTAAAACCAATTCATTGATGATTTTTAGTCAGAATTTCATGCTTGCTTAGAGAATTTTCTCATTAACCTCAGGATCAGAAACACACTTGTGTAACAGATGCAAAACCGTGTCTTTTTCCACCAGAATTATTCTTTATGAATCTTATGTAGCTGCATTAAAAATGTTACTGAAGCCCTGACACCCATTAAAAATAGACCAGTGACAGTACTGGGAACAAGAGACTTGTCTCAAGAAGACAATTCTTGTAAACTCCACCCAAGACTTTGGAAGTTTGGAGATCGAAATTCATCCAAATGCAATTCAAGGAGCACCTGTGGTCAGCAAATGCACTGAGTTGTAGAGGTGGGCTGGGGTGAGCAACTCACTCTGATCCCTGGAGTCATGGATGGCAAGGTAGGCTTGCTAGGTAAGATTTAAGTTCTTTCAGACTAAACTGGCCCTTCACCCACTACAGGACTGATTGTCAGCTGCAGGCTGTACAGAGATTTTTCTAGTCATCCTTGGATATTTAGTATGAAACTGAGCAATGATAACAGAAGAGCAGTGAAGTGCTGTTAGTGGGAACTGTAGAGTTACCAGAAAGTGGCTTAAGGAAATATTACATTTATACATGAAGACAAAGGTCACACAAAAGAGATGCTTTATCCTGCGTAATGTACATCATGTTGCTCAGATCCCTAAGCTCAGTACGGTGTAAGTCCATGGGGAGTCAGTTAGTGTGTGTGTGTGTCTTATTACTCTGACATGACACTATTATGTTTTAGTTTTTAACATTTTTAAAGGGTAGGTAATAGTTATGAGAGATGAGGAACTTGAAATTAAGTACTGCAGTTATACACAGAAGGATAATTTGGCTTTGATAAATTGTCCTGAGCCTGTTAACTAATAATACAATTTTTTTAAGTAGCATTTTACCAGTACAAAAAAGAGGTAGTATCATTATTAATGTCTAAACTATAGTGTGTTTCACACAGGATTATGGTAAAGGTCAGACCATGTTTCGCTGAATTAAAAGCTATTCTGAGCTACAGCATTCCTAATCAACTCAGACCTAAAGGTGCATAGCTCAATTATAATGAGGCACAATGAATTTAAATAAACTGTGCAACACTGTGTAGTGATTTATAAATGTGCTGTGATATCCTTTTAACTCATTAGCAATGAATGATACTACTCTATGTATTCTCCAGTATTTTCTGCTCTGTAATTACTTTTATTCACAATGCTTCTCAGAGAAGACAATCTTTTGTTGTTCCTTTATAACATGCAGGGCACTAAATGCAACAGGGCCTATCTTGAAAAGGCACAAAAAAAGGAAAACAAAACAAACCCTAACCCTACAGTAATTAGTAGAGCAATACATTAACTGTTTTTAATTTGAAAACCTGTGATCACGAGTCTATATTATTTGGCATTCAGCTACTGCCAGGTTCAAAGATGATTCCTGGGCTTTGTCACAGAAGTGTAAATTCTTTTATCTGAAGAGTGTATATGGAATACTTAGGGGGACATTTCCTGCAATTGGGACACAGGTACTAGAAAACTGGGTTGCAAACGTATTTTGGTGGGAAAAGACAGCATGAAAAGAGGATAAAAATATAGTGCGCAGTATATTGTGCTATACGTGACTTAAAAGAACACAGCTATTACAGTCTGGGAATGTTAATTTCTAGGAAGGGTTGAATAATTAGTAAAATAATGTTCTAAAAACTTCTGAATGTTATACAGCAGTTTGATAAAGTTGAGAAGATGCTAAATAATAATTTATTGATTAATAACTAATTAAGAATTTGATTCCTATTTTCTATCATGGAGAACATTAAAAAAAGAATTTCTGTGGGCTATGGGTTCTTAAGCTCAGACTTTGAAAAGTGTTGTGCCTCTCAACTCCATACCAGAACACCTAAAATGTGGCCAATTTTCTGAAATACTGATCCTGCGTTAACTCCCAGTTTTGAATGTTTCATTAGCATTAGCTGTGTGCATAAGATGAACTAGGATACTACTATCTGAAAACAAAGCTAAGAGATTGATTTGCCTCCCTTATTCCCAGGAAACAAGCAAACAAAATAGTTTACCTTTCTGTACAATGTTGTACTATCTCTGTGAGCCTTCTCTTGCGTGGATGATTGTAGACTTTTACTTATGCAGTTGGTAGACTTGTAATATGCACATTTAGGCTATAAATTATGTTTGTACTTGGACCTCTTCCCTTGACATGCTTATCTTGTGGGGAAGTGCATATATATTATCGAGAGAGACACATAATGTATATATTAATGTAGGTGTGCTGGTGACATTTGTCCTGTTGTCAGTCAACACACACACACATATACACATGCTATTTTGTATTTGTGATGCATGTCGTCTTAACCAAGATTTGCCAAGCACACATCACAGTTTTAACAATTGTATTGGTGGGCTTTCGTATTTCCCCCCCTTTAGTAAAAGAACAGGAGGAAAACAAAATGATCTGTCCCCACTTTGCTTATATTTTTTTCTCTGTGATAAGAAATGTTATTAAACAGACACAGAGCTACTACCAATTAGAGAGTTTGGCAACAGTCTGTTTCTCTCTAATGTGGGTAACCCCACTTACATAAAACTAAGCATCCCAAATCCTCCTATTTATCTTGCGTACTTGTATTTTAAGAGCAGAGTTATAAAGGTGTTGCTGGTTCAAATTCAAGTCAGCAAGGCAAGAAACATCTGAAACCCTACCCAATACTGCATGGAAATGCAGATAATGAGACTTTATAACGAATTACTTCAACTTCCTGAGAGCCAAGATAGCTTGTCATCTATCCAGCAATTTTCTCTCCTGGCCATGACTCCATTTACATACATAATAGTTGTAAATGGCTTTACCAGAAAACATTTTATTTGTTAATTAGAAAAGCCACGCTGATCTGATCATATTTACAAAGTGAATGTAAAGATATTTGCAGTGAAAATAAAAAATTATTTGTCTTATAAATGAATCAAAGGTACTCACATTACTTGTATAGCCTTGATTTGTTTTTTGTTTGTTTGCTCGTTCTACTTTTCAGCTGATGCCTGATGTGGAATTAGTACCCTTAACATACCACCATCACTTTTGAACTGAGGGGACAGCAAAAGCTTCTCTTGTTCTTTTCTTTTTCTTCTTTTTTCTTATTTTTTTTTTAAGGGGAGGAGGGATAAATCTAGCTTGACTGCATGGTAATAATTCCATCTACCCACTCTTACATTAAGTGATTATCCCACTGGAAGTCAGTGATCTGCTTTGAAGTCCTCAGCTTCAAAACAGTCACCACATGAAGCCTATTCATATAAGCAGGGGTTCCTCTAAATAGAAAAACATTCTCTGCATCTCACTCTTAATTTTTGCAGTTGATGAAATGCCTTTCAGCATCAATAGGATTTTAAGATTACCATAATTTCTTCTCAGATGCACAACTAGAAGGGCAAGAGCTTGGAGGCCTGACTTTGGAGGTTGAATTCTCGTTAATTATCGGGATGAAACAATTGGAGGATGATTTTGGTTACCTGCTGTCAAAGTATTTCCCAGATTTCTTTAGTGCAGGAGTACTCCTGCTATCAAGTCCATGCATCTTCCAGAAAATGAAATATCAAACAATATGTTTACTCATTTTTGAGATAGATTGTAAACCTGGAGAGAGAAGGCAGAATGCCGATTTCATAGGTATAGCTATATTAGCAACTCCTACCAAACGGCTTGCTCTACCCTCTTGAAGATCCTGTGTTTAAATCAGAAAGATGATTGCATGAAGCTTTTATAAATATAGTTAAGCATTCTGAAGCATGTCCTATAAAAAGGTGCTTGAGGTTACTCATTCAAAAATGCACTCATGGTAATGTCCATGACTAACACAAATAAAGGCTAATTACGTTTACTTTAAAGTAATGTCCCAGATGCATACTTAAAGCTACAGCCTTGCCCTTATGTTCATGCTTGGCCATGAATTATATATTTCTGAATATAAGCAAGCAAACAGGTACGTGAAAGCATTTCTTGACTGCATTTAATTTTATCCAAAGCATCAAGTCATATCCAAGAAGAGGAATAAAGCACTGGAAAGGTCATTTTAGGTCATCATTTCCATTACCCTGATACTGTAGGTAACTATGTTATAAAACTCTCACTTTAATCAAACTCCAACAGATGCGTATTAAATTTTGTGTATTCTGATTCGAGTAATGGGAGAAAAATCTGTATGGAATGGTGTTCATATTTAACAGAAGGTGAGGAAATGGTCCAGTTGCTAGTGATGCTGCTTTCTCTTACATAGAAGCGTGAGCTCATGGAGACCAGCTGACATGGTCCCTGTGGGGTGCCAGAGATGAAAATAATAATAATAATTTTAAATAAAGTGTTTTTCCTTGTTTTCTGTTAAGCTTTTCTTTCTGTTTCTTTTCCTTTAATTTTCTCTTCATCTTTCCTCCATGCATCTGATTTCTCAGAAAGAATGGTTTCCTTATTAGAGTTATTTGGTCTCACATAAATCCCTCACTTTTGATCTAGGACATATCTGCATAATGCTGCGCACAATAGTTTACTTTTCTACAGTTCCTTAGATTTCTGCTTTTTCTGCACACACACAAAACTGAGAAGTGTTCCAAAGTCAAAAACTGAGAAAGCATCTATGGGGTGCCTTATTGGCCTCTAATCCTAGTGGAAGGGGATGTGTGTGGGAGGGTATAAATGACCTAATTACCAATTCCCACTAATAATTCATATATTTAATGAATAACATTTCCAATTTCTTGCTAAATCAGAGTTGAAAAATAGTTAAGAACAGAAAATAGAACAAGGGAAGGACATGGAGGTCCTGCTGCCGGGTGCAAGTGGGGAGGCAAATTCCTTTCCCTCAATGCCTAACCAACATAGGAAGGATGACGTGAGCTATGAAGTTATAAAGAGGTGGAGAACCTGAGGCAGAATATTACATGGAGATAAATAAAAAAATTATATAGTAGCTATTGATGAATTGTTCCAGATATTTTAAATTAATAAAATAGTATTTTGATTAAGCCACATATATCCTGTCCTTTTTTCCCTTTGCATCCAGAATGAAAGATTGTATGTGGAAATCCTTTCATCCTGCTACTTCCATCCACAGACATAAGTAAGTACAACTTCTGCTAAACTAAGAATCTTTTTCTCCTTCTCATTCTTTCCTGCAGCAATTTTTTTAACTACTGCCATTCTACCCCTCTTCTTTACATAGAAGGTGGTTTCTTTGACGTACACTTCTCTCTCCCTCAACATTTGCATCAATGAGTAGGATTTCAGCCTGAAATATGCATATATAAACTTTTCCTTGCTTGGTGTTGGAAAATGAAAAATTAAATGTAGTGAGAAACAAGGATTCTAGGTCTGCATTAAAAATAGTATACAGCTTTTGCAATACTTATACAAAATTGTACATCCAGGTGTAACTGCTAAAGGTAACTCTGGGAGAAGTGTAAATTGTGTGTGCGTTTTTGGTTGTTGTATAGATTTACATATTCTATGTTTGCAGCTTAGAAACAAATTTTTAAAAGTGAACCCAGAAAGATTATGAGACAAGAAAGGATTTTGACAAGTGCAGCATCTGGGTACAAGCATGCATGTATGTATGTATCTATCTATGCATCTATCTATTCCCTATGTAATGCATACGGAATATTTTAAGAGTCTTTTGAAAAAAAAACCTGAATTCTTTGAAAGATAGTTGTTTACATGAGTGCCTCGACATCTTTCTTTTTTTGTTGCTCTCTAGGTTGTACCATATATCTTTTGGTTCTACATGCTTCTTTCTCTTGGTATTTCTTTTTATGCTGTCAGATCCTGCCATGTCCATTTAAATCTAAAATTGTCTGAAACTATCTAAGTAACAACAAATCTGCTGTGTGAATAAAATCTTTATGGCGAGCTGCTAGGTTTCCAAGGCACATGCATAATAGAAATTCAGTATCACTTCATTTGAGTACAGGCACTGCTAGCTACATATCATGGAGTCCCACAAATTGTCCTATGAAAAGAAAGATTATGATAGAAAGGCAGCCCTATGTATAAGAGTCTACTAAATGTACTCCACAGCCAGCTGTGTGAATCACCTTGGGGAAAAATGCATATGAATACGCATGCATATTAGAAAGGCTTCTAACAATGATCTCATTCTGTACCAACTCTGAAATACTTTTAAAAAATATGACAATTTAGCTGAATTATCTGGAGAAGATATTTAGAAAGGCTGCCTGAACATGAATTGTGTTCATTCCAGAGCTCTCTGACACATAGCAAGTTTGGGTAACAGAGGTTCCTGAGAACACTGATTTTTTTTGGCCTCAAAGTGTGCTTGCAGACCCTAAATTCTCTTTGGAATCTGAGTTTGCAAAGTATCTCTGAGTGAAGCTGAAAATGGTGAGGTATATTAAATGCTGATATGACATGAAAATATGCCACAAATGAATGAATTGATACCATATCAGTTTGTCTAAGCTGGGATTTAGCTGGAAAAGGAAGGCTTAACATTACTTTGGAGAATGTGAGTGCAATTTCGGGAGTAAAATGAAATCCAAAATTAAATAAATCAAGTTCAATATTTTATTATAAAGAATTCATTGTGTATTTCCTCCTATTCTGACTTCACTGATATTTTTAATAGAATACAGAAAACCTACTTTACTCCAGTAGCCCTCCATGGTAATCACACCAACTCCTACTTCATCTGTTGTCTCTTCCTGAGTACCCATAAAGTCAAATAAAAGCAGGATTTACTGCAAGTGAGCACAACCATGTTCTGTTAATATAGTTATATATTAATTAGTCGCAAGGGAAAATGTGACAACACATACTTTAGCATGGGCTGCCTGAACCTACTGCAGACTTCAGATCTCTTGCATTGCTGATCCACCCTGAAATCCATGTTACCCCGTCCTCACCACTATTGACAGCTAGTATCAGTGGTCCTGCTATGCTCAGAATCTTTTTTTGGTGTACTAATAAAATTTAAGTCCACTTTGTTGTATAAAATATTCAATTATGTTCTGGGCATACCCTATTCATATATTAGTGTATATATATTTCCTTAGCCATGTCTAAATATCAAGCACAAAAAAATAAATGTAAAATTATCCAAAGCTGAGGAATGGCTCTACAAATTAAATCTTATGTGTAAATGAAACAAACAAACAAAAAAGAGATTCTACCCCTTTATTACTACTGTAATGCTTCTGGTTTAATTCTTTGGGACTTTCTTTGTACTTTCTTTCATAATTAAAAATTGACAAAAAACAAACATATCCAATATTATTATTACTTCAGAAGTTCAGTACTGACAAATGAGCAATAAATTTACATTGTACATAAAAATGTTTGAAGCAAATGACACCTGGATTTGTAATGAACTGTATCTTTCTAGCCTTACTGTTCATTAGGAGAATGAGAGTAAGGAAAAGACAACTTAAAAAATTTCTCAAGTAGAATGATCATCTTAATAGATTAAATTATCAAAATGTCCTTCAACAGCTAGCTGAAGACTGATTTGATGTGACATTCCTGAAGAAGAAAACTTCTGAGTCAGGTGGCCTCAAGCAGAAATCACTAGAAAAAGCAAACAAAGTCTTTGAATTTGTCGAGGGATAGCTGAGGCTGTAGAATAAGCAATTTAATTGTAGAGAACTTTTTCTGGTTTTTAACATTCAATTTCAAAGGGTTGAAAACTTTGAAATGCAAGATTATAGGCAAATATTCAGCAAAAATGTGTCCCTAAATAATGTTTGCAGTGGGGGTCAGCATGAAAAATCATCATGGGTGAAAGCCAGGAATCTATTATTTCCTGCACGAAGCCTTTAATAGAATTTCATTTCGGAACATTATGTATTATTGATTCTTTTTTTTAATTGATCCAGGAAAGCAAAACTTCAGTACTGGAAAACAATTAATAGAATCATTGAATTAGAGAATGATTTTGTTAGAAGTAACCAACCCAAAGTATAGCTCATCTAGTTCCAACCCCCTGCCATGGGCAGGGACACCTTCCATTAGACTGTTGTTGCTAGTGGGTTTTCTTGCTCGTACAATTGCGCCTTTGTTAAGGGTGAAATCTTTCACTTTGCAAGTGATTGTTACTGTCCTGCAAGCAGAAAAACACCCAAAATTTTGCACAAAGGTGAAATATCTGCAGTCATTAGGCTAGGTAATTACCTTGGCCTGGTTGAACTTGCTGCTGTATTTAAAACAATGAGTGTGCCTTACAAAACCAACCCACTTTCTTAAGTGCACAAATATAGATTTAGAATCATAGAATCATAGAATAGTTAGGGTTGGAAAGGACCTTAAGATTATCTAGTTCCAACCCACCTGCCATGGGCAGGGACACCTCCCACTAAACCATGCCACCCAAGGGTCTCTCCAACCCAGCCTTGAAAACCACCAGCGATGAAGCATTCACAACTTTCCTTGGCAAATTGTGTTCTTTTAACTATCTAGTTTAAAAATGAGCCTGTGATCTTACAATCTAATAAAACATAATAATGCTTTATTAAAAATTCTAAGTGATTTTTTTTTTTGTAAGGATAATTTCACCTACTTGAGAACAATCTTACTGCTCTAACAGAATTTGATCAATGGTAGAAACCTTAAACCAAAATTACTTCAAGTGCTCCTTTGAAAGCAAAGCGAATTCCTTCAAACTTGGGTTTGTTATGTTTTGGGGTTTTTTTTTTTCTTCTCTTTTTGTGTTTTCAGTTTTATTCCTTTCTTTCATGGATCTTGATCTACAAAAGTCATGAAGGACTTTGCGAGATTTGGGATCCAGTGTCATATTACAGTTGCTTTTCATGCAGACTGAATTCTAACCTTGCATGGAGGTTGACTAGCCCTGATTTTAAGACTGAAGAGAAGCTTATTTGGTGTTTAGACTATGCATCTTTTCCTTGCACAACAGAAAATAGTTATCCATAAACAGTTCTGTTGTCAGTTGGGAGAGCTCACTTTAGCAAAGCAAACAGGATTTGGCTCTTTTATTTCTATGAAGTGTTATTTCTTAATCAGTTATTAAAATTTCCTTCAATTATCCCCCATATGCAATACAGAAAACCCTTATCCCATACGTTATTTATATTCCTTGCATTAGCTATACTTATTTACCTGTTTTAAACCAACAAGTTAGGCAAAAATAACTTTGGTAAAATGCATTTCATGTTGCTACTTTTTTAGCAAGATGGTCGTATGAAATTGAAATAAAGGATTATTCTCTTAGAGGGGAAAAATGATAGCAACAAACTTCAGGTCAGTCCTGCCTCTTGAGGTACAGAATACTTTATATACTTCTAGAAAGCATTAGTGTCTGTGTCTTACAGACCTGGGAATTCAGCATTCTTAATACTCTGAACACTACTATTGTACTGTCACAGTCCTCCATATTCGCTTGGGATTTGTGTGTGTGTGTGCATGTGCTTTGGTATTTTGTTTGTTTATAATCTTAATTATAAAACCACATTACATTTTAGCTTTTAGTATTTAAAAGGTATGTATTTCACCCTGGTGCTTAGCAGACATCCTTGATAGTCTCAAGCGTATATAGCTTGCTACTTTTGTGAATATATCTCCTGAATTGTCTGCCTACACACGGCCACCATCATCCTTTTCACAATACCCACTGACAAGAACACTGCTGGGTCATGGAGGACATTCAGCTTCTCCAAGGCACTTTGGCCAGGACTATAGAGGGACAATTATATACACCTATGTAGTACTCTATATAGGAAGGAGACTTGTGCCTGCTTTTGTTTTTCAGAAGAATTTCTGTCTTCATCACAACTATCCTTCAATACTTTTACATAGTAATCTTTTATACAGGTTATACAGGTTTTTCATTATGTTGATGGATATCCTATATGTCAAATGGAAATATGTGAAGTTTTGCTATTAAAATGCAGAGATGGTGTGTATGGTATGACTGTAGAGATGCTGGATCCATATATAATTTAATTGCATTAGCTGAGAAATCTGTAGCACTTGTGCTTGAGAAATTATGCATTCAGAGGTGGATGAATACTGATAGAAATTAAAAAAGGAGGCATTTATAAAAGAATTAACTTTTGAATAAAGTTAAAAGACAACAAAAAGAAAAAATCACAGGCACATAACATTTCACATAGATATGGAAAAAAATCAGATTGTCTTGTTATTTAAATTTTTTGGACAACATTGTAAATAACTCAGTTGCATAAGTTAGTATCAGTATTAGAATAGGACTGATGCATAAGATGAATTGGAAGGCATGCTTGTGAAACATGTTTCAAAATACTTATAAACTGATTTTTATTTCAGATAGCTTTGATTTTTTGAGACAAAAGTTGTCCTAAAAGAAAATACAAAATATTGTGTGACTAATTAACATATATCTTAAATTTTAATTCCCATATTTTGGGAATAAGTTTGTTAAGAATAAACTATGGAGAAAAAAATCTTTCATCTACAATCAGAACTGTTTTGAGTTTCTTTTGTGGAAAATTATGAAGTACACTTGCTTACGTGTTTCTGGAAAAAAAAAAAAACTGTCAAAAGACTTGTGCCTATTCCAGTCTTCAGGACTTTTTAGAAAGATCTGGCAAGATTGTTTCTCTGGACATCTTCGGAATTTTCTGGTATGCAAAAGTGGGGGAGGCGACTTTGTGTGAATTAAGTCATTCAATTGATAACAAAACTCAAAAGTATATTCATTAGAAAATACTCAACAGACAAGAGATTTAATGCTCAGTGGGGACAAATGCTTTAATGTATTTAAAGAGTTTTAGGGACTGATCTTGTCTTATCATTGCAAGTAGCTCTACTGAAGTAAATTGCACTACACATTTTTACATTTAAAGACCTGTGCAAAGGTACAATAGAATTATTAAAGTTCTTTAAATTAATCTGGAGCTTAATTATGTAGCAGGGTCTGGATCTGGGACGAGATTTTAGTTTGAAAATTACTGCATGTTCATATTATTATGGATAGAATTTAATTACATTTGACTGTACACTGTATCTGAGCTCAGTAACATAAATATCTGAAATAACATGCGCCATAAGTCTGCTGTGGTTATCCCTATGCCAGTGTGATAAAAAATGCCTGTAACATCTTTATTATAAGCTTATTGTGGTATCTTGAATACGTTTGAATCTTACTGTAAAAAAATTAACAAAAATTGTGAAATGATAAACAAATATGCTTAACCATTTTTGAAAATGGGATATTCAGAAATTTAAAATCTTAATATCTGTTGAGTGCAGTTTCTTACTTGCTTTAGTAAGTAATATTTTATTACAGTATTTTCTGTAGTGGAAGTAGGAATTTTTGTATGTAGAATTCTGTTTGCTATCTCAAAAGTTCAGCAGAGCTTCAAAATCAGTATTGGTATGAACAGGTATTACTTTAAAGTCTCAAGAGTTATATTTAGGGTATGAGATTTATATTTATGTGCTTCCATACCATAGCCTCACCAGATATCCAGTTTGAACCTTTTGTTTAGAATCTCTTGAGATCTCCAAGATAATTCAGTAAAACCAGGAGATGTTTTTCTCGGTTTCCATACACAGGTAGGTCTGCTCAGAGCAGTGGCTGGTTATGGTGGGAAGACCTGGTGAACTCTTTGACAAGTCCATCTGAGTTTAGAGTTTCTAATCCACCACATACCTGATTGGATGACTCTCGATTTCATTGCATGAATTTCACAGATTCTCCATCTTTGATTTTTGCATTAATCTTTTATTAGAAATTTTTGTATAAACAAAAAATACTTATAAATTAGTGTCGTGGTTTAAGTCCAGTCAGCCACACAGTTTTCGCTCTCTCACTTCCCCCTCTTTCTTCCCCCCGCTCCCGGAGGGATGGGAAGGAGAATAGAAAAGAATGCGACTCCCACAGGTTGAGATAAGAACAGTTTAGTAACTAAAGTATAACACAAATCACTACTGCTACCACCAATAACAATAATGACAAGGCAAATACAAGGAAAGAATACAATTTCTCACCACCTAAAACCAAGCCCGACCATGCAGTGCACCCCCCACCCTTCTGGGTCTCTCCTCTCCGTCCTCCATCTTGGGCATGATGTGCTGTGGTATGGAATAATCTCTTTGGTCAGTTTGGGTCAGGTGTCCTGTCTCTGCTTCCTCCCGGCTCCCCTCCTCCCTGGCAGAGCATGAAACTCAGAAAGTCCTTGGCCAGACCAAAACATCACTAAGCAGTAACCGAAACACTGGTGTTATCAGCGCTGTTCCCAGGTCCAAAATCAAAAAACACAGCGCTACACCAGCTACCAAGGAGGAGAAAAATGACTGCTGCTGCTGAACCCATGACATTATCCACCCCTTATTCCATACCATTCACGTTATGCTCAGATTCCACATTGTCAATATACCATCACATGTATATGTATATGCATACACACACACACACACAGAGAGGGAGAGAGATAATCCCTCAGTGCATAGACCAATCCTTACAAAGCTGCTGAGTCCATCCAGTCCATGATGTCAAGCTCCATCTTCTGTAACAGCCTTTCAGAGCAGGAGAGGCTGTGTGCAGAGTTCACACTCGTCAGTAACCTGGGCCACAGTGTCCATTGCTAAGTCCACCCCTCGATCATAAGTCCATCTGTATGCTGCATCTCTGCCCGGATGGCCTGAGGTGTCATGGGCTCACCAGGCTCAAAATAATTCATCCACCCCTCCAGCAGTTCCTGCAGCTTGTCGGTGGGGACTCCATACAGCTGCCTTCCACCTGTGATGCTTCCAAAGCACTGGAGGGGCCCAGTGGACTAGATACTTGCCCATACTGTCCCACACACCCTGCCACTCATGACTGTCCAGCTGCAGGGAAAACCTCTGGGTCATCCTGCATTGCAGACTAACCCCAGACAAGGCCCACACTCCACTCTGCTTAACTCTGGGGACCAGACAAAATGGTTGTGGGTAAAACACACTGTGTATGCATGCCACCATGCTGATCCCCATCACAATCAGCAGGCAGGTCTCAAGGGTACCCAAAGGCCATTCAAACCCTTCAGAGCTCTCAAATGAGGCTGCTGTGCTTGTCACTGGGGCTGGTGTAGCTGCTGTGCTTGCCGGCTCTCTCACCACCAGCTGCTCTTTGTCTGAGTCCAGAGCTTCCTTCTCTGCCTTGCTGGGAAGTGCTGCGGGGTCTCCTGCGTTCTCCCGCGGCTCCGCGGGCAGCTGCCGGGGAATGCTCTCGGCCGCCACGAGGCTGGGCTCGGCCACGGGACTCTGTTCAGCCTCGGGGCCCGGCTTCTCTGCCGTCTCCTCCTGCCGCTCGGTAGCCTCCCCCTCCCGCGGCTCGGCAGCCGCCGGGCTGGGCTCAGTCTGGGGGCTCACCCCTTCTGCTACCTCCTTCCTCTGCTCGGCAGCCGTCGGGCTGGGCTCGGTGGGGGGGCTCGGCTCCTGCTCCCCGGGTCCGCTCCCCCGGGCCGTTTCGGCAGCCGGCGGCTCCCGAGGCAGCCCTCCCTCGGCTCTCCACAGCCTCGCCAGGACGGTGAAGAGCAGCCGAACTGCCAGGTACACATTCGCCCCCCACGGCTTCTGGAGCCCGCCCGTATCACAAGCCATTCCAATAAAGTACAATAAAACAAGAACCTTAAACCAAAATCCATATCTGAAACATGCTAAGATAACAAATACCGGCTGTAAGTAAGGTACAATAGGCTGAAACCATGAACGCAAGAGAACCAAAAACAACAACTTTAAGAGCCAATAAATCAGCATTGTGATGAGTGGTTATTAATCCTGTCGTTATCTCAACCCTTCGTGCCCCACGTTGGGCGCCAAAAAGAACTGTCGTGGTTTAAGTCCAGTCAGCCACACAGTTTTCGCTCTCTCACTTCCCCCTCTTTCTTCCCCCCACTCCCGGAGGGATGGGAAGGAGAATAGAAAAGAATGCGACTCCCACAGGTTGAGATAAGAACAGTTTAGTAACTAAAGTATAACACAAATCACTACTGCTACCACCAATAACAATAATGACAAGGCAAATACAAGGAAAGAATACAATTTCTCACCACCTAAAACCAAGCCCGACCACGCAGTGCACCCCCCACCCTTCTGGGTCTCTCCTCTCCGTCCTCCATCTTGGGCATGACGTGCTGTGGTATGGAATAACCTCTTCGATCAGTTTGGGTCAGGTGTCCTGTCTCTGCTTCCTCCCGGCTCCCCTCCTCCCTGGCAGAGCATGAAACTCAGAAAGTCCTTGGCCAGACCAAAACATCACTAAGCAGTAACCGAAACACTGGTGTTATCAGCACTGTTCCCAGGCCCAAAATCAAAAAACACAGCGCTACACCAGCTACCAAGGAGGAGAAAAATGGCTGCTGCTGCTGAACCCATGACAATTAGGCATGGCCTAAATTCTTAACTTCTTTTGTGTTTATGCTTCTCTCAGTTTTGACATATAGTGCATATACTCACAGGAGGATTTGTACTGAGAAACATTATACTGCAGTACTCTAAGAAAGAAAAAAGGTTTTTAGAAAAAATATATTTAGCATTCACATATTTTTTGTCTTGCAAGTTTTAAATGTTTACCTTACAATGGCATATCAAGTATAACTCAAAGTAGACGATAAAGTGGTCATTTAAGATTAGTTATTATGATTATGCATACACATATAGTAACTTTTAAAGTCTAATACATTTTACAACAATATCATGTATATTGTGTATTGCTCTTCTGCTCCCCTATGAAGGACAGAGTGGGGAAATAATTTCACACTGCATATAATGCATTGGATATGAAGGAAACTTGAAAATTATTTAGTTACAGATTTCTCTGACCAGGCTTGCAAAATGGCATATATTATGTTAATGGACAAGAATTTGAAAATGAACTTGAATATTAAACACAGTAAGTTTGGATTCTGACATGAGTGCAGGCATGGTGGGTGTATAGCATAGAAAATAGATTCTTTTTTAACCCTCTCTGATCTCTTACAGGGTAAGATATTGCCAATGTCAGAATATCCATGGTTATAAGTGAAATATCAGATGACCATGGGTATTGCTATTAAAGTCTGGTCTGTCATATGACATCCCACAGTTCATCTTGTTTTTCTCCACATCAGTGTATTTCTAAGTCAGTTGTGCTGTGCTCCATTGGCTAAAATAAGTTCAAGTGCAGCATTTTACTGCTAATAATCCTTGGAGATGAGCTGCTTCTGCGGCTGCAGCAGCCCTGCACATCCTTCAGGAAGTGTGCAGAAATAGTGAGCACCACTCTCTGGAAATTGGCCATGAATCGCCTATAGTTCACTGGTGATTGCTCAGTTTGTGGTGGAGGCATCTATCACAGCTGTAATCATGACTGAGATGTGAAAGACTAACAAGCACATTATGTGCTCTCATCTTCAGTATGTCAGATGTGTCATCAGCTTTTGGCCAGTTTTTAAGCACCTTATAAACTGTGTTATAGAGGTAGACAAATGCTTAGCCATTTTATTTCGTTTCAGCCAAAAGCAATTAGAATCACATGACATTAATAGGGCTCTAGTCTTGCACAAGGGCTGTCTAGTCATCCTTAGAAGACACACTGCTTGTTACACAGGGAGGGTACTATGCTACCCATCCTTGGAGGTACTCAACACTAGCGCCTGAGCAACCCTCTGTGTCTTTGGAGTTGGCCCTGGTTTGAACCAGAGAATTAGATCAGATGACCTCCAGAGACCTCTTGCAAATTAAATTACTGCACATTTCCATGACTGTGAGCACCACTGGGTATGACCATACTTGTGCCTTTAGTATCCACAGAGCCCAGAAGCACCAGGGACCAGATTACCCTAACATGCATGACACTGTTTGTTATTTTGTTCTGCACCAAACTTTTCATGTAGAGCGTAAAAGACACGTGCTTCATTGTCCTTCCTCAGCCCTACAAACAGCTTAACTGAATTGCATGAGAGCGGATAATCAGAGGAAAGCACAAGAATTAAGATGATCCCCTCTTGTGATTATGTAAGACTAAGAAATCCATGTACTTATCCCACTAGTCCTCTAAACAACTATATCTCTGCTCCTCCTCCTTAATTTGGTGAGCAGGTATTGTGTTATAAGACACAGGTTCATTGGCCACAAGTAATTTCTGGGTTCCTCTGCAAAAATTTGTTGCTTTTCCTTATAATATAGGTGTGTGAGTGAGCCTTTTCCTGACCTCTAGCTTTTCCCATATGGAACAGAAGGATTCTGTTCAAAATTTGATTTTTACTTTTTTAATGGTCTTTCATTTCCTGTGGCATCCCTAAACAGCAGGTACAGGGAAAGTAGATTTACCTGGGACTGTCTACAAATGTTATTTTCCTGCTCAGCAGACTTGGTGGCCTTCACAGTAGACATCATGGCAGATCAGAAATGTACCGAAATGCATATTTATGATTACATTTAGCAGGTTACTAACTGCAGCTTCAGCTGTAGTGAGTAATGTTTGAGGAGGGGAGGTAGGAAGGTTCAGGTCCCATAGTGTGCTTTGGGTCATTTTGTAAATCATACTGGTTTATGTAATACCTTTGAAAACTCTTAACAGAGCTAAGAATTTGGCAAACAGGACACCTAGCAAGACTTCAGAAATATTTATTAACAATTACTCCAACTGAAAGGCTTCTTCATTTGCTTTCGGGGGCATCAAAATGGTTCTTGCAAATGGTTGTCAAAGGCAGGAACTAAACTGGCTGTTGACAACCTTGGGCTAGCCAAAAATATTAATCTTGGCCCAGATCCTAACTGGGCCTACGGAAGAAGAGAGAACCTGTGATAAATGTAATGGATTCAGTTGTTCCTGAAATGAATGGTCAGCCAGCTAAGGTTCATCACAGGGTCTCAGAAGGGCTTAAATGATGAACACAACTGTTAGGAAAGAAAGAATATTTCAGAAAGCTACTGCTGATAAGTAGTTAGAGTTGTTCAAAAGCAGCTGCTGCCCTTAATGTGGAAGTGCACCTGTGAGTTGTCAGACTCATAGCTAATTTGCCGCTGAAATACTTGCACTGGATTATAGATGCCTACAGACATATTAACAATGTGGTGCTGTATGCACTCCATCCTTTCACTTCTCGTTTTCAGAATGACTTGTGCCTGGAGCCATGTTCTTTCCTGAGAACCAGGAAAAGGTAGCTTAATCCCTTATTTAAAAAATGTTTGATTGTCTCTTAAAAGGTTTCATGCAAGCCATGGGGTTTATGAAATTAGATGTTAATTCCTGTCTGTTTTACCTTTAAACTTTAATAATAGGAAAAAAAAAAGTACCCAAATATTAAAAATCAGAAAAAGCTGATATGTACGTGCTTTGGTTGGTCTTTTAATCAACAGTCAATACACAATTAAATGAAATGGCATATTTTGCATTCAGACAAAACATTGGCTATCCTGAAGAGCTACGTCTGCAGTTTCAACATGCAGGAAGCTAATAGTTAACAGTAAACATTATTTCTTTCTTTATTTATTTATTTCCCAGTGCATATTTTCACCAAAAGAGAGAAGCACTACAGTAGAACGGATGTTTTAGGTCATTTATTTTGTTTTTGCTTTGGGTCATTTTACAGAACCACTTCTGCTCTCTAGCGTTAAAATGAGAGCCACTCTACTCCCTAGATATTACCCAGCAGCACTTGGGGGCTCTTAATGATTAATACCATCACAGTCCAGCCACAAACCTTTCTGGTGCAGATAATGCCAGGCAGCAAGCACGCTTGACACTTTTAATGTATAATTAAGTAGAAAAAGTCAGCACTCAGTATGCAAATTTTTCAAAATGATAAATGATGCCATACAGCAGTAGGGATTGATTTGGTGTAAATGAAACTAATTAAGGAAATGTCAAACATAATTAATAAAACAGGTTTAAGCTGCAAAACATTGTCAAATAAATGAATGAGGAGGCATTTGCTCCCATTGTTTCTGCTTTATTTAGGGCCTGTGTTTAGCTTGTACTCTGGTCCTAAATGCACTTTCTCTACCTCACACCCTCCACTACCAATTCCCAGAGAGGGGGAAAATAAATTTGCTTGTCTCTCCACTGACTGCAGAAATTAATTGCAGAAATCTTGTCCCATCCAAGTGTTACATTCACTCACAGGACATTAACATAACTAATTTGAAAGAGCCCAAATGACTGCATAATAGAGCACTGTCAGTATGCCTGACAGTCTTTGGTCATACCAAATTAGCTTGGTTTTCTAATTGAATTTTTTTTCTTAGGACTCTCTTTATAATTCTTTTTTTTCTCAGCTATTCATTTTTGATAAGAGCAAAGGTTTTATAATTTACAAAAGAGTGCTTGACCTATAATTACTAGGAGGAAATTAGGGGAGGTAGAAAAGTCAGATTTAGTCCTCGTAATGATGCTGGAGACCTTGCTTCCTCTGGGGAGCTTGAAGAATAATGGAATCTTCTATTTTTACGGGCGACCTGTGCACTGGTGCTGACTCTAACTGTGAATCCACTTTACCTTGCAGATCACTTGCTTAACACTAAAAGCGCCAACAGAATCACAGGCCGTTATTCCAAATGTCATTCTGTGCCAGTGCCATTTCCAAATGCCCTTCCCTTCAAATGAATGAATCAAAGAACATCTGCTCATCCTCTCATCTCGTCCTTGTAAATCTCCTTTTTTAAGAGTTTCACAAAATGAAAGTAGTACTTAATTTAGCTAAATGGGGTTACTGGTAAGATTTTTGTTTTTAAGAAAGTAGCCGTAGGATGATTCTTTCTTTGAAAAAAAAGTTACATAGCCTGAGTTTTCACACATATTTGGTTTTAGAGCAGAGGCTTTTTCCCAGCAGTCAAATTGTTCTTTTTAATAATTTACTGTCTCTTTTTGCATATCAGATTATGTGCTTTCAGCAGACCATTTTTAAAAATAAAATAGTCAAATATCTTCCTGTTATCTCTTCCCTAAGTTCAGGTTAGTTATTTCCACTTTTACAGAGGTTTCAAGTTAGAAGTATGTATATATATGTAGCGGTGTGTACACACATTTCTCTATGAAAATAGACTTGCATGTATATTAGTAACATGTATATAATATGTATATATAATAAACATATAGATTTTAGAGTCCATATTATAACTGTACACATACATTATATATCTGTATACTTGCAATTTTATATAAATCATAAAATCATAGAATCACAGAATGGTTTGGGTTGGAAGGGACCTTAAAACTCATCCAGTTCCAACCCCCTGTCATGGGCAGGGATACCTGCCACTAGACCAGGTTGCTCCAGGCCCCATCTAGCCTGGTCTTGAACACTGCCAGGGATGGGGCATTCAGAAACGAATACATACTGTATGTATTCGTCTAATGGATGTTGGTCTTTCTGCATTTACCCTACAAATCAGATGAGTCAGGGCAGAGTTTGTGGGTGAAATATTTTTAAAACATCATAATCTTTTTTATGTGACTCTTGATGATTTTTTTTAAGCTATTTCTTAATATTTGTGTAAAATTTTCCATTTCAACAGTAATCTGTACACTGCTAAGTTTGCTAACATAGTTTAATTATTAAAACTGGTATAAAGAACAGTGTAGAAAATACTCATATTTAGTTCCTCTTGATGAGGAAATTAAATCATATGGAAATAAAATTAGGTGTAAAAATTTTTCAAAATATCTGTTATAGAAAACAGTTGCAATAATTTATTAAATCAGTAACAGCTTTTTTAAAAGACACATACTTTTACTTGAGGACATATGATAAGAATATACTTGTGGCATCAATCAGCTCTGTAATAACTCTGTTTAGAAGCCTTGTGGTAGAGATTAAACTTTGTAAGCCCAGGTGGCTTTTGGGAGCCACCACATCCAGGTCACATTTTCCTTTTCCACAGAAGAAATTGCAGCTATCTCAGCCATCAGGGTTGCCCAGAAGAGGTAGATATCAAAGGCTGAGCATCAGTCCTCAGAAAATTGTATATGTTTGCCCATGCTTTGGAAGGCACTTTCCAGCTCTGCCTAGGGTGTGCTGGCTGTGGTGCCTCAGAGGATCAGCTGAGGGTTGCAGGGGCCTTCGTGGATGTAGTGAGGGGCATTAAATATATCCTGATTTATGAACTGAACAACAGTTGAGGAATTAATCTACTTTTCCAGATCATGCAGTGCATAAGATACTCCTGGGACTTCTGTTTCCAACTTCTTCGTGTTATACTTAAAGGTCTCATACCCTTACATTACTTATTTGTAATAAAATAAAAGGTATACTATTATTGAAAATATATGTTTGAAATGAATTAAAAAAATCAGCTTCATTTTAATTCTTTAAACCTGGGAATGCATTCTCCCTTAAATCCCATTTTCCAATTTCCAGCACTTATGTCAAAATTTGTAATACTGTTTCCCCAGCTGAGGTGATGGCATTTACATTATTTCTAAAAAGTTGTCTGCAAAATAATTCAGAAGAACTAAATTTCTCATGAACATTAATATTTTCTAGATTTTTCCTACATTTTCTGGGGTTTCCATCAGCTGACTTAAAAGTTGCATCTCTTTTCCAGTAATCGCTAGGTGAAGTTATACAGCCTCTTTAGTACCAGAGTAACAAGTTAAATAATGAGACCCCCTACCTCTGATCTTAAAGTCTGTTTCCTTACATATAAATATTTTAAGTTGAACATTGGCTATACATTTAATTCATGTGGTGTTTCAAGAAAATTGTTGTCTCTTACATCTGAATCTTGCACTGTTTTATTTGTCAAGTAACATCTGTTTGATTTCTTCCAGCTTATATTTATGAGAATGCATATATTCTAGAAGTAGAAAAAGAATATTTTTCTAATATATTCTTTTGTTTCTTCCACTGTGGTGCGCGTGTAAATGCAAAAATGGAAAACACTTTGAATCTTGGGATTTAGGGTTGCAAGCATGTCTGAGGACTGTGCTTGGGTTAAGTGTGCTTGCTTAACTACAGGAGTACCTCTATAGACCTCTCCAAACTCTTTTGTTGTCTACTGGTATTATTCCTGAGTTTTTAGGTTTGTGTTTACACAGCCTGGCTTCTTTCCTACAGCTTAGTAAAATTTGTTCTATTACAATAAAGAAATTAAATGGTCTCATATTTTCTCATATTTTTCTTAATATGTTGGCATCAGGGGAGAAAGGTAGACTTCTGCATCTGAACTGATCCCGTATCCTTTAGGATTCATGGAAGCATTTAGATTATTTCAATTATTGTAATGCCAGGTTAGATATTACTTGCTCCCTTGAAGTGGTTATTTGTTTCTTTGACTGTAACTGTATTTTAGTATGACAAGATCAGATTCAACCTGCCAGTGTATTATTTGAGTAATGGTTGCAAATATCACTGAGAGGCCTTTCTACACAAATATTTAAAATTTTAGATTATATTAATCAGTGTTTGAACTTGTTTTAACTGGATCTTAAAATTTAATTGAACGGATTGCCTTCACAAATGCTTCAGATTTACAGTTCCTGACTTCACATTATGAGAAAGATAATCCTGTGTGATCTTCACATGGAAATCCAGTGGGGAAAAAATTTCTGTATCTATCTGCCTAGAAAAGTGGACCATTGCACTGTCATTAGCACTCTTCCTGAATACAAACTAAACAGGTGAAACACAAAATTTTCCTGTGATGACACACGTATATGCATATAGATATATATCATATATATGATATATCTATGTTACATAGGATACCATTTTTATCAGCTCTAGTTTGGCCAGCAGGACCAGGACAGGCAGGACCAGGACAGTGACCATGTCCCTATACTCTGCATTGGTGAGGCCGCACCTCAAATCCTGTGTTCAATTGTGGGAGCTTCTCTACAATAGAGACATTGAGGTGCTGGAGCGGATCAAGAGAAAGTCAATAAAGCTGGTGAAGGCTCTGGTGAACAAATCTTACAAGCAGCAACTGAGGAATCTGGAGATCTTTAGCTTGGAGAAAAGGAGGCTGAGAGGGGAACCTTTTCACTCTGTACAGAAAGAAGGCTGTAGCAAGGTGGAGGTCAGTCTCTTCTCTCAAACAACAAGTGATAGAATGAGGGGAAATGGCCTCAAGTTGTGCCAAGGCAGGATTAGATTAGACATGAGGAAAAATTTCTTTATTGAAAGGCATGTCAAGCATTGGAACAGGTTGCCCAGGACAGTGATGGAGTCACCATCCCTGGAGGTATTTAAGATTGCGGATGTGGCACTGAGGGACATGCTTTAGTGGTGGACTTGGTAGTTCTGGGTTAATGGCTGTACTTGATCATCTTAGAGATCTTTTCCAACCTGAATGATTCTATGATTCTACGATATCATTTTGTATATAAGTGAGGGCATATGTATATATAGCATTATTCTCAGATACTAGTCCTTGTTGAAGGACTTATTAAGACACAGACCACTAGAGGATGGGTAGGATTTTTTGTGAAACCTCACTGTATGCTTGTGGGGCTTTGAGGCTTTTCATAGCGTCCTGTTGGTTATCATTATGGTCAGTGAGGTGTTTCAGTCAGACTACACTTGAAAAGCTTCTGGAAGATTTTTGAAAAAATTGCAGTGTCTGCCAAAATATGAGCCTGCTGTCTGGAAGTTCATAAATCCACTTTAAGATTCACAATCATGCAGTATACCCTGACAACACCTGGTTGTTATGTTAACAGACAGGCAGTGCTGTAGAAGCCTAAATTGAGGCACATCAGGTGGAAGTAAAGGATATTGTCGTGGTTTAAGCCCAACCAGTAACTCAGAACCATGCAGCTGCTCGCTCACTGCCCTCACCTTCTTCCTACCCCAGCTCCTGGAGGGATGGTGAGGAGAATCGAAAGAATGTAACTCCCATGGGTTGAGATAAGAACAGTCCAGTAACTAAGGTATAACACAAACCACTGCTGCTGCCACCAATAATAATAATGATAAGGGAAATAACAAGGGGAGAGAATACAGTTGATCACCCACCCACCGACTGATGCCCAGCCAGACCCGAGCAGCGACCTGGGTCTTCTGGGTAACTGCCCCCAATTCATATAGTATGTATGATGTGCTGTGGTATGGAATAGCTGTTTGGCTAGTTTGGGTCTGGTGTCCTGTCTTGGCTTCCTCCCTGGCAGAGCAGGAGACTCAGAAAGTCCTTGGTCAGAGAAAATATTACTGAGCAGCAACTAAAAACATCAGTGTTATCAGCGCTGTTCCCAGGCTAAAAGTCAAAAACACAGCACAGCACCAGCTACTAAGAAGGAGAAAAATGACTGCTACTGCTGAAGCCAGGACAGAGATGCATTTCATTCGTATTTGAGGATTCATAACTGTATATATATAGTTTAAGCCAGTGGATTTTAAGTGGCTACTCCCTAATATGACACATTTTTAATTATGTTTACATTAAAGGAAGCATGAATGAGTGAGTAAATGTACTTTACACTCTATCAAAAAGATGGTTTTGGTTTTGTTCTTATTATCATCATCATCATCATTATAATCATCAATAATAATAACAACAGCAAAAATAATAATACAACATCCCCTAATTTCTGTTCCTTGAAATAATGAAAGCATGTCATGAAAACAAATAACTTTCAAGCTTGGAAAAGGTTTTTCTATAATCATTAAATAAATAATAATAATAAAGCTCACGTATACGTTACCTTATTGCCTCTTTTTCCCCCTAGGTTCCGATTTAATGAAACAGACCATTTTTCTACATTACTAACTTCCTTATTCTGAGAACACAATAGAAATAGAGACCTATATAAGTATTCTTGAAAATATTGCTTCATTTACAGTTTTCAGAAATACTTTCCACAAGAAATCTGATGACAAAGACAGTCAAAACAGGAAAAACAATAGGAAAGTTTATGACGTATAAAATGAATTCTTCAAAAGAATTTTCTTTCAAAATGCCAAGGGTTATAAGTCAACTATATGCAGCACATATTGCTATTTATTACTTTGCATTTGGCTGAAATTCATCTCTTTTGACAACCTTGGGTAAATCATGTTACATATTTCATAAAATATGAGTGCTGGACCTTTTTCTGAAGACACTACTTAGCAAGTGAACTCATTGTTATTGGCTTCATCCAGGTTGCCATAGGCTCCCTTAAGACTGGGGCTTTAGCAAGGTTCTATGGCAACCGACTTAAAGAAAAAGCATTTGTAGAAAACATCTGCAAAGAGTTGATGTTTCGTCCAGTTTTCAGAGCTCAGATGGAAAGCTAAGCACAAATTAAGATATGTAAGTTTCACTTTTGAGAAAATTGACTAGGTAAAAGATTTTTCTTTTGTGTGTGTGTGTGTGTATTTTATCTGGATATGTTCAGAGACCCTCAGAATATACACCTTTATAGCTAGCATATTTTTTATTCTTAAAGGCTCATTATTTTACAGTGAGGTTACTGAACCTAAACCACGTAGTGCAGATTACCCAGAATAGTATTAATCAAAATGTACATGGCAAATGGGATTCAAAACAGTGCCAAACAGGCATCTGCTTTTAGCAGGGAATAAAAATGCATTCAGCTCCTTTATTAAAACATATTATGGGCAATTTACTTTTAAACTATCTCTCTAACACCATTAACTAGCATATAATTTAATGTACTCCCAAGCAACTTGACTTTTACATTTCCTTCAAAACATTAATTTGCTTTTGCAAATTGATGTAAAACATGCCTTTGACCCCTGGAATGATTCAAACCATTAACAATAAATTAGATTATCCTTTAAAACAAGATCATAATTTGTGTTTTTATTTTTGGATGGAAAAATAAGAGTCTGCCATTTCTGCAAGTGAGATAATATCACTTACAGGGAAATAAAACTTGGAATAGTTACAATTCTGTGTTTGATCCATCGTTATCTGCGGCAACTTGAAGGCACTTGCTTCAGAAAATTTTCAGGCTACTCGCATATTTTTAACAGATTAAATTAGGAAAAATTTTTTGGTTGCTGTGGATAATTTAGCTTCAGGAAACAGTCATTAGGCTAATGCACTCTCTTGCTGAAGTCCCACCCTTAAATGTGACAGGGCGCTCTCTTTCCAGAGACCTCAGAAAAATACTCTTCAAGGATGTGTTTATTTTTTGAAAAATAATGCAAATGTCAATTTTTCTATTCAAAGCCACTCTTTGAAAATCTTACTGTTTAACTAAGGTACATGCTACTGTGATGCATCTGAAGATGCTCAGTAGTTAGTAGGCTTAGTTATCACAATTGGCCTTGTCTATATGGTGGTTCCTCCTTTAACCCATAAAGGCCGAGCAAGAGAAATGTCAGAAGAGAGCACCTGAGCACATATGACTTCAGTTTGACAGGGCTGATTGCTGAAAACTGTAACTGACTCATATCCTTAGTGTGGATATGTCCCAGAAGAGGAAACCTCCCCTGTGGGTTGTGTTACATTCACTTTCCTCCTCAGGTTCCAAGGATCCACTTGATAAAATCTGAGATTCTGATACAAAGCCTATGGAAATGAATCGCAAGATTCTTGTTAACTTTGATGGAGGCCCTAAGGGTTAGCTTCAACCTCCTTATTTGCATTGCATAGTGACGTAAGCCTCTCTCAACAAAACATCTAAACACACACCTAATTTAGGCACATGAGCAACAGTGTATTGCTCTGCAGCTGGTCTTGCTGATCAAAGTTGGAGAGGTGCAGTGAAGTAAAAAATTCTGGCTCCACACTACTTTGCCATTTTCTTCCTGAAGAAACAAAAAAATGACACAGATTTATAACACATTGGAATTATAACTTCCATCTTAGGAAGTGCAGCTGTACTTGTAATTTCTATTACAGGCCTGTGTAGCGAAAAAGTCTAGAAAACTTGGTCTCATTATCAGCCCAGTTAATTCTAGTTGGGCTATTTCTAAAAGATTTATGCAGTTTTTATAGGCTTTGTCAAAGGTGTGGAGTGTGGGGTTTTCAATTTATCCCACAAAAAAATCTCTACACTGATACATGTCTTGATGTTCAAAGTACATCTTACTACTACACAGATATTGCAAGTCGTTAGCATGAACAGCAAATCACTTCAACTACCCACTTAAGGTGGTTCTCAATTCGCAAGAATCGCTTAGATTGCATGAAAAAAATGTTTGCAAAAAAAAAAAGGTAACACTACACAAGCTTTCATCACGAAGTCACCTTATTTAATTATTTATTTCAAGAAGGGTTTTTCTCTTGCAGAAACCCAATTTTAAAGCGCGTTTTCATATTTCAAGCATTTCAAATGATCAAAATATTATGTTATGCCATTTCATTATCTTTTCATGACTTAGAGCATTCACCATTCTGACATGAGATTACAAGTCCCAGGCTGGATGGGCTTGGAGCAACCTGGTCTAGCGCAAGGTGTCCCTACCCATGGCAGGCGGTGTGAACTGGATGAGCTTTAAGGCCCCTTCCAACCCAAACCATTCTATGATTTTGTGGAAAAGAGGACATTTTCATGAATCTATTTTTTTTACCGCCTTTGCTTCAAAATGTTGTTCATAGACCCTCATTGCTCCCAGTTATTTAGAAAGCTGGAAATGGACATAGAGATTGCCCTTCAAAGCAGCTATGACCACTCTCCAAGAGGGAGCATTTCTCCAGGCTGGATGATGCTGAAAGGCTGTTTCTGCAATGCTCTCTCTTTGCTCTCAGAAACAAACTATGTCTAGGTTACAGCTAATCTCAGTTTATGGCAGAACAGAACAAAGATCTGGGGGAAAGTCTGTGAGCCTTATTTAGTAAATCAGAGTGTGTGGTCATTTGTTTTATATGCCAAAAAAGGGATATAATAAACTTTATTACAGTAGCTTGTTCAAAATGTTATTTTTTCCCTGAATTTCCACAACTTCTTCTCTAAAAATTCCAATCATTAGCAGCTTGGAGAGACAGATGAGGACTCATCTGGAGATATATTTACAAAAATTTCATTACCCGTCACTTATATTTGTTCATGCATAAGGGGTTATAAAGCTGATTAAATACAGAAAGAATGGGAGTTATCTTTCTACTTGTTTCAATTTCAATGCAGTAGGGGAATGTGTAACCTTTTTTCACGCACTTCACTTAGTATAGAATAAGCCATCAAACCATGTTCTGACCTGTTTTATTGAGCTGGGAAAATGGATCTTTACAGTGCTTACATGTCTCTTTTTCCCCAACCCATCACTAGAGATTATACCCTTAGGTTATGTCCAACCTCCCTAATGCCCTGTAATCCTCATTGTTTTGCTCATAAGCAGATCAGTATTGAAAGCTTCTTCTTATTAACTTTTAAGCAGCCATATTCAGATGAAAAGCTAATCTACTCAAAGCAGTTGCTCCTTGAAACAGGTCACACCATTTACTGTTGAATTGAAATAGGAAGTGACTAATGAGATAAACTTTTCCTTAGAAAAGTTGTTCTTATGCTATTCCATTGCTGTTGTGAGCTGCTCAGTGGAGCAAGTTGTCAGCTATCTTTCCTTTTCTACATTTATTCAGCAGCCTGGCATTCAAGTTTAGACCAACATAAACACAGAAAACTGCTTTCTTATGAATAAGGGGGTAACCAGTTAGTTTTTTAGTATATATAAAATATATATTTAAATATATAACAAGCTATACTGTGCTTTAGTTGTAGGAGAGATATATATATTTCTATTTTTTTTAATATAATGTAGACACAATTCATGCACATATAGACAACATTTTTATACAAGAGCATTTTTCAATTTGCTTGTTGGGGTTTTTTATTTTATTGAATGGCCATTTTTAAAGCTTGTCATATCAATTAAAAATGCAACAAAATTTCAGCAAAGATATCATCAAATAAATGTACATGCTGTTTGGGGTTTTTAATTTGGTTGGTTGGTTGGCTGGGTTTTTATTTAACCAGTCTTATTATACTTCTGGGTCTGGTAATTGCATCTTTAAGTCTCATGTTGCACTTTTTGTGTCCTGAAAAGAATGCATTGCAAAATGCAAAGATAGTTTTCTTGTGCTGAATATTTAAAGCTAAATAAAGCTAAAGATAGTTTTCTTCAGGCTAAATATTTCATTTTGATTTATTTAAAAATAGCAGTGGAAATTTCTTTCAATGTTAACACTGTAATCTGAATGCAAACTTTACAATAGATGCAGTATTTTCTCAAACGCTGTTGAAATTGACAGGATGTTTATAGCAAAATATATAAATTATATGTAAAGATTGTAAGTAGAATATATAAATAAAATATAAAATTATAAGCAAATAAATAAAACATTATAATCTGCTTCTGAAGATGATTGTGAATGCACCCACTTTCTAGAACTCATGCAGCTAAAGCACAAATCAGTTAAATGCGTAAAACCAATCAGCAGAAGAGGGGGAAAATCCTGATTAAAAGGACTTTTTGTTCTCTTGAAAACTGAGTACTCGCAGCAAAGTTAAATTAAAGAATCATTAGCTCCTGCATGTGACTTTGTAACTGGAACAGCCATGGGGGCTGCTGGGAGTTTTTTTCATGTTTGTGGCCTATTTCTCCTGCTTAAATGGTTCAGAATTTAGCCCTGAGGCAGTGATATACCAGATTCAACTTTAAACCCTGGTTTGCTGCTATCCGGGTAGCTTCCTCCATGAATTCATTATTTTCGCAAAAGTACAGACACTGAAGCAAAGGTTTCCCTGCAAGGGCAAAAGCAGATTTATTACTAATGGAAATGGACTACTAATTCTATGTTCACCCTCATAAAACTCCTGCAGTGCAGAAGGGAACAGAAATTAAAGAAACATTTGGAAGGTCAGCAGCACAAGAATATTGTAAAGAACAAAGACTGGATTTCAAAGGGTGAACTGCGGAAATGTAAAATGGATATCTAGTCTCAACTCATCTAATATAACTTCCGACATACAGTGTTGTTGCATATGGAGGAAAAGGTCCCCTGCCAAGCGCAGCAAAAATAGTCTATTAGAGTGCATGAAAACTTCCCTACTGTCAAAAGATGCCAGTTTTTCTAGTGATTGAATTTAGTTTCCTAAATCAGTGAAGAAGTGTATTTTCGCCATTATAGATAATATTTGGAAAAAAAACCTCTGAGAAACCCAACAATAAATTTACCAGATCCAAGTATTAGTCCACACTGGTTCAAATAGTACGTATTATAGATTTCCTTATTCTGCACTTATGGTCCAAAATCATGAAAACCAAATCCTTTTCAGAGTTCATTTGTGTTACTGCAGTGCAGGCATGTGCCATGAGTCTCAGTACTTTATATTTCTGCTTTGAGTTCATATCCTTCCATGAAATAATTTATTTTCACTTTTTTAGCATATTTTGAGTTACAGCTGGGAAATAACTTTTCCTTATAAGCATTTTTATTCAATTAACTAGTTGGATTTTGTTTTCTTTGTCAATAGGTAAAGACAAGATTGAACCACCACAAACTGAAATGTTGCTTTGGAAAAAAAGAAAATAAAATTAGAGAGCAACAGATGTTTTGAAATAATGTTTCAGGAAAATTTTAATCAAAACACCACTTTACTTCCAACCAGCTGATGTTGGTATGTGGTTTTCAATTTTTAATGTGTTATTACTTAGCTCCTATCAAAATCATATTAGCAGTTATTGCAATCAGAAGGGCTGTAATAAGAAACCCAAACAAATAACCAGACTTGGAGGGACTATGTTTTAAACAGTGGTCAATATTTATTGCAACTAAAAATGAAAATATCTTGAAATGCCTAGTAGTGCATGGCACTGTTTAATGCTCACATGGCTCAACATTGGTTAAGCTTCAGTCCCATCCTCTTGGAGCACATTTCATTACCCCATACGTAGAGATTAGTTTGGGAAATCAGTCATATAAAGAAAAATAGTAGATTATAACAGAAAAAGACCAATAATGTCAATGCCTGAAATCCTTAAGAGGGTGATTTAGTAGACGCTTACATGCAACTTGGTTGGGAAACCAAAGCGTGGTGTATTTGGAGAAGTAATGCCATAGGGCAGAGCAGTTATATGTCTCCTCAGTAAAACCCTGATAGCAGCTCACACAGATATTGCCACAAGTCTGTAAACATTTCTTCACCATAGATGATGGAAAATTAGTAGTTTGATGAAGATGCCTAAAAATGATTAGGAGACTGGAGGACATAAACTATGTAAAAAGAAAGGACACTGACTATATATTCCTAGCTTCACTAAAGATGGCTAGAAGGTTCATACAAACTGCATATTTGAGGTGAATAATCACTAAGAATATATAACATTTAATTGACCATCCAGAGGGGATTCAATAGGAGAAATATAATGAAAATGAGAAAAATTTAGTGCAGATAATCAGAAGAAAAGCTCTGGACAGTGGCAGCTGCTGGGACCAAAATTATGTTTCAATTTCTTAATCTTTGCTGTATACTTTAGTAATATCTTTTTCACTAATGCCAAATATTTCTCTGTCAGAGAAGGAGATAGCTCATAGGTGTTGAAATAAAAATACTACTAAATGCATTACAAATGTTAGTTGACAAATAATTGAAGAAACTTCCTCCTGCTATTTTGTCCATTGGCAAGTAGCAAAATAGTGGAATTTTCTTTAAAAATGGGCAATGTCTCCTGCTTACATCTACCTATGACCAGTTCCCAACTACACAAATATATTCTGCTGATTGCTTTATGCAAAAATATATTTTGGGAATCTCTTCTTGAAATACTACACTATCACAGATGTGTGACACAGAGTGGGATTGATTATGTATATCACAAGGCTTCTTGCAGTATGACACTGTTGATAACCATCCAGGACTGTGGTATTGCAGAAGGCCTTTTCTAAACACCCAGGGGGCTATTGGAAGGACAACTGTTCCTAGCTACAGGCAGATATCTATACATCTTTTTCACTTTTTGCATATGAAAGAGTTGGAAATGATTGCAGATGGAACAGCAGTGCAATGGAAGAAAGCGTGACAGACTCAGTGACACAGTATTTGTGAAGCTGTCAGACAAATTTTTTCTTATACTTTTAAAATTTATATGAAAGGAAAAAAAAAAGTCTTTGAAAAAGGACCAGCACTGACTCATGATGTTCCTGATCCTCAAACTGTTGAAGACTGGGGCAGTGTTTGATGATGTTTGCTTCGTTTTTAGACTCTTTACTGATGCTGTTTGGAAGCAAATGCAAATAATGCATTTGGTTGATTCCTTTATCTAATCCAAGAAGGATGTTCTTACAGAATATTGGAGCTCTGGTATTAATAAGATACAGCATTGACTTTGATCAGAGGAACAAAACAGGACCACTATATGGTAAGCCACCAGTGCTCACTCCCACAAACCCTAATCTTGTACATACTGGTAGGGCTGTTACTTCCACTCATTTTACTGCTATTACTCCCTTACAGACATTATTTATAGTATTATTCCTCAGCAACATCCACTTGGAGAAATTCCAGCAAAGCATGTTTCCATCAGAATCTATTAATGAATAATGATAATGAAAAAATAGGAAATAAGAAAATTTTTAATAGGAATAGGAAAATTGTAATAGGAAACATTGTGATAAGAAAATTGTTGGATATCACCGAACTTCTTGAATTTATTTTTGGAATGAACTTCTATGAATTTCTTTTAAATCTTCCACTTTCAGAAAAAGGGTGTTCCTTTTCATGCTTTTATAAAGGAACCCCTGAACTGTAAGGAAAACTAGGCTGTCAGTTCCTCAGAAAAAAAAATAAGAAGAAAAAAAATAGTTAGCATTCTGTCCGGGCACATTCTTGAAATGTCAAAGGTTTTCTCAGGAGTGGAAAACAATTTTCTACTTCATGCTGAATTTGGTATAACCTCATTTAAAGAAAATGGACATTGTTGTTTAGTAATTTGTGTATACTTGCAAGGCAATCGTGCCATGTAAGGCAATGAACATTGCATGTGACAAAGTGACCTCAGCTTAGCTACTGTCTTCTTGACTGAGTTTCCATCAATTCTCTCACTGTGCAGCAGTCACAGGCAGCTCTTTTTGTCTTGCGGCTTTAGGTGCTGAAGGGAATAGACCCGCATTTCACAACACATTGCTCACACTCCAGCTGCTGGTCAAAGCATAACGTGCCCACTCCAGAAATCTGTGCATCATGGACTCACTATCCTGTTTATGAAAGGGAAATAAAGACAAAGAAATAAGTAATGAAAGTACAAAGAATTCCCTGGATCCTCAGCTTTGTCACAGAAGTGTCTTTGCACAGAAGGAAGTAGCTTTCATACATAATTTGGTATAGGCCTAATGGTAAATCCCACAAACTATAAAGAAAATTTCGACATAAAGAAAGAGAATTTTTAGGGTATTAATTTTATTTCTTTCTCTTCAGAATATTTCTATGGAACACCTGTGTCAAAAGTCTCCTCTTAGTCAAGAGCCCCTTTTTAAAAACATTATTAATATTTTTATTTCATACTACTTTTTATATGTTATTGTTTTCAGCAGAATTGCTCCTTGATTTTACCTCATATCTTTCCTATTTGGTGATATTATGTAGAGAGAATAGGTTTTAGAGAAGGTATGAGATAACTGAAGGTATGGAGATCTTGAGGAATGAAGTAGTAGATGTCTTGGCATGAAGATATTAATACAAAGAATTTTGTTTATTTCTTTTTTCTAATAATCAAAAGAAAGTTTCTTGATGACAGAAGAACTTTTGTTTTCTCTTTTGTGCACTGCCTGCTTTATTATTATTCATTCTTACATTTTAACTTCAGACCTAAGAGATTTTTCCTTCCTCTGTAATACCAAGAAAAGAAAGAGAAATTACTTCTTAGTTGAAGTTTGTGAATATCTGACTGGATTTCAGTGAAATATCATAAACAGTTTAAATCTTCCAAAAGTGATAAAGAAAATAGGTTTAGCACTTAACTATTCTCAGAAGTTAAACAATATAGATTTAATAAAAAAAGCTCCTGAAGAGATGCTGTCAGTAGTCTAGAAAGAAATAGGGGGAAAAGTGGGGAATTTGGAATAGGTAAAGGAGGTGTCTTCTTCAGACAGAAATGAGAAGTACCTTACAACCTTTCCTTCATTGTTGTTATAAAAAATATGTATAGTTGTCTACACTAAATTTATTTACATGCTAAGATATTCACTGCAACATTAACAAAATATTACTGAATAGTAAATCCTCTTAAAAAAGAGCAGGGATTTTATTTTAAAAGAAACTTGAGGACTGGGCTGCATGCAGAAAAAACATCCACAAATGCAAAATTGGAAATTCCTACATCCTATGTAAATCTTGAGAAAATCTGAACTACAAATAGGACATACCATAAGCAAGCATTTCCTTCAAATTGAAGTAAATGTTGATTGTATCTGAAATCTCTTGGTCTTGACCTCTAAGAATAAAAACTTACCGTAAGTGGAGAAATGTACCTACACTTCTTTTCTCCATCCAAGTTAATTCCTTATTTTTCCCGTGTTCCTTGCAGCCTCCTAACACTAGAGCAGGACATTTCATCCAGGGAATTTTCATCTACTCCAGAACAGTGTGGTTTTCCCTTAAAGCCTGACTTTTTATTTGCCAGATGGTGCTTAAAGCCAGGATATCTTAGAGCAGCAACCTGAATTTAAGCACTTGAATTTAGCCTACAAGAAATATTTTGGAATTTCTTGAAATGCAGTCAGAGTTCAGATGAAGCAGCTCAAGGTGATTTGGTGATGGGAGGTTTTTTGAACTTAAGAACCATAATTCTACTATAAATCCTCATTTAATTTTTGAGTACCTAATCTGAGCCTCTTCCTATGGCACATGAGAAACATTTCTTCTGCATGTTAGTAGGAAGAACTGACTGTGTTGAATACAGTGCTCCCATAGTTTTAAATGACATCTCTTCTAAAGGAAAACTACGTAAAACTGATTAAAAAAAACATGTTGGAAGGATTTATTTAAACAAACAAACAGATGCAAAAATATTAATTTCATACTTTCCAAAACAGTTTCTAGTCAAAACAAGAAACTTTTTTTTTATTTTTATTTTATTTTACGACTATCTGGAGAAGCAGGGTATATATGGTGTATATAGGGTATATATGATGCACATATGAATAGGAAATATATGCACATATATGTTTCAAATAAATATGATGTTTCTAATATGTCCTATATTTTGTTAACACTGCCAAATTTTAGAGGTATTGTTCTAGACCTAAAAATAAGTAACTGACAAATGTGATGCAATCACTTTATCCTCCCATGGAAGGTGTGGGTTTCTTTGAAGTGCCTCCAGCCCAAGACATCTCCTTATTTCTGAAGAAGCATTTATTTCTTAGCCAGTGAACTATTAAGATATTGGTAATGATGGGAAAACATGAGCAATATTATAAATATAAAAATATGGAAAAAAAGACCATAATTTTGCCTGCCTTGTTAATTTTCTTAATGATTGATTGTATGGTTGTCAGAAACACAGACTCATCCTTTTTTGTCTCAAAGCTGTAGGCAACAGGCTTTCCTGATAAATGTTTACTATCTTAGCCCACTGCTGACTTTCTGCGCATTGTTGGTATGGGTTACTTGTCTTCTGTTAACAATGCATTTTTTTTTCCCCTGAGAATTATGTAAAAATTTAGACTCGCAATGTCCAGTGCTAATATCTCTCAGTTAACTAAATCTCCATGCAGAAATTTGAAATTCATTTGCGTCCACTTTTTTGTTGTTTGTATAACCTCATAATTTAACTTGCTTTTCTCAACAAAGACTTCCCCATTTTTTAACTTCTATTTTAATCTGTATTTGCTTGAAAAGCTTTTGAGAACATAGTTGTAGGAGCCTTTAATTGGTAAAAGAAATTTGGATATATTTTCACTTTCTTTACGATTGCCCTGAAATCTGAGACTGCCTATTTGATATGTGAATGGTTGCTTGTTAAAAATGTTATGTGTCTTTCAGTTTCGATCTCTCAAGCACCTCTAACACTGGGGAAGATAGCATACAGTTCTTGTGGTGTCCTGGTCAGCTCTGAACTCGCTTGAAATGTAATCTCAGTTGAAACATAGAACTTACTATACTGATTAAGAAGGTTATCAGAAGTTATTAATTTAAAATATGTTCTCCTAGAGATTTATACACATATTTCCATTTTTATATTTATATGGTCCTGTTTAGCAGGCTTGTGAACTGAGTTTGATTACCATACCTTAACTGACATTACTAGAATTTATCTATCACATTTTGTATTTCAAAATAAAGTGATAACATATATTGCCCTACTGGAGCCCTCTAAGTGACTGCTGCCAGCAGAGAACTCCTATATCTGTATGATTTGTCTTAGAGCTGCTCTGTTCTTTACTGACATTTTACAAGCCAAGTATCATGAGGTTGATTCCAGTTTGGTCCAGATATTGAAATAAATTATTCTTGTTCCTATAGTTGTGACATACCTGTATGCTAGAGAACCTTATTTCAGACCTATAGACTCTGATGTTTAAGAGATTTGAACTTGACACCTCATTTTTAACAATGGATGTCATTGCCATAGGTGTCTAGGTCAACATTGAAATTTCACAAAGCAGCCAAAACAATCCACAGTGTTATTCCATTTAAATCATCAACAGAATCACACATGGCTCCAAGTAATTTGGATTTGTGTGCAAAGGGTCTGAAAAGTCTTTTATAATGGTTACCCAGGCACTGAGAATTAATACATGATTACGTTTAATTTATGTTGTCTACTTTTTGCATATAGATAAGATATCAAGCTATATCTGAAAACTGGCTGCTCCATTCTATTCTGACAGCTTGTCAGAAGTTCTTGAAAGTAGAAAAGCTCAAACTTTAAAACAAGTCTAAACTGCAGTGTTTCGGTTTGTTTCTAATAATGGTAAAATTAAATGTTATGTGGACATTTTAAATTACCCTCAATTACATCTATGATGAAATTGGTGCAATTGCAGGAAAGATAATTTTCTCCTTCATATTTGCAATTTGACATTCACATATATTTCTGGAAATACATGAATAACCCACCTAGCACATAAACTTTACATGGTTTCTAGTATTTGTTTTTTTTATTATTGCAGAATTGATAGAAAGTGTACCAGAAGTACCTACAAACCACTTTAGATTACTTAATCATCTTCCTGGTAATTTTCTGATGTCATTTAATCCAAAATCCAACTATTTAAAAGTTGATATATATGAACCATGAGATGACCAATATGACAACTGCAGGATCAAAGTAAATTAGGTGAAAGAGAGGTGGTCATGATGAAGAGGAAGCTGTTCCATCTGTTGCATCTTGCTGACATCACTGAGTCATACCAACCTAAACTCAAGCGGTCGAATAAGTGTATAGAAATCATAAGGCAGAGTAGGAAGCTTTGTAATCCTAGTTATGCTTTTAGGAATCACTGCAGCTATTTCAAATTACAAGCAGAATAAAACAGCGATAATGTTAAGAAATGCTGTCCCTGCAGTCTTCCCATGAATGATTCCCACAGCTTGGCAATATTTTGTTTCCCTGTACTATGCCTTCTGATATCTGCTTAATTTGTCAGCATCACTGTGGCTGCAGCTCCCTCTCTTCTCACTTTGGTCCCTGCCATTTTTTACCTGACTTCTCTGAGTCTTGGAGCGTGAATGCTGCTGACAGCATTCACAAAAAAAAAAAATAGAAAAAAAAAAGTGTTTTGTTTTGTATTTTTTAAAATTGCTGCGTACCTACATTGTCATTCATAAACCTTGTTATAAATAGTTCCTTCCACAGAGCCACGTGTTGTAAAGCTTTGATTGACAAGAAATCTTACTGTAAATGGATCTGATATGTCCTCAGTGTAAAACAAGCCTTTTGAATGACATATTAAAGGAGGAAATATTACATCAATCACACCAAGCAAGACAAATAGTTCTTGTTATTACCACAAGACTACATTAGGTCAGCTACACAATGAACTGATGCCTTTGAAATGTGCGTGTGGTCCAGCACCAGCTTCACCCTGGCCTCACAGGTGTCTCTCCACCTCCCTTTGGTTGGATACCAAACAGTGTAAATACATTTCCACAGATTCTATTCTTTTTGAGGTAGTTTTGTCGCAAGAAATTGGCAAGGGTTTTAGCACTTGGGTTTTGAGTGGGGCACATTTCTAGCTTAGTTTGTATCTATTGCAAAAAAATCCCTTCGAATATTCTCTTTAATAACTTGAAATTTTAATAAGGACCTAAGGAACAGTTGAAGAGTGAGTGAACTTATATTTAAATTAGGGCTTTGAGAGCTTGGAGATTCTAACTTGGTGAACTCTAATTAAATCCCACAAGGCCATCAGGTCTGCCTCCCTATCACTTGATGGTGAAAGTGAGGTCTTCAAAAAGCATCCCTTGACAGTATACAAGTGGGAGGAAAAAAAAATCCTTCAACCCTTCACGATAGCATTTTATAAAATAAGAATTCCTGAAGGAGTACCAGGAAAGAGGAACAATAGTTAGAGCATGAAACTGTGAAAAGCTGAGAAATATGCTGTGAGTATTAGCGTAGCAGTCCTGCTGAAATTCAGTTTTGTAATGTTTTTAAAAGACCGCTGTTCATACAAGTTGTAGTGGACCAGAGGCTTTAGAAGGTGTCATAGTATACACTTTCATTCTTGTTGTGGCTGCATTATTTTAGGCTGAAATATACAGCAATCTTGGCTGAATGTCTGACGTTCTGCCTCATTTGGCAAAAAAATATTTGGTTCATTAAGCAATTGCTATCATTTAAATCAGTGTGCAGTTTGCAAGCTACAAAACATGAAGTACAGAGGGTTGTCATCTAAGCTTCTTGAGGTTCTGTCTAGCTCACATTTCAAGTTAACTAGAGGTGTTCTGGAAGCTGTAAAGATCTAAATATTTTAATTTTCATATATTTCATACTTAAAAAGTTTTGTATATGGAGATTTGGGTGAATTCCAAGTTATTGTTAATTTTTCATTCTCATTCTAGAGTTGACACAGTAATGTCAGAATGATTTTTATTGTACCAGCCATGAAAATACAAGGTAGCCTTTTCCCTTCAAATATAATACATGAGCACTAAAAAAAAAAAAAAAAAAAGAAAAGCCTGAAATACAGAAAAACAACTCTGCATTTTGAAAATTAACTATTCCTTTTGTAGAATACAACATTCTCATGAAAGATAATGTACTTTTATTGAAATAACATAGCTATGCCCATCCATTCCACTAATAGAGCTGTAATTATGGTCAAATTGGTGGCTCGTCATACAAATTAAATGTTTTTCTATTCTTAAGAAAACACCCCCAAACCTGAGGAAAAAAAAAAAAAATCTATGATGCCATTTGTATGAAAATCATTGTTTACTTACACTCAGCAATCTGTAAAGGTCTGTTGCCAAGTTGTCCCTGGATATCATTTATCTTTTTTTTCCAAGAGACCCTCCAGCATTTTTGCTTTCTTGACTACTTTCACAACACCCTTATACTAGGACAGCCTTATGAAAGGTCAGTGGCGACTTTCTCCTGAGCTCAACAGTTCGCATTTTTCCTATAAGCTTTTGCCTCTCAAACCACTAAATAAATCAACCATTTGATTATTATTCTGATTCTGAGATGCATGGATCCAGATCTTGAAGCTGAATATGTACATTTTTTTTGTTTCCTGGGGAAGGTTTCAGAATAGCTTTTTATAGAATTGATCTAATCAAAAGTCAGACACAGTTGATCTCACTGAAGTTAATTTTTATGTACTTGTACAGCGTGAGGCATTACAGACATAATCTTATATTAGAATTAATTCCTTTCAGTAAGATTATATGAATTGGTTTACAACGACTTCACTGCAATTCATGTGCTCGTAACTAAGCTTCCACAAGTCAAGGCAATCCTGTAATTTCTTGGATAAAGAATACCATTTACGAGGCAATATTTTTTTTTTAAAAATAAAGCATTCTTATTTTGAAGAAGACAGTTATGACCTCCTATATGTTAAAAAACAAGCATGCGACATCTGTAAATGATTTTCATGAAATCATAAAAAATATTTCTGTAAAATCTATAGGATGCTTTATTTGTTGCTTTATGAAGTCGTTGTGTTAAATTCAACCCTGGGTAAATGAATGCAATTTATTAATTGCTATCTTGTTTAATCTGTGTAGCTTTCTAAGGAGCTTTTCATTAACTGCCTGAAATATTGGAATACAGCAAGATGAATAAATCGACCAATACCAAAAAAAGCAATTCATATAAAACAGAATTTATCAGAATACAGTATCAGTTTAAACAACATTGTTTCAGAGCATTTAATTACATTTATGGAGTTATATCAGGACAAAAGAGAGTTAAGTTGGAGTCTGCCCCACTGAGAAAGGATTTCATTTTGGTATTGTTAGTGTACCAGGCTAATTGATTTTCCTCCTACAAGGCCATCTTCTTTGCATTTCAACTCTGGCACATTTTAGGGAACTTACTAATTTGTATAGCCTCACATGCATAATACACAAATGTAAATAATTATATTTTACAGAAGAAGATGTATTCCTCTATCTTGTACAAAAATATGGGGAAATACTAGAAAACTTTATACTGTACCTTTGTAGCTCCTGCTAACTTTTTTTGTATGCATCAAAAGAAGGTTAAAGTGCAGTATATGCCATTTAGCTTACTTATAAATCTAGAAAGAATCATCCTGGATTTTTTTCTTAATACACTTCTGACCTGAAAGAGGTATCGAACTATTATATACTATCTTTGCTGTTGAATAGGAGACGCAAAAGTATCGTTCTATTCTTTTTTGAACTATTTTTTTTTTCTAATGAAAATATTACAAAGGCTTCCATGGTTTCATACTGAAGTGGCAGTACCCATTTGTAGGATATAAAAGTAACAGGCATGAAATATGAAGGTACCTTTAAGTTGTTTTCTGATCAAAGCTCTACACACTGATCAAGTGCATTAGGGAAAAGGTATGTTTTTAGGAACGTTAATGTATTTAGCTTGAACTAACTCTGATCTAAGGCTTGTGTATTACAAACTGAGTAAACTGTTTTTATAGAATGCTTAGTTCCTTTGGTTCTTTGTTGGTGAAGAATACAAAGAACAGCTAGAAACTATAGATAGCTTGTCACATTTCAGTACAGGGAATGCATACTGGTCTTATTGAGGTTACAAACCCTACACTCTATATCGTAAATTAATTCATTTTCTGCAAACATTTATTAAAAAAGCTAATGAAAAAATAATCCCTGTAAAGCTTCTTTCCCCCCTCAAAAAGAAAAACCACAAAAAAACCAACAAACCAAACCAAGATCAAACAATTCATATTTTATTTGTTTCAGCAGAGAGTACTTGTTAACTGGCATTTCCTAAATGAGACAGTTCTCTATGGGCCTTTTTTCTGCCCAGGACTCCTATGATCAGGAGCTGTGTTTACACCAGGAGCCCTGCCTTTTCAAGGAAGAAGCCCTGTGTGGCAGGGAATTGCTCATGTGGGTCCACATTTGGAAAATTCCCTGTTTGATCTCAGGCAACACAGTGCATGGCTCTCTTTTAGGGTACATGGCATAGGGTATGTACCTCTGAAGAAGGAGGTTTGATTGTGCTGATTTGCTGTATCTCTTTTTACATTGAGGCTCGCTGGCAGGGTGTCTTGGTACAACCAATCTTATAGGTTGAGATAAAGACATTTGATTGGGTGAAGCAAAAGCCATTTGCTTTGCACAAACAAAGCAAAACAGGGAATCCATTCATGACTTCCCATGGTCAGACAGGTGTTCAGCCATGTCCAGGACAGGAGCACTCCATCATGTGTAATGGTGACTTGGGAAGATAAACAACATCATTTCAAACGTCCTCTCCTTGCTTCTCCTTCTCCCAGCTCTATATGCTGAGCATGGCATCTTAAAGTCTGGGATATCCCTTGGGGTCAGCTGTCCTGGCTGTGCACCCCCAGCCTGCTCACTGGTGGATCATGTGTTAGTAAAGGCCTTGGCTCTGTGTGAGCAGTGCTCAGCAGTAATGAAAACATCCCTGTGTGATCAGCGCTGTTTCCAGCTCAAATCCAAAACACAGCCTGGTACTAGCTCTACCTCAGCCAAAACCAGCACACAGGCTTTGATACTAGTCTGATCTCATTTGTTTCGGTAATTTGATCATTTGTTTTTACAGTTCATGTAGAAGTCGCTAGATGAATGTTGCTGTAGGACATATTTATAGATTTTGCAAATAACTTTGAGTCTTTAATAGAGATATCTAAATACTGCTGAATCAATAGCTTATTTTTTTCTATAGTATGTGATTTCAAAAATCTGTAGCAAATATTTTACAATATTTGATGGCATAACTTCAGAATCATTATTGTCTTGTGTTTTCATTTTAGCTTGCAATTTTGAAATAAAGACACTAACATACTGATATCCCTTCCTATATTGATAGAAGGAAGGTTCTTTGCAGTGTGTGTCTGACTGGAGAAGTCAGAGAGAGACAGTGTTCTCAAAATGCTGTGACCAACTATATGAATTATTTCTTTGATTATGTTGCTGCCTGTTGGGAATTGGTGACTGTCTCAGCAGTTGCTTTAACTGAATTTCAATGCTTCCCAGCAAGACATTTCAGTAAGATAAGAATTGGGTAGGCTAACATCATTATGTCAAGCATCTTTGTTCCAGAAGATCTCCCAATATCTTATAATGCAAGATAATGGTCCTTAATAGTCATAATTAAATACTGGTGCTGTGTGTTGTGGGAGCATATGTACAAAACATTTAAAAGACTACAGAAAAACTTATATTCTCGTTTCTCCTCCTATGATGTCCTTCTCAAGGTATAAGAGATATCTTCCTATACCCATTATTTAGAATGGGGATTTGGTAGTCATATGCAATTTTATGTAAAGAAAGGATTTGTGTAGTTAGAAATGCCTTTCAGCAGAAAATGTTCATTCAATCCTGAAAGTTTTTGGCTTCTGACTATACAAAGGGCTCTGTATTTGTGGCTCAGGTGTCAGTGTGACCGCTTGTTAACTCACTCTGATGCTGTTCTTTGGTAGTGCGGGTTAAAGAGCTGATCTCTTTAGAGAAGAGTTGAAATACCTGTTCCAACAAAAAAAGCAGTCCAGACGTGTTGGATTTACTTAGACTTGAACATAATTGTAATATTTGCACCTGACCCCCAGAAGTATTAGATCACTTTGATGAAATTCATCATAGTCAGATTTACAGACTATTTCCTGCGTGTTTGGTTATTAACCCTAGCTATTTTCTTCAGCTTGGCAGAATATATGTTAATTTAACCCACTCATAATGAGACATGCGTAAGAACTTGTCACTCAAAGTATAGGTCTGCAGAGGATTCTCCCTTCAGAGAACTTTGGTTGCAAGACAGAATTCCCTTTGTGGCTGATAATAGCGAGTCTTTTTAGCAGTAATGGATGGGGAAGGGGTAAAACCATGGTATTCGGGGTATCTCAATACACTACAGTACAAATTAAATGTATCAAAAATGTGTGGTTCAGGATGTATTTAAATAGGTAGTACCAACGACATGAATGCAACAGAGCGTCTTAAAGCTGAAAGCAGCGTAAGAGTAGAAGAATCCTAAATAACAAGATTTCATAGAAAATCTTTGCTCCTGCATGTGCAACATCATAGTTTTCATTTCCCACTAATTCATCCACACATTTGGTTAAGTCACTAAAAATGTATTCTGAATATTTTTATAACAATATTTTTCTGTTTAAAAGAAAAGACACTGCCAGACACCACCATCTGTTGTGTAGACCTACAGAATATGCATCTGATGTCTGTGAGTTGCTGTCTTTTATATTCTCTTCTATAGTTAAAGATTTCAGCCCTTACCGATGCCTTCTTCTCCACCTAAAGAAAACCAAGTGTAAGTTTACCCAAAGAGTATTAGTCATTTTTCTGTTACTCACCGATAAGAGCAGTGCTCTGTGCAGTTAAAAGCTATTAAATGTGTCTATTCACAAGATATTTAAAATCCTCTTCTGAGAACTTGGCTAAAATCCAAAATTATTACCATAATACCTTCTGAAATGAGACAGAAAACATAATGTATTACAATTTATAAGTGCATCATTTACACTGTAGATTTACTTTATTTTGGAAATATATTTAAATGTTTTATTTGTCTTTTACACACCACAGATTTAATTTTTAGTATAATTTAGGCAAACATTATATGTATCATAAGAAATATGCATAATGCAAAGATATGTTATATTTAAATCAATACATAATAACATTTGAAAAGGTTTAGAAGCTGCTCTATGGATCCAGTTAGATCACGGATCTGTAACTGGACTGCTATAATTGGACACAATTCACAATCTAATGGAAGAATATTTCAGCATTTTCAGAAATTGCAATGGATTTCAGCCACTGCAGCTTCCATTCTCCTAGGTGCTCCCTGCCTGGCTTTCCATAGCGGTTCTTTGAGTGGGAGTAACAGAGTATAGGAGAACCTGCGTGTCTGAATTAGCAAATCCAAAACTTATGTTGTCTTTATAATTTTTTTAAATTGTTCATTCACTATTTTGTCCTTTCATCTCTCCCCCAGTTTTTTGTGAAAAAAAAAACAAAAAAAAAACAAAACCTTTTAGTCTCACAAGTGTGACCTATCAGTTAATCAAACAAACCTGACTTTTTAAATTTGAAAATTATTTCAATCTTGTCCTTTAATAGCCAAATTATTATTAATGGAAATCACAATAGCGTAGTCTTTTTTAAAATTCTTTTATGAAAATGGCATTTTTAATTACTTTGGTTAAAATTATTTGTATTCTTTTATTGTTGCAGCTGGGATGACATGACCAAAGAACCCAGTAAAGTCTTGGATCTGTGGGGCTGGGAGCAGCCTTGCTGAGAGGGACCTGATTGTACTCATGATAGCAAGCTAAACACAAGTCAGCAGTGTGCTGCCTGCAGCAGGAAATGCAAATCAGATCCTGGGCTGCATCCAGAGGTGCGTTACTAGCAGTGTCAGAGATGTGATCATCCCACTATAGAAGTTAAGTCTTTTCACCCTGTAGAAGTTTCAGAATTACAGTAGCTAAAGGGTGGCTACAAAGAGCTACATGGAGGAGTGGCAATGGGTACAAGTTGCACCAGGGATGTTCCATCTTGATATGATAATAAAAAAATCATACTATGAGAATAATCATAAAATCGTGAAGTAGTAGCATCATAGAATTATTAAATCACAGACTGGTTTGTTTCGAAAGGGACCTTAAAACTCACCCACTTCCAACACCCTGCCACAGGCTGGAACACCTTTCCCTAGACCAGGTTGCTCCAAGCCCTGTCCAGCCAGGCCTTGAACACTGCCAGGGATGGGGCCACCACAGCTTCTCTGGGCAATCTGTGCCAGGGCCTCACCACCCTCACAGGGAAGATCTTCTGCCTAAGAGCTCATCTCAGTCTCCCTTCTGTCAGGTTAAAGCCAGTCCCCTTGTCCTGGCCCTACAGGCCCTTGTCCAAAGCCCCTCTCCAGCACTCTTGTAGCCCCTTTAGGCACTGGAAGCTGCTCTAAGGTCTCCTCTTAACGAGCTTTCTCTTCTCCAGGCTGAAGAGGCTCAGCTCTCTCAGCCTGTCTCCAGAGCAGAGCTGCTCCAGCCCTCGCAGGATCTCCATGCCCTCCTCTGGACTCTCTCCAACTCCATGTCTTTCTTGTGCTGTTGTCCTAGGGCTAGACTGAGGACTGCAGGGTGGTCCTCCCAGAGCACAGCAGAAGGGGAGCATCCCTTCCCTTGGCCTGCTGCTCACGTTCTAGGAATGTAGCCCAGCACACGGAGGGGTTCTGGGCTCAAGCACACACTGAAGATGGTTCATGGAGGGCTTCTCCACAGTCCACACCCCCAGGTCCTTCTCCTCTCAGGGCTGCCCCATCCAGTCTCCCCCAGCTTGTAGTTGTGCTTGGGATTGTCCTGACCCGGGCGCTGGATCTTACACTTGACCTTGTTGAACTTCATGAGATTTGCGCAATCAGTCACTGGAACAACCTTCCCAGGGACACGGTAGAGACCTCCTGAAGGTTTTTATGATAGGACTGGAAAAAATGCTGGATGATCCTGTCTCATTTCCCATGAAATATTCGACTAGGTGCTCTTTCAAGATTCGTGTCAACCTGGGCTATTCTATGACTGTCTTCTAAGAAACAATAACTGTCTTATTTCAAATACTTAAGGCAGACTAAAGCATGACATCAGCTATAACAATTCTGGTCTCACCAGCTGGATGCCTTAATATCTTTGATAGAGTTATGGGCTTTTCTCATTTGAACTCATGACTGCTGCTTTCTATGTGCAAAACAACACAATTCAGTAAGAAGTACCTACAAAGATTTTACTCAAAATATCTCAATCTAAGATTACTAGAGCTGATCATTGACACAGGATGTGATTTAAAGGCACATACCAGAAAAAGCTGTAAAACATAGCTCTCCTGTGACTACGGAGGTGTCCTCATGTCTAGATTCAATGCTCTGTTCCATGGAAAGTGTTGGTCAATTCTGTCTAGAAGTATAACACTTCTTTTCCTACGCCCGTTATCAGTTCTGCATCTAGAGCTGGATAATAACATCCAGATGGTTATTATTGAAAAAGCAAACTCCTGCTATTCCTTACAGGCTCAAGTACCCGCACATTCAATCAGGTTACTTCTGCCTACATGTGGGATTCTAAGCACAGACAATGTGACTTTTTTGTTCCAGAATGAAAGTATAAATTATTTGCAGACAACTCCTCATGTGGTTTTCATTTGAGAGATTGTAGATGAAATTGAGGATTATATCCCTAACTCACGGTAAATGGGGACTTTCTATATAGGTGATTAAAATTTCACCAAAACTTATTGTTAAGTGGCTTTCTCTCTCTGAAGACAACAACAACAAAAGGATTTGTTTTAATGATAGTCTTTCTTTTAGCCTTCTTACCATTATAATAGTTACTGCTGCTGGCAGACCTGCTCTGAAACACAAGCGATTTTGGAGAATGCTTATTTGTTCAGGGAAGAATTTCTCTGCTAATGAAAATCTACCATTAATGCATTGGTGATTTTAGGATTTTTAAAGATTGTTTTTATTAAAATAATATTTTGGGGACAAATATGATCAGTCAGTATCTTTTAAAATAATCTTCCTTCTCTCATGGAAATTTCTGTAATCAAACTGAAATAATCTGCTTGGATAAGGAAGCTCTGTTCAGTGCTTAATTGCCCTTGAGATTATACTTTCTGAACTTCAAAGGTTTGAACTAATAACATTCCTTTACTTAAAGCATTCTTTCATTTGCCCAAGTCTAAAATTCCTACTGAATTTAGGATTTGAAGGCCTAAATGTAGTTGGCAAAAGAAGATATTTGTAAAATACATGATCAGTATTGACTCTAGCTAAAAAGTTATATTTTATTTCCCTACTGGTTACATTTTGACCTTTGTTAAGCTGTCATATAAATTACATTTGTCTTTATAATACCACTGCTAACCACAGTGCAGATTTTGTGGTTGGATAGTTGTGTTATATATTGTTCTACGTCTGAATTAACTCTCATCTTGGGAAAGATAAAACTTGCAATATCCAGGTTTGGTTAAATTCTGCTTCTTCATTTCAAAGTTCTGACTATATAAAAGCAAATAAGCTGTTTCTGAATGAACATGGAACATCCTACTGGTGTTTTAAGTGGTTTTCTCTGGTCTGCCTTCAGACTTACATGTAATAGATCTTTTGATTAAGATTGACACTTATAGTAAAAATTAATTGAGTTGAAAGCTCGAATGGTGATTATTGCTAACTTATCTGTGGTGAAGATCTTCTAAGCAAGGGTTACAGAAATAAGGAATTGCACAATGGCCAGATGTCACATTAGCATATGCAAATTCATCCTACTCATGCAAAGCTATTCACCGTGAGTGTGACTAGCTGCAGCAGACTTGCTAAGACTGTCAAAAACAACCACTGTTGATGGTGTTCGAAGAGGAGTTAATGCCTAAAAGGAAAACAGAGCCACAAGAAATCCCAGGTCTGTAAAGATAAAATACACTACTTTAGAAAAAAAAAAAAGACAGCTCGTGGTGCTGACCTGATGAACTAGGTGATGTTCATAAGGATCAGAATAGTAGACAATATAAATAGGGAAGATGGAAGGTCAGATTAGCTGTGTCACTTGGATTTAGCTGGAAGCCCCTCAGAGCTACTTTTTCTGTATAACACTTTGAGTCATTACCTTTCACCCTTCCTGTGCAATCATAAGTGGCTTCCTGATGATGAAATTAACATTAGCTTGCCACTCCTACCCTATTTCTCTGATTTTTTCACAACTTAGAATATGGTGGAAGGGAGGTGCAATTCAGTCTTCTGCCAGTCTCCCTGCCTGGCCACTGTGCTGAAGCTGGTCAAACCGTGTAAGCTCTCCATGACCTCTTTCTGCAAAATTTTCCTTTGGAAAAGAAAACTTCAGTCCTGTTGTTGCTTTGTCTATCATTTCCTAGCTTCTCCTATGAGAAGGCAGGCAGTCACTGTAATCTGTATTTTAGGTGTTTACAATTAGATGGGGATACTAAGATTTCACAGCCAAATAATTAAATACAATGTTAATGAATTCTGTTAGTCATATTACACTGAATCATATTAAAGTGCTTAACCATGTGCTTGAAGGAAAGAAATATTTAAAGTGAGTTCTGAAAATATTCTGAATACTAATTAAGTTTTTCAGAAATCCTACTTCAGTGTTAGTCCGACGATATTAAGAAGCAATGCTAATGTTAAATCCTATCCTATTGGTCAATTAGGAGGAAATTTCCAAAGTAGGACCTCCAAAAATTTATCCACAGGGTATATTGTCAATGAATTTCATATGCATCCACATGGGTCTTTGGGCAAACTAGTCCAGTTCATCTATTCAAATACCCAAAAGGAATCTAACCCACACCCTTCACTGCAGGTGTTGGGCAGGTTTCTGCAGCTGCTCTCTCTTTGACACTGGAACATTCTTGTAATTGAGGAAACCCTGTCTTTAATGACAGAATCTGTGGAGAAGGACAAACCAGCTGTTTTGAGGGCCTGTAGGTACTGTTTAAAATATAAGGATATACATGTACAAACCCCCAGGGGTTTTGAACATGGCATTTCCTTGTGTTGTTCTGGGGTTGAGGGTATTTTCTTTTCTTTTTTCTTTTTCTTTTTTTTTTTTTTTTTTTTTTTTTTAATTTTTGTCATAACTATACATTTGAATTGATTTTAAAATCATACTTTCCTTTTGAGGAAAACCTTCTTTTTCAATTTTTCAGTGGGAGACTAACACTCTTATCCCATCGTCTTCTTGCTTGTGATGCAATAAGAGTGGCAGAATAGCACGTGACATGATTAAGAAAAAGATCCTTGTTTTTCTCTCTTCTGACTCTCTTTTCAGCACTCATGATACAAACAGGACAAGGTGCTTATGTACAGCAAACCTGATCTTGCGAAATGGTGTGCATGAAAATGTGCACATACATGTCCCACAGACAGAGCAAGGGGGGCCATAAAATCCTGTAACTTTACATGTGAACTAAGATGTTCCATGTAAGAAATACATTTTATACTGTGTTACAGGAGGTAGTATTTAAATGGAAGCTAAAACAAAGGTAGTACATACTTACTATTGTCAGACTATTATACCTGATCTTTTTAAAATGTCAGTAATGGTAGTTTCTTGTGTTAAAATGCTGTACTGACCTGAAGAGTCTTTGGATCCTCACTTCTTATACCTTAGGGTAACTTTTCACACATCAGAGGTTTTGTAGAAAAAAAAAGAAAAGTAACTAGAAAAATTACTGAAAGCATTATTTGTCCAATAGAAAGGGCACTGTCCTGTGCGTGCGCTGTTGTGTTTATCCAAAGTTTGTCCAAACGCTTGTGCTTTTGTATTTTATTCATAAGAAGATAGACAAGATACAGCTTTTTTCAAGAATCCATGAGATAAAACCACAAAGGTTATCACAAAAGCTTCAACTTATGAAACAGGAAATATTTAAAGGAAGGGTGAAAACTGAATCAGTCTGAATACCAAATCTTTTCAGCTCCACTAAGCCACTTTTAGTATGGACTATTGTAATACGGCTTTGTCGCAGGGATTTGCTTTCAATCTCAGCAACTGTTTTTTGGGGATTTTTGGTGGTTCTTTTTTTACAGTATTTAAGTATATTATCCTTTCTTGAAAATTAAGTCTTATAAGTTATGAAATTTCTTTGATGGCTGATCAGGTGTTGAGGATTTTTAGGGTAAGGCGAGCAATCATATAGCTGTGAAATAGAAATCCAGTAGTTTGTTTTATGTGGATGCTATACAAGAAGAATAGTCTTTCACAACAGCTAATGGTCTATGTGAATGCATAGCTTTTACAACTTAATCCTCATATTTTACATTTTGTTGGAGTTAAGATTGTTGGAAAACCAGATATCTTTCAGCAAACATTTTTTGAATTATTTTTTAATATTAGGTCCCATTAGGAGCTTTAGACAATGTTTTCTTATAGCTGTGATTGAACCTTTTCTGATATTACCACAAAGATAAGAAGAAAATATCTATATTTTTTGTAAGCAATTGTTAGAATTTCTAAAAAACTTCTCCCTCTTAAATAAAAGGGGAAAAAAACAAACTAAAAACAATACTATAAACTTTTTGTCTGTCTTGCAGCTATAGAGCCCCTATTTTATTACAATATAAATATTACTTTGAAAATTTCATTATTAATATACTATTAGAGTCAGTGCAACCGGAGTATTTCCTGGAGATAAAACTTCTGTGAAATAAAGAATGCTCAAGGGCTGATAGCAAGAGGAAGTTATATGTTCTGTTTTATCTAAGGCTTTTTTTATAAGGGTGTACTAAATAGCATGGGGCTGTCAGAGAAGCTAGAGTGCCCAGTATCGATATCCGCAGTACACCATGAAACAGGTGGTAGAAGGACTGAAGAGTAATCACATCTCATATTTGTTTAGAAGAAATCCTCAGTGCTGAAATAAAAGTCCTCTCCTCCCCTTCCTCTTCCCCCTTTGAGTGTGTGGGGGTTGCTGGTAAACATATGTTTGAAGGATGTTGAACTGTGCTCTACCTGCTACAAATTTGTGATTACCTAAAATAAAAGTGTGTTTGCCATTCTGACTGGGGTTACTTTACTGCTGTAATTTATCTCTAGATGTATACCCAGGAACCCCAAATTAGAAAGGTATGAGAGAAGTTTTAAACTGCTATATAATACTTTATAACAGTTACACTCCTTTATACTCAGAAGCATGATTTTAGTAACTTTAAAAAACTCTGCTTAGTACTAGGCAGAGGGTCTCTCCATAGACTTGTTACCCCTGTAAACGTGTAATCTCTTTGTGAGACGTGATGAGAGCCTACTAACACAACAATGAACTGTGTTGTAACATTTCACCTCATTTATTATATTTTGTCTTGAACACAGGCATCAGCACCTCAACTATGTTGTAAACTGTCCACTTAATAGGGTGTGTATTTGGTCTCTCTGGAAGGATTGTAATTGGACCCCTTGTGTATATAAAAGTTTTTGTTTCCAAAAAAGACCTAGAACTAAAGATTTCTTGGAAAATAGTCTTTGCAGTCATAAAATTTGTTAGAATCGGTAGATAATTGCTGTTTTCCAGACTCCTTTGCCGTAACTCCTGAACTAATTTTTGAGATGTTCTTGTGCACCCATATACAGACTAGATAGGTACTATGCTTCTTTCTTTGAATTATAGGGATGAACTTTATTAATTACATCATTTGCAGGGCATTAATTTGCAAGGTGTTCAAATAATATGCCTTCTCGATAAGTCCTTACACAAAACTGGAAAAAGCAAACTCACCTTCTTTTTTCTATCCACTAGCTCTAAGATGTTCCTGTGTGAGGAATTCGAATCACAGCATAAAACCAGAAGTTTGGAAAGAAAGGAATCCTGTTTGCAGAGCCCTTGTATGCCCTATAGCTGACAGTTCAGAGTCTTCTGAGAGGAGCCTGGGAGAGAAAGTGCCTTTGCACAAATGTTTGGGTATAGGTTTCATGTGCACCAGGTATGCAGGTAGTTGAGATCAGACAGCTGAAGTACAGCAGAGTAGTCTTCCTGCACTTTATGGGGAGGAATTGCATCCGGGGCTGAGATATAGGCATGTAGAGGAATAGGATTTCAACATAGCCCGTGCCACTACTTCTGGATGGGGCTTACTGGCATTGCTGAGCCTTTCCACCCTTCTTACTTGGTGAGGCAGCTCCATGTCTGTAATCTTTGGAATTATTTTTAATTCACTATTTTGTTAGTACCTGCATGACATTGCTTTGATATCTGTTCAGTTTTGCCCATAAAGCATTTTTCCTGTTGCAGTGTAATGTTAAACCTGCAGGCATGCTAGTAGCTAATTTACAACACCTTTGCACCAGCATCATAGAGAGACCCTCAGGTTCTGGTCATGTGCAAGTGAGTTCGGTGCTCCTGAAGTAGGTGCTTGCCCACACTGGAAACTTTTTACGTAGCAAAGTCACGTTCCTAAATGGATGCTGTCATGGTTTAAGCCCAGCCTGTAACTCAGCTCACATTCCCCACTTCCTCCCCCCCACTCCTGGAGGGATGGGGAGGAGAATTGAAAGAATGTGACTCCCATGGGCTGAGATAAGAAAAGTCCAATAACTAAGGTATAATACAGTCCAGTAACTAAGGTATAACACAAACCACTGCTGCTACCACCAATAATAATAATGATATGGGAAACAACAAGGGAAGAGAATACAACTGCTCACCACCCGTTGACCGATACCCAGCCAGAACCTAGCAGTGATCTAACCCTTCCAGGTAACTGCCCCCAGTTTATATAGCAGGCATAACGTGCTGTGGTATGGAATACCTCTTTGGCTAGTTTGGGTCAGGTGTCCTGTCTTTGCTTCCTCCTGGCTTCCCCTCCTGCCTGGCAGAGCATGGGACTCAGAAAGTCATTGCTCAGAGTAAACATTACTGACCAGCAACTAAAAACATCATATCAGCACTGTTCCCAAGCTGAAAGTCAAAACCACAGCACTGCACCGGCTACTAAGAAGAGAAAAAATGAGTGCTACTGCTGAACCCAGGACAGATGCTTTGAAAAAGTGTCTCACCGTGTGGTATTTTTGTGGTAGCAGTTAAGAATGTTGTATGTCTAAACAGCTCAGACATTTCAAAGATGAATGTTACTCTCTTGCTTTCCTGCAAAGAACTTGACTTGAAAAGTACAGCTTTAAAATTTCTGTGATTCAAACCTGGAGGTGGTAATAGCAGAGGGTTCAGTTTAATAGAAAGATACAATAATGGTCTTGAGAGTCACATGGATGTTTCTGTAAGGTCCTGGTTGGATTGAAAAGTCTTAAGCTCTTTTCTAAAAAACCAAAGCAACAAGACTTGTATGTATTTTTATTTATGTTCTAAAAAATATTTGCAAGCAAAAAGCCTATTAGAGATAGCTGAATGATGCTGACAGCTCCTGCCAGTAATTGTCAAGACCAGTTTCGCTGTAAAATATTGCAACTGGTAGGTCAAAGCAGGTTATATTTTCATACAGCATTGGTTAAATTAAACAGAATGCTTCAATGGGAATTTTCTTTGTTCAAAACAGATGCGTGATAGCTATAGCAAATCGCTTTCAGGCATATTTGGCTTCTTTTCCTCTTTCTTTCCTGTTCTCCCTACCAGTCCATCATACGGCATCTACACTGAATACATTTATTCCTTGTTATTCTGTTTACCTACAGGAACAACAGCTTCCCGTATGTGGTATGGTTGTTCCTTCAGATTGATTTTTCCTTTTATCTTTCATCTGATTGTCTACTTAGGGTTAGTCAGCTGCTTACTATAGCAAAGCTGATAGTTCTATGGCTGCAAGAAGCCAAATCTGCTTTTGATTGTGTATAAATAAACCCCAAAGTCATAGAATTACATTGTTTTCTGTAGAAACCTTTTAGTTTCTGGGAATAATTCTGGCAGCAGGGTTCTGTGCTCCCTCCAGATGCCTGCTTGTTTTCTGATGGTCAGGTAGGTCTGACAGGACGGGTTTTGCCAGTACTTCAGAAACCAACGCTTGTTTTTACAGTTGCACAGTAAGGGTAATGGCAATACTGTGATCTCTTAGTGATGCAATTTAATGAAGAATCAGAAACATGCTTGTTTCAACAGCTGAGTATATTTTTGGGTGGTTTGAAATGCTGTCTGTCCTTAGTGTTACAGACAATACCAAGTAGAATTGCAGTTTTCAATTAAAGATAAATTAAGGTGTATTTTGGGTTTGCTTTAAGTTTAAACACTTAAATACAGACTGGACAGAGACTTGATTGAGAGAAGCCGGGAAGACTTGGGGGTGTTGCAGGTTGAGAAACTCCCCATAACCTGTCTTCAATGTGTGCTTGAGCCCAGAACCCCCCCGTGTGCTGGGCTGCATTCCCAGAGTGTGAGCAGCAGGCTGAGAGAGTGGATCCTCCCCTTCTGCTGCACTCTGGGGGGACCACCCTGCAGTCCTGTGTCCACCTCTAAGGCAACAACGCAAGAGGGATGTGGAGCTGCTGGAGAGAGTCCAGAGGAGGCCATGGAGATGCTGGAAGGGCTGGAGTAGCTCTGCTCTGGAGACAGGCTGAGAGAGTTGGGCTTGTTCAGCCTTGGGAAGAGAAGGCTCCTGGACACCTTAGAGCAGCTTCCAGTGCCTAAAAGGGGCTAAAAGAACGCTGGAGAGGGGCTCTGGACAAGGGCCTGTAGGGTCAGGACAAGGGGAATGGCTTTAACCTGGCAGAGGAGAAACTGAGATGAGCTCTTAGGCAGAAGTTCTTCCCTGTGAGGGTGGTGAGGCCCTGGCACAGATTGCCCAGAGAAGATGTGGTGGCCCCATTCCTGGCAGTGTTCAAGGCCAGGTTGGATGTGGCTTGGAAACTGGAACGAGCTTTAAGGTCCCTTTCAACCCAGACCTGCCTGCTGATTCTGTCACGTCATAAAACTCATCAGAAAATACAAGGGTTCAGTGGACACATCCAACACTGCAGGCACAGCAGTTGTGGTTTCTATGAAAAGATTTCTTAGTACTTGTTCTATCATGTAACCCTCTCTAATGCTTCAGATAAATGTGTGAAGATGCATTCAGTACTGCAAAAAATCATTACTGCAGTATTACATCTGATATTCATAGGCTCTCACAGAAATCTCTCTTGCTTTTTGTGTATTGATTTAGTCTTTCATCAGAGGAGACTTTGTTCTGTTGAACAAAGGTGCTTTGCTGTGTGAAATGAAGTGATTAAGGAACATTCCTTAATCAACTGAGATATACAAAGATCATAATTTCCAATCAGGAAGATGTTACCCTACAACATTTATGACACATTTTCTGATGTCCAGTAGGGAACACTCTTAGATCTGTTCTGTTGTTATAGTGGTATTTAGTGGATTATTCTTTTTTGTAAAGTAAGCAACTTTTTAATTCACTTCATATGTCATTTAAGAATGCATTTCCTATAAGCAACAAAATGCTTAAAATGATACAAATTGGTAGAATCTGCTTAGGTTCAGCAAAACTTTTAGGTGAATGAATAAATGAAATCAGTTTTACAGAGAGAAAACAAGCAAATGGTGGGGGTTTTTTTATGTCTAAACTTTTCAGATCATGCAGTAAGAAGGGAGTAATGCAAATTATTCATGTGCAATTTCTACATTGCAACCTGATATTAGCAATTCTTTTTTACTTTGGAAGCTTTCAAAAATTAGGTGTTAAAATGGAATATATAGGTGAAACTGAGGGAATGCCCAATGAACAAATATTTCAAAAGCATTTTTTATCACTTCCAAATGGAATACGGAGCTGCTAGGAAAAGATGAGCGACATTCTTGTACTCCAAAATCAAATGAGTCGGAATGTGCAGCCAAATTCCATTGCAAATCTATTATCTGTAATGCGTATGAAGCTTGACCTTTCATGAAATATTTACAAAGACAGACCAGGAAAATACACATGCAAACTTGAAGTTACTTGTGCAATTGCTTTTAATACCTATGTGCTGCTGTTTTGTGGGTATGGAATGCACATATGTCCTCTTTATAGTTGGTACCTGAGGGGCCAGACTCTGACACCTTATGCAAGTTGAAAGACGAAAACTATTTGCAGTGTGAGGTGCTAATTGCTTATTTTGTTAACTTTGTTAGAAATATGAGTGACAGAATTTGAAAGAAGGTTCTGATTCAGGAAAAAATTTGCATACATTTCATTTTAAGCATGTGTTAAATCCTATTTGCTTTAATTAGAATATCTATACACTAAAAATAAAGTGCATGTTTTAGTTGTTTGCTAAATCAGGTCCTACGCAACTGTTGATTCCTTTCTTTTGCAAATCGCATCAATTCTTATTGCTCAGTACCAGTTCTTTGGTACACTAGTCGCTATTCTATAATTCAAAATCTTATCTTGCTTGGGAAATAATGTAACACATTTGAGAGATTATTTCATTTGTAAAGATACTGTACACAAGAATTTTAAAAGTGGATAAATTAGATTTCTCTTATCCCACAATCTACACAATCTTCCTTCAGTAGGTGATGGCAATGCAGCAGTATCATCATTCTAAACCCCAGCATTATCTGTATTCTAAATATTGATGTATTTGCTGGTTTGGGGGCTTCTTTTCCAGAAGAATCTTGTTCAAAAGAATTTGTTTGCTATTGCGTTCATGGGTGTGGCTGATATTTTTTGGCTCTTCTTCTTGTAAACAGCTTTGCCCATAACAAACAGTTTAGTGAGAGCAATGGCATGACATTGCCTGCATTTTCCATGTTCTTGGCAGAGGTTTTTTCGTTTTGTACATTATTGGCTGTGCTGTGAGATAGCACAACAGAACCCTTTGTCAGGCTCTCAGCTGAGCTGTCTATATGTAGTGACTCTGTTAAATACTGCTTCCTCTGCTGGTGTTCCTCCACAAAGTACTCTTTCCCCAAAATGAGGGAAATATTGATACTATTCATCCCTGGGTGTGTTGCAGCTGAAGATGTTACAAAGCTCACATTACATGCTATTTTCAGGCAAAATAAAAGATACATCCCATAGGTTTCTAAATAATGGCGACATAATTTTATTTTCCTATCAGGGGAAAGTAGCACCTCCCAGGGAATTCCTGAGGAGGCTCCATGGATTTGCAGTCACTACTGAAAGAAAAGAGATGAAGTATGCTCTTGAATCAAGACCATCACTAAACCTGTCCACCACCATCTAACCCAGACCTTCTCAAACCAGCTATATTTACTGTGCTACTAAGCAGGGTATGGAGAGCATTCTTCATCCATGCTGTGTAAATCTATTCTCCAGCTCATCCCACTACAGTATGAGGGATCCTTTTCAGCCTTCAGATATGTCCATAGTCATATGCATGTTATTGCTTTATTTTAGCAGATTACTAAGAAGTATGCTTAAGAATCAATACTAAAAAAAAGAGAAGGGGAAAAAAAAAAAGGAAGAAGCTAAAATGAGGAAGTTAACAATTTCAGGAAATTCTCATAATCATTTAAGGGCATGCAGATTTTAATTTTCTTTTGCATTGTTGCTGTTTACAGTATTGCTATTCTACATCTGACACAAATCTATGCTGCCAGGGACAGGCCTTATTTTCTTTGATAGTTTTAAGTATCCACAATATCCTGGTTTCCTCAGGATGTCTCACAATTAAGGAAACGAACATCTGTTTGGCAATGAGGCTGAATTCAGCTACTTAATTACCATCTCATACTATCCACATATCCTTATTAGAAATACACTTAAACTGAGGGATAAAACTGGTGAAAACAGTGTATCAAATGTCTGACTGATGTCCCTTTTCCTAAAACTCGTCTTGTGATGAGTGTTGCTACTTAAGGAGATCTAGAGCATGTCCCAAAGCCAGGCAGAGAGACAGAGCTGGGAGTTTGAGTGCAGTTTTTGGATGAGCACAAGACAGAATTAGGATATATTTGGACCTGTGCAGTTGTGGTGCATGTGGCATGCTGACATTTAAGAGTTGGTCATGTGAATTCATTTAACTAGACCTAACTATCTCAGCCTGTACACAGAACATTTCCTAAGTGGGTCAATTGTCTTCAAACACAGTCAGAACGTTCCACACTTTGTGTAGCAGAAAGGCATTTGAGGTAATTGTTATAGAAAAAAAAAGATAAAAAAGTTTCTTGATGAACTGAAAGTAGATCAAACTTTATATTCAACATCGTGTTTTTCTGGTACATTCTCCTTTTAGATTGACCTTTTCCCTTCTGTTAATTTCTTGCTGCCAGGCGTATACATTTTAATAACATATTTCCATTTGTTGTCTATAAGACACTAAATAAATACAAAAGAGTCAATATATTTTGTAGACTAATTAAGCTTTTCCTAGCTCTGCATGTTTAGATGATAATTTTCTTAAAATAAGCTTGCTTGTTTGACTTTATTCAAAGTCCCTGTCCTTGGCACTTCGAAATGAAGCTTACACTGTCATAAAACTCAGGATAAAAATCCATTGTTGCAGCTGAAGATGTGATAACAGTGTACATCCTAGGTAGCAGAAAAGATGATGGGGGATATTTTACATAGTGAGAAAGTGTGCAACAGGTGATCGTATTCATTCATTAGAAGTTTACTGTAAGCATTAACCGGTGGAACACAAGAACCTGTGGAGCGGATGAAGATTAATTATACCTGTGCTCATGCAGTAATGTTTGTGTTCCAAACAAATTATATTTGCTTCTGTTTAAATGATGCATAAATCTGATACGTGCAGATGAACGTGTGTTCAGGATGAGTGAGCACACTTGTTTGAATGCCATATTTATCCCTGTATTTTGTCAGAAAATTAACTTCTTTGGAGTTTGTGCTTGAGCTGAGCATATGGTTGTTGATCTCTGGAGATGACAGCCTATCTGAGCAATAGCTCCTTATGGCTTGAGCTCTCCTCTGCTGGCAGATGCTTTGGGCTTTTCTACAATTAAGTGGAGATCATCACTGTTTTCTTTGAGCACTGCTGTGCCTTGTACTCTGAAGTGTTTTGTTAATCACTGTCTGCCTTCGACAGAAGCTGCCAAAGCTCTCATTAAGTTTGAATTTTGAGATGTCATGCTCGAATGATGGAATTTCATCCCTTTTCTGCATGAATGGAATTGGTTATGGAAAGGTGCCAACAAAATATCCTGACACTGAAGTATATTTGCTTTGCGTTTCACTGCTGAAACAAAAGAGAAGGAGGAGGGGAAAAGAAAACTTTCTTGCTGCTTCCCTCAGATCCCGAGAAAAGACTGGCATGTGCGGTTCCCTGGAAGATAATAATCGTAAGGTCTTCACCTTATCGTCTGTAGGGATTATGTTGTTACTTTCTATGAACAATCTGTCACTGTCTTGTTCACACTGTGAACTTTATGTTTCCAAAAATCTTTTGATGAATGCCACTTACTGGGATGCTGGCAACTGTAGCTAAAGATGCTCAGTGAGAATAAAAAATGAAAGAAATTAATTTTAAAAATCAATATTTAGTTTGAGGCAGTAATGACATTATGATGAACTATAATAGGAGCACAAGCTAATGTTACTTTTGCCCTTCAAGAAGAATTGCTTGCACATGTGCAAGCAGAAAACAAAATGCATCTGTTGGCTGTTTAATGATTTGCAGCCGGAAACTAAGCGTTGTGGGAGATATGGTATGAAAATACATTGCCCATTTCTCTTGGTGGATTTAAATGTTTCAGCTGTATTAGTAAAAGTGAGCTTGGAAGAAAGCTGGACTAATTAGCTGCAGTGCCTTATAATTTCTGTCATACATTGTATAGCAGCATATGAAGGCAAAATGTGTAGGCTTCACACAAAGAAAAATGCTTTCCACTGTTGAACTGATGATTTTTGTCCTGTTGACAATCAAATTTATAAATAAGTTGTTCAGCCTATGAATCTAACTTCTCTTGTATATTCTCACTTTGTTCTTGTAGTGGTTTTCTCTGAAATTCTAAAGGTATGAATACCTGCCAGTTGTGGAGAACAAAAGGATTTCTGGTGAGTAATGTGTGCTCTAAAAAACCTGAACCCAAAATTATTAGAAACAAAGCTCCAACTGTAGATTCCTATGGAATGCTATATACTTAAAAAAATATTATTTTTATAGATATATGCACACACAAAAAATTAATCTTGTGCAGAACAGTTTCTCCTGTTCTGGTGCCTTAGAATCCCTTTTTTGATTTTCTTCAATCTGACTATGTCTTTCTAGTACTGGAAAGCCCAGAATTGGACTCTAGGTCCACTGGTGAGACACTCTAAGTGTGTCTCACCAGTGCTGAGCAGCAGGGAAGGTTCATTTCCCTCAACCTGTTGGTGGCCCTTTGCCCAGCATGGCATAGGAGACTGTTGGCCTTAGCTGTGAAAGCTCACTGCTGACTCATGATCATCTTGTTATCCTCACCAATCCCCAGCTCCTTCTCTGCCAAGCTGCTTCCCAGCTGGTTAGTCCCCCACATGTGCCAGTGCCTGGTGTTATTCCTCTCCACATGCAGGACTTTACATTTCCCTTTTACAACTCCCAGGCTGTACTTTGTGGTGCTGATCACAACGTTTTCAGCTTGTCAGTTTAGACAACTTTCAGTCCCCCACATTTTCCATTTACTTAGTCTATAATTACTTCATCAGTTTGTCTATGAAGTTTCTATAAAGGACAAGTTGAAAGCCTACTAAATAGAAGGTAAACAACATCATCTACTCTCCACACATCCACCAAGCCTGTCATTTCCTTGTAGAAGTCTATCAAGTTAGTTAAGCATGATTTCCCCTTCATAAATCCATGTCAGGCACTCCGAATCACCTTCTCATCCTTAATATTTTTTGCAATGGCCTACCAGAGGATTTGGTCCCTCACCATCCTAGAAGTCAAGAAAGTCATCTTCATTTAGCTCCCTTAATCCTCTTTCTTGCCATATTTGAAGATAAAGTTGACTTTTACTTCCTTTCTCAAGAAGAGATAAATCTTCCCCAGTCACCTCAACCCTTCAGAGATGATTAAGAGCGGCCCAACAGAGAATTCATCCAGCTTCCTGAGTGCTTATGGACGCAAAGAATGAAAGTAATGGCTCTCTGGAATACATAAGGAAAGCAAAAAAAAATTTCAATACTTCATATACTGTGTTACAGAATAAAATTAAGAGACTAGATATGATTTTGGAGAAAGTAGGCTTTCTAAAACAGTGAAGCTTGTAATGAAGGTTGTCCTTTCATTAAGTTAATGAGTTTGAGATTTTGACCGTGAGTTCTTGGAACTCAAAAAATCCTGAAAAAAATAGCCTTGTTGATATAATTGTTGTAGGGCACTGAGGTAGGTAAAAGTCATCTTTAGCAATCTTTTGAGATATATTTTGTGGATATGAAGAAAAGGCAAGAAAAAGCTGTTCATTTGAGATGGCCTTGCTTAATTGTGTAACATTATTAATGCATCCTTGTCAAAAATACCTTGGCTTAGTAAGTCTACAACTATTCTATGTTGTTTGTTTTCTCTGGGGTTTTTTCGTTTTTGTTTTTTTTTTTTTTTTTGTTCTGTTTTTTTTCTGTAAACTATTAAGTCAGTGGGACAGATATGGAGTTTGAGATTAGAATCCTGTGGTTTGGGTTGGAGGGGACTTTAAAGCTCATTCAATTCCAATGCCCTGCCACAGGCAGGGACACTTTCCATGAGACCAGGTTGCTCCAAGCCCTGTCCAGCCACGCCTTGAACATTGCCAGGGATGGGGCCACCACAGCTTCTCTGGGCAACCTGTGCCAGGGCCTCACCACCCTCACAGGGGAGATCTTCTGCCTAAGAGCTCATCTCAGTCTCCCCTTGGTCAGGTTAAAGCCATTCCCCTTGTCCTGGCCCCACAGGCCTTTGTCAAAAGTTCCTCTCCAGGTTTCTTGTATCCCCTTTAGGCACTGGAAGCTGCTCTAAGGTGTCCTATAAAGGAGCTTTCTCTTCTCCAAGCTGAACAAGCCCAACTCTCTCAGCCTGTCTCCAGAGCAGAGCTACTCCAGCCCTTGCAACATCTCCGTGTGCTCCTCTGGATTCATTCCATCAGTTTTGTGTATGAAAACGTAGATATGAATATCTGTATTTACAGTTATATGTTGGAGAAGAAAGCTAGATAATGGCACACGCAGACAGATTATTGCTTATAATTTTGAAGTGTTCTGGGTTTCTGGGTTTTTTTTGCATCCTGTGCATATGAAATCAGGTATCTAGTTCATGGTAGGTGAATAAAGTAGTACAACCCTTGTCTTGTTATTGTTTACATCTCTTCATTCTTGACAGAGTTAGCGCTTGGGTAAGATAATGGTCATAATACCATGTATAAGAAGTTTCTTGATTGTTTCACTGTTGTATGATGACTTGTGTATGAGATACATCATGTCGCAGGTAGTACTCAACACAGCAAAGGAAAAAGCAAACGGAAAGCAATCTTTTTAAATAAAACAAATATAAATAATAAAAATAACAAAATCTATTTAAAAAAAATGTGAAATTAAAAAACAAAAAAAAAGTGTGTGAAAATGACTAAATACTGTTGATTTCATAAGCTGTCTTATTCAGGTAATGAAATGAAATATTATAACAAATGTGCAAGAATTTAAAAGAGTTTAGTACTCTAGTCCACCAGATGAACCACAATATCTGCTTATTAGCCTACACAGTAAAAGAAATTGTACGTATGATAGGGCAAAAACTTGCATATATGCCATTATCTTGGTATAATTACAGCCTGAACGTAACAGCAGCTTTTTATATGACCAGAGGCATCATCTATTTTGTCTGCACAGCCCTGCCTCTCTTTTACAAGGGAGTATACTTTCGAAGCCTGAAAAGCTTTGTTTCCTTGGAAGTCCTCCTTGTGAAAGCCATTCCATCAGCTGCACGTTCAGAGAAGCTGTCATATCCAGCATTTGAAGTGCTGCGTGATTGTTTTTGCGTGTGGACAGAAAGTGTTTCAAAAGAACATCGTGATGGGAAATAAAAATTTCTCAGGTTCAAAGGTAATTCCAATGTTGATGGTAAGCTGAGATGTTCTCAGATATTTGTCAATGTTTCTGAAGTTTGACTGATAAAAACAATAATATGAAGAAATATTAACATTTACAAATATATACAATTTCCTTTAGAATACATTCCTGTTTTTTAGTTTCTTTGTATATTTCTCAGACAAGTGGCACTTAAGTTGTTTCCCCAAATATTAACTTAAGGTGTTTGAGTTATCTTCCATGATGAAAATATTGTCCAGATGGAGCGTTTTTATTTCCTCTCAGATACAAAAATCTCCATGGGCAGGTTTTTGTTTTGGAAATAAGATACTTTAGATATGGAAGTCCAGACCATCCTGTAATGTAGAGTGATTTGAGGTTTACAGTAAATGCACTACACAAAGGAACATGTGGGACCCTCAACTCATGTAAACCAATTATTCTTTATTTGCTTTAGTGCAGTGTCACTAATTTTGCTGGTAAGAGGCCTGCGCCATTGACTTGCAGATTTTTGATAAGTCCCACAGTGTATTTCCACAAAATAAAAAACTGCATATCAGCCCATGACACACAATCGCGCATGCATATATTTGATACTACTTAAAGAAACTGCACTCTAAAAAGTGCCAGATCAGCACTTATGAAATGCAAAAGCCAGGCTCAGTGTGAATAGTCAAAAATGCATATACATGCAAGGTGACAGGTCTGACATGATTCTTTGAAATGTGAAGTTTTCAGGGTATGTATAATGGAAACGATTTTCCCTCATTTATTAGTACCATGTGGGAGTAGGAATAAAAAACCCAAATATAAAATGCTGATCCAAAACATGAGAAGGGACTTGCAGCATTTTTTGCCACGCAGCATATGTGTCTTTGAAGTGAGAGGCAGGCATGTCACACACCTTTCTTTGAACTGAGGTGTTGCAGAAGGTAGCAGTGACATGGCACAGCTTGGTGGCTTTCCACAGCTGAAGCTGCAGGTATGTGACATGCCTGTTCCTCCACTGAGGTGTCGCACAGCTCTGTGTGTTCCCACTGTCTTTGTTTTTTGGAGCACAGGCTCTGACAACAAACACAATTGATGAGCAGAGCCAGCACAGAGATAATATATGTAATATGTGACATTAGGATGTCCAAATTTGTGTCTTTCATATTATGAGTCAGGATGCTTTACCTTGAGCAGAGGAATGCATTCTATTTATTTGTTCCAGGTGTTTCTGTGCCATCTGTCATTATTATATATGTCAAGAGATATGTCCTTTGCAAAATATGGTTCCTGCTTGAGGGAAGTAACAAAATACATGAAATAACAAAATAACCAGGAAGCTTATATTCACAAATTGCCTTAATCACACATTTTCAAATGGAATACATGTTCATATATAGGTACCAACATACTCAGTCTTAATTGTTACTATTTATTAAAGCCCTATTTCATGCGTTTGTTATCTCTTTCCACAGATTTCCTTCAGTTGCATCCACTTAATTTAAGAAAAAATTTATGAAGATGGTTTGGTCCTCAACAAAACCAGGAGAATCATTTCCCTTTGGAAATGGTGAAGAATTTCTAAGGAGAAAAACACACAGTGAGCAATAAGACTCATAATATTTTAATAATTTTTGCAGTACCTATTTGGGTATTATTGGAAACAGTTACCTTATAGTAATTGCTTTTATCTAATCTCATCTAATGTACAGTGATTAATACAGTGATAATTATCAGACCAGTATAATGTATGGTTTACAGACAAACATGGCATTAATAATGGTTAGAGCCAGCTATTTCACTGCTTCACATATTAACTTCTATAATTTTTTTCATTAAGATTTAGATCTTAATAAATAATTGTGCGTGTGGCTTAGGAAAAAATGAAGGCACAGTGCTCTTAAAATAGATATACGTAAAATCTTATTGTAAATAAAGCATCCCTGCTGAGGTGAAAATGTTAGTTTCTTTTAAATTATTTATCTATGACGATTTTCTGCCTTCTTTGGTGCTTATTTTGTATTGCACATCCTAAATACTGTCTTCTAATAATTTCCCTGCCACCTTTCCAATTATTTCTGTTTCCTTTAACTGAAGTCACAAAGGATATTAATATGCTTTTGAAACTAGTAAAATATGCGCATTGATGAAAAGTAGACATTGTTTTTTAAAGCACCTGTATGACTTTGAACTCCATCTGGGTGTTGGGGAGAGTGGAAATAAAAGATGAGTCTTTTGTTTCTGGAGGGTGGGACAAGACTGAAGTGCATTGCTGCTTGTCTGTGTTACGAAGTCTATGTTCTAACCATTTATGTGTGGCAGTACAGAGCGGATTCTGTGTGCTGGTGGAGATGTCCATCCTCCGCAGGAAAGAAAAGTGCTTTAGTTGGGTGAGAACCAAAGCCACGTCTTGCTCCTCTACCCAACAAGGCTCCATGTCAAGGAGAAATATACTCCACAGAAAATGCTGCAGCATGCTGTCAGTATGTAACAGCTATGCTTTACCATATGCTGATCAACATGGCTTGTTGTACATATGGGTTGCTCTTAGAGGGTGTTCTGCTACTTTTCCACCTAACTATGAGGTCCTTTTTTTACATTTGTGTTGGTGCTGACATTATGTAGTTGTGTGGTCAGCTGGACCAGGGACCATGCTTCTGAAAATTAACATTTTTCCATTTATCTTCATTCACTCATTTCCTCATTTTCATCTGGATCAGTTGCCTATTGGTAGGCTTAGGATGTATAAATCATCAAGGCTGGGCACTGCAGAGGATGAGCACCCACTGCAAACAGTTTTACAGTGGAAAAGAGATGGTAAAGGAGTGACAGAAACATAAATGTCATGGTAAATAGAAACTTATTTATTATAATTTGCCCAAATAGACAATCTAGGACTACATGAATGAGTTTAGCAACTAACACTTAAAACCAAAGATTGAATACATTTTCAGTACAGCATATAATGAGACTTTTTTTTTTTTTTTCCCAAAGCACAACGTGGAAACAAAAATTTGTCATAAAGTAATGACATAAATTCATGAAAGAAATTCTCACTGCAGCTATTAAGCACAGTGACAATTCTTTCTCAGATATTCCCTATGCTGAAACTGCCACAAGAGTTTACAGAAGGAAATATCATTGTGTTCTTTTCATCTTTCCCCATTTCCCCAGGCACCTGCTTTTGGCCACTAGGAGAGGCTGGACACTTGTCTGAATGGACCTCTTCAGTCTGACCCATTCTTATGTGCTTAACAAATGTAGAGTTTTTTCATGCTGCTATGCCAATATATTTCAACTTTTTAGCTAGAAAGCTCAGAAGGTCATTTTGTCCAACTGACATTTCAGTGCTTGCCTTCTGTGCTGGGAATTGCTGATATGGGTGTCAGTTCAGACCATTTGTGTGGTAATTTTATACTGTGAACTTCTTCCTTTGGGAATTAAGTTGAGACTATAATAATAGCAGTATATTTAAAAGACTACTAGGTAGGTAATTTTAGACAAAACAGTCAAATGGGACATTTTTATTCAGACTGGAAAAAAATCCCAAACAACCAAAACCAAAACCCCAAAACAAAAATAACAAGCAAAAGGTGTAAAACGAGGAAAATGCTTTGATATATGCGCATACCCCCTTTCTTTCAAAGTGTTTCCAAGGGTCCTTCTGGTGTACATTGTCTTTTACAGCAGCATGCTCTATGGAATAATTATGCAAATGATCACTAAGGAAGCAAGTATTAAGTATTTTAACATATCAAAAAAATGTAAGGCCAAGCTTGAATTTTGGGTGGAACACCTTGTTTTCAGTTTTGTTTTGGTTTTTGGTTGCTTTTTTTTTTTGATCAACCAAGATGACCTAAATTTTTAAGAACTCCTATTTCCTAAATGAACAGTAATTTTTTTACTTCTCCAGTTTATGAGTCATGTAGGAAGTTGTTGTCTAAAATCATAGACTAAAAATCTTACTCTTCCTATTAAAACCGATGTAATTGCCACAGCATCCATTTGGTGGAACTGCTCAGGAAGAAATAATTATAGTCAAACCTCAGACACTTTCACTTGTTATCTCTGTTTAAGAAACATTGCCTAGAAATTCTGAAAATACAAAACTCTACTAGGTAGTTCCTTATTTCTTAGGTCTGGAATCAGACTGTATGTACTCCTCCTGGCAACAGTGTTCAGAATTTGAGCCAATTTCGTAATCTGGAAGTGATTTAATAGATGGGTTTAAAACCTAAATTGAGTTTCTACATGGTACCACTTTTATCCTTGTGCCTAGTTTGAAGTACAGCATATAAAACCTGTAGTAATCAAATATAAAATTACAGTCTATATAAGCTGTATATAAACAATTAGTTTGTAATTTTTTCTGCTTTGTTTAAAAACTAATTGTTTATAAACAATTAATGCTACATTATTTTGGCTTTAAGGGTACATACAGAGAATTTAAAATCGATCAGCTCAGGATTCAATGATTAAAAGTCTTTTCCAACCTAGAAAACATGATGATTCTATGTAGAGCATGTTACAATACTGCTGTAAGAATCTATTTCTTATGTGCAACTTCTCAATGCTAGTGATGGCATTGGAAGACACATTAACTGAATGAGTCCTCCTCTGTCTCCACACAGACATGTTTGTATTCTCAAAGGGGTATGTTGTGGTTTAAGCCCAGTCAGCAACTCAGCCATGCAGCACTCGCTCACTCTCCCACTTCCTCCTCCAGCTCCCAGAGAGATGGGGAGGAGAATCAAAAGAATGTTACTCCCACAGGCTGAGATAAGAACAGTCCAGTAACTAAGGCATAACACAAACCACTGCTGCTACTACTACTACTACTAATAATGATAGGGGAAATAACAAGGGGAGAGAACACGACCAGTCACCACCTACCGAGAGATACCCAGTCCAACCTGACCAGTGACCTAACCCTTCCAGGTAACTGCCCCCAGTTTATATAGTGGGCATGATGTGATGTGATATGGAATACCTCTTTGGCTAGTTTGGGTCAGGTGTCCTGTCTCTGCTTCCTCCCAGCTTCCCCTCTTCCCTGGCAGAGCATGGGACTCAGAAAGTCCTTGGTCAGGGTAAACATTACTGACCAGCAACTAAAAACATCAGTGCTATCAGCGCTGTTCCCAGGCTGAAAGTCAAAAGCACAGTACTGCACCAGCTACTAAGAAGAGAAAAAATGACTGCTACTGCTGAACCCAGGACAGGGTATTTTTCCAGTCAAAGCTCTTGAGCAACATTCTTTGTTTACAGATTAGTCTTCATATAAAAATATATTTATTTGCGCACACCATAGAAAGATGAAACTTGGATTTTTCCTTGGCACAAGTGAGAATAAGTGGATTATGAATAATATTGCCTGCGAACAGCTGTTGTAAGTACAGTTAGTAAAGTTGGGAAGTATTACTCTGATGCTTCATGGGCAGTTTGCTATATGTGTGAATTATCTACTACATTAAGTGCTTGAATATTGAATGGGCATTTACTAAACTTAAGTAGGGTGTTATGTACCACTTCGTTTAGCTTGTTCTTAAATGGGTAAAATAAGTACTTATGAAGTGTACTTAGTGCCTAGTTTCCATAGTGTTTTACCTCTCCTCCCCTCTACCTCCACTTCTTCCCTCTCCATCACTTCCTACCCCAGGGTTTCATCCAGAACAACATTTAAGCAAATCCTTTACTTGTTTGGGGTATTTTTGTTTTGGTTTGGTTTTTTTGTGTGTTTTGTTTTGTTTTGTTTTGTTTTAATGTAAGTAAGCACACTCATTTCAGTGGCTCTTGAGCAGGCTTTTGAAGCTGAGTGTATGATAAAGGTCTTCCTTGAACTAAGATGTTTTTCTAGTTCATCACAATTAAAACTATTATATCTTCTGAGGTTTAAGTATACACTGCTATTTACTGCTGAGTAAATTGTTAAAATCAGAATGTAAATGTAAAAATCTACTACATGTTGAGATTTTATTAATTCTCCCTTCCTTCTTAGGACTGGTATTATTCTAAACCCATTACTCTACATACCTCTGACTTCCTAGGATAGGTATTATTTTGTATACTTTGGCCAATTGCTTGAACTCTGATAGAGATCAATGATCTGATAATTTTAGGGTTACCTTCTCTTAAAGGATGTGTAATGGTACTGTAAATTATATCTGAAGGGAAATCTAATATAGAAAAACTAGAAATGTGTGGTGCATACTGCATGCTTGCACAAAAGTTAATTTATGCTTGAAGTAAAATCATTCCTATATGCAGGATTTCTTTTATCTGACAGCTTCTACTGGAAATACTAATATTATTTCAAACTGTTGGGGCTTTTGCACAAAGGGTAAATTATTTCTATTAATGGTTATTTTTGTTGAATTTCTAATTTTCTCATTATGTGCAGACTCACACTTTCATCTCTATAGCTCCAATAGTGTGCATGGTTCTCATTGCACACATCAGTACAGCCTATTTTTAAAAGGGCTTTTGGCTCATTTAGATTTTTTTGTAGGAAGATTATACATGTATACATGGTTAGTGTAGCATCCAGCAATGGAGATCTGCAATAGGAGTCCACGCATACATTATTAGTCAGATTGCAGGAAGATTTGAAGCAGAAAAGACGTTAGCTCAGCATAATGAATGTCTGCCAGCCATTTTTTATGACTAGCTGCAATTCTTATAGTATGTCAAACCTTATGCTGTGCTGTATTGTTAGCTTTCTTGTTTGGCACAATCAAATGATGTAATATGTCCCTAGAAGTCTAGCTGGATCAAAGACATGTACATCAGGGTGGGTTTTTTTCTGCCAGTGATATTGCTTCATATGTTGCTAAAATTATAGTGCAGGTGATAACAAATACATGATCACTTATCATTTGTAGGGCATTGTTCCTGCTATGCAGAAAAGGCATTATAAGAATGGACAGCTTTGCTTGCCACAAAAGGAATGTTTAGATATTAAGTAGACCAGCAGGTGTTCAAAAATCCCTTTATAATTGTAATATTGACCTATGCTCATTGATGCAAAAATCGAGGTTAAAAAGAAAGTCTTTTTTTTTTTACGTGTTAATGAAAAATGCCTTTTGTTTTCCTTTTTTTTTTTTTTTTTCACCTAACTGCTCATTAAAGAGCAAAGATTTCAAGGTAAGCCAGTAATCTAAAGCAGTAGCTGAATTGCAATACAGTTTTGACTATTTTGGGGACTATGTAAGACACGGCAAGCTCGCTTATGCCTACTCCCAGTGTAAAATCTACAGCAGCACAGAAGGACAATAGAACTGTATGGTATGTGTATTCACTTTGGTGATAAATGCCTCATTCCTTCTTCAGAGGATTATTAAAAGAGTTCTCTGGAGGAATAAAACAGTGGAAGTCACACATTTAATAGCTCAGGTACAAAGAGTCAGATTGTGCCAGTTGGCAAAAGTTAGCAGGAAGCTGTCACAATAAATGGCAGCAGCTGCTCATAGTTCTAAAGAGTATGTCCCAGTCAGAACTGAAAACTGATGGCATCTACATTAATACTACCTTAATGGTCCATCTGCTGCTCCATAGGGTCCCTAGCTGCTGTATGGAGTCATAGGCATTTGACAGGCAGTCTCTGTATGCCAGACACACATTGTGCCAAATGTTTTAGGCTGCTTCATATCATTCTGATCTGTCAAACTTTCCCTATCATTTATCAGGCAAGGGGTTATGAGGGATTTTTTTCTTTTTCTTTTTTATTCCTACACATCATTGGATTTTAGCAGTTGGGGCAGCTAGGAGCTTGGAAGAAAATTTATTTTGGTTACATTTTTTTTTTAATTGTAAGAATGGAGAATAACCCCAGCTGCTTGATAAACTGTATGCTATGTTAACAAAGCAGAGTGACAAACCCTGTAGAGAAATCACTAGCTATTTGCCATATCATTTAAATCTTTTTATTGTAGCAGGTAGAAAATGAAATACAAGTAACCATTAAAGAAATAAGAGTGTTTTGACAGGCTCACTAACACACATTTGCTAGAGAAGCAGCTTATTCCTAAATACACTGTTGCATAAATATTTTTTAAAAAGCAGTCATACATGCATTCATAAACCTTTAGAATTTTTAACAGTAGTGTTAAGGAAAGATTTACTTAATTGGTAATGAAGTTATTCTATAACTATATATAGAATATATTCTATAACTATAATGGCTATTTCTTTTGTAGTAAGATATAAGAGAATAAAACCTATTTTATCCCTGGAATATGAAAACTCTATACTTTCTTAGCATCTTTTTTGTCATAATGTATGTACAATTTTAATTTATATAACATTCATATTATAATGGTTAAAGTATCAACAGTGTTAGAAAGGTTTATAAAACTCTGCCACAGTATTGTCTAAACATGAAATTAAGCAGAGCTGTACAATATCTGTTACATTAAACTATTCACTGCCTTTGGTCATTTTATATCTTGCAAAAAACCAAGTATAATTATTTGACTGTATCTTGTTTCCAGAAGGCAGACTATTCCCATTAAAGTTGGAAACTTTCACAATTTGGTTTTTGGTGGTTGTAAATCTCCAGCGAAAATGCATTGCCTTTTTAAATTTGCCATTTGTGTGAAAATGTTGAAGTTAGCAAAGAAAATCACCCAGGATATCAGCAATGATCAAGGTGTAAATGCTTAGAGAGAGATCAGGATGTCAGCAAAAATGTCACTACTACTTTTAGGAGTATATGTTTTGATTTTCTTAACTGGATTCATTCAAATCAGCCAGGTGCTTGAAATTGCATGATATTGCAGGGTTTTTTTTCTTCTTTTTTTGGACTGACTAAGCCATGAACTATGGAAAATCAGTGAATGACTCTGACTCAGTTTCTTAGGAGAGCTTTTAGGTTTTTCTCCTTTTTATTTTCCTTTCATTTGGTCATGAGAAAATTGGTCAACCATGGCAAGCACTGGACACTAGTCATATTGTGCATGGTATCCTAGATATTTTGCATTACTCTGTACTTCTGAATATAACTGCCTAATGACATTTTCTAAATGGAAAGCTGGCTTGTGCTGCCCTGCCCTACCACTATCAACTCTATTTTCTTCTTGTATCTTCACTTGAAGATGCCACCTTATTCTATTTCTTGCCTTTACTGCCCCAATACAAATAATAGGTTAAATAATTTACACAGTGTTTATAAGTGAGTGTTTAATTGCTGGTAAGCCATTCTGCAAAAGAAAGTGTGTGTTCTGGCATTCGGAGTTGCATTCTAGCTCTTCAGAAAACAAAAAGGGCACATGTAGGCACAAACATGTAGGCTGCAAACCAAAGTAAATTATGCCAATAAATAGCCTGCAGCTCTAAGAAGCTGCTATCAAAGACATTTCCTCTAATTTCCCCAGATTTACAAAGCTGTCTTGATTAAGTTGCAGGTGACATATATGGTTAATGAATTTTAAGTGTAGGATTCATTAGCTGCTTTTAATTCAACAAAATACACATTTTTGGTGGTGAATAAAGTGCCAGGGTATGGCTGAGTGTCTTGGTACCTCTTTGTCTGCCAACCGGCTGTGCCTGGCTGGAACCAGAGAGCCAGGAGCAGGTCCATGGGGTCACATCTCCAGTGCCTTGGACATTGATTGTACACAGACTTATACCTGTGCTGCCTGGTACTTCTGCACAGGACCTCTTGGGCAGAAATCCAGGACCCCAAGACTGCAAATTAAAGGAAATCAGTGCAATTTTAAACATTGCAGATTTGCCTCTAAGAAGACATTTTCTATGTCCCCATTGAACAAATTAGATTTTCCCACGATTTTGAGTGCAGCTGGGAATGTAAGTGGTCATTCAATTAGTTATGGTGGACCCTCTCCAGAAATCTCTGGTCTGTACGCACTTTGTAGGGTGCAGAATGGAGGGTGCGCCCTGCCATTTGAGCTCCTTCCTCTGATGACTGTGAGTTTACCTGCTCTTAGATCAGAACTTAATTAAATCTCAGACTTGATATCTGTTTTACTCTCTACATCTAAAAACATATATCAAGATGAACTAGAGAGGCTGTTTGTGCTTATACTTTTTGTGTGCTGGCACCTTTTGGGGGTGACATCCTTGATTTCTTCTCACTGACCCGCACTTTTGAGGTTGGTTTTGTGTTCTTGTGTGGGTTCCTTATGCACCAGAGACTTTAGAAGAGGCACCCATTACCTCTGCCAGCTGTAACCAAACAATGTGTTTCTGCAACAGCTGCTGTAAAAATCCCTGCAGCCCTGAAAAAGGGCTTAGCAGAGATGTATGGTGAAAGCTGACCTGGAGAAAGTCCAGCGAGACAAAATAAGGAGCAGAGAGAGGAGAGGGATTGGAGCAAGAAGAGGCTAGCACAAGGCAGAAACGTGTTACCGAGATGGAAAGCATTAGTGATAGGCACTAAAAGGGAAGACAAGACTGGATTTACAGCCCTTTGCCTTTGGGTTATATGTCCAGGTTTTTGCTATGCAAGAGCAAATATCACACCAAGAAAACAAAAGCTGAACCTATCTATATTTTTCACCCATGCCTCTTTCTGCGTGGGAATTTCTGTAAATGTCCTCCAAGAGCATGTTGCAAAGCATATCTAGAACACTGTCACAGAACAGTAGATGCTCAGCTGCGTGTGAGGTGGCCGTATGGTAATAGGGCCCGTTCAAACACAGAGAAGCAGAAAGCCCTGGAAGTTGTGTGTATGTGCTAAGGCAGATGTCCCATGTCAGATGTCTGAGCAAACACCTTCAAAGTTATCCAGCGTGCTACAGGAATTTAACATTGTGGTGTTTGTCTTTCCTGTTAAAAAAATAAAAACAAATAGAAAAAATTCCTGCTATTTACCTGAATATGCTATTTGTCTTCACAATTGTAGATTTTCACCTAATTTTCTACCATTGCCTTGTTGCAGTGATAGGTGTCTGCTTATTGCCTTGGGGTACTTTTATTTTAATTTTGCCCCATTTTGACAAACTTTGGTCCTTTTTCCTAAATGTGCAGCTATCCAAAAAGTGTGCAAAGACTTGTTTTTGTGTGCAGCACAAATCCCAGCAGATGGATGCTCAACACTTGATATGATCAAGTCCATGCACAAGGGCAGCTTCTGTTATAAGAAAACAATGAAATCTTTATAGAGGTCTTCTACAAGACTTTTTAAAAATTGTTGAGGAAGTCTGGAAATAATTTATCCTCATTTGCCTGGACTAAAAATTAAGTGATGGGATCAGATAAACTGCATACTGACAGGACAGGTAAGGTGAACACTGAAATTATAGATAACAGAGTTTTTCCAGGATTTTAAGCTGAAGAGCTGCTATGGATGGGAATTTTATATTAAATATATATACAGAAGCTTGCTTTATATTTTGATATTGAGGGGACAAAATATGCTTTGTTTCAAAAAGGAAAATTTTGTCAGTGTTTTCTTCTATCCCTAGTTATTGCTCCACTGACATAATCTTTTCTGTTAAAAATAGAAAAAAGAAGAAAGAAGAAAGAAGAGAGAAGAAAAAAAGGAAGGGAAGGGAAGGGAAGGGAAGGGAAGGGAAGGGAAGGGAAGGGAAGGGAAGGGAAGGGAAGGGAAGGGAAGGGAAGGGAAGGGAAGGGAAGGGAAGGGAAGGGAAGGGAAGGGAAGGGAAGGGAAGGGAAGGGAAGGGAAGGGGAGGGGAGGGGAGGGGAGGGGAGGGGAGGGGAGGGGAGGGGAGGGGAGGGGAGGGGAGGGGGAGGGGAGGGGAGGGGGAGGGGAAGGGGAAGGGGAGGGGAAGGGGAGGGGAAGGGGAGGGGGAGGGAGGGCTAGGGGAGGGGAGGGGAGGGGAGGGGAAGGGGAGGGGAAGGGGAGGGGAGGGGAGGGGATGGGGAGGGGAAAGGGAAATGGGAAAGGGAAATGGAAAAGGGAAAGGGGAAAGGGAAAAGGGAAAGGAAAAAGGGAAAGGGAAATGGGAAAAGGGAAATGGGAAAGGGAAAGGGAAAAGGGAAAAGGGAAAGGGAAAAGGGAAAGGGAAAAGGGAAAGGGAAATGGGAAAAGGGAAATGGGAAAGGGAAAGGGAAAAGGGAAAAGGGAAAGGGAAAGGGAAAAGGGAAAAGGGAAAGGGAAAAGGGAAAGGGAAAAGGGAAAGGGAAAAGGGAAGGGAAAAGGGAAGGGAAAAGGGAAGGGAAAAAGAAAGGGAAAAGGAAAGGAAAGAGGAAAGGAAAGGAAAGGAAAGGAAAGGAAAGGAAAGGAAAGGAAAGGAAAGGAAAGGAAAGGAAAGGAAAGGAAAGGGGGAAGGGAAGGAAAGGGGGAAGAAAAGGGGGAAGGAAAGGAAATAAATCCAAAACCCAGTAAAAAAACTAAAGTCCTCACATTTCTACATTTTTTAGTATAGTGATTTGGAGAATGAGACATTTAACCTGTAAGCTCATTGATGATGACACTTGTAACCTGAACATCATGCTGAGGGCAATCAATTCTAAGGGGCTGTGTCTAAGTGAAGGCCTTAAAGAGGCTTTGATTTATGAACATATAGCCTTTATTGACATTGGTGACATTCATAGCTAGTACTTTGTGCAGGCTATTCTACTAGTGAACTATCACATAAGTATTGACTACGTATTCATAGGGAAAAACCTCAACAGGTAATGATTTAGCAGTGTTTTTGGTATGAGTTATAGAACTAAAAAGTTTCCAAAAGAGATGCTAAAAATGCAAAATCAGAAAATTGCAACTATTCAGTACATCAAATCTTTAGAGGTAGATCAATAAAGTGAAAAAGAACATGTGTACTAGAAAAAAGCTATTAAAAAGCACATGAGGAAAAAACCTTTAATGGTGAAATTTTGACTTAGACTGATACGTCTTTAATTTGCATAATTCTGCACGCATAGTGTGCAAGATAGTGAGTGAGATCTTATGTCTTCATTATATCTGAACTACATCAGCTAGCACATTGTCAATTTGAATTTCGAATTACCCTACACTTCAGGGATGATCACAAAGTAATATCTTTACAATACTTCTGTTAACTGAAGACTTGGAAAAAAAAACAAAGCACCGGTTTTCAAGGAAAAAAAAAAAAGCAGTCTTATTTCTCTGTCTCGCTATGTGCTCAGTCTTCCTTTTTAAGTTTTTTTAACTGATAATAATAACTGATAATAAGAACTGATGGCAGAGTAATTTAAGGTGTAGCTTGATTTATCAGCCTAAGCCTAAGCTGTTTTTTCTCTTGAACTGCAACTGCTCACTGAAAACAAACAAAAATATATCATTTTTGGTGTCTTTTTTTTTTTGTCAGTACTAGAGATTGTGTTTATTTTCTTTTACTACTGTATATATATTCAGAGTCTAAAAATAGCATTTCTATTCCCTTGCACTTATTCATCTAGGATCATCTTTCTTATTTGTACACAAGATGCAAAATCACATAGGACGCTTTTCATTTATATATGGGACCTGACAGCTGATGGTCCTGGCTGTTAAAAGGATCATTTTAAGTGTGGGGTCAAAATGATAAACATAGGAATAAGAAGGGTACTTTCTGTGTATCTTCAGATCTGGCCACATCTTTCATTGGGGACTGGCTAACTGTACTTATCAACTGGCCAATGATGCCTAGCCTTTGAAGTACCTTTTTCATCAAGTTTATTTGAATATTTGCATTCTTGTGGCTATAATGTGAAATTTGCTTCTAAGCATGTTGCTGTAATGGCTGGGAAGCTTGTGTTCAGTTTGAATTTATGGCCCGTTAACCCCGTTTGTTCTTTTTCCTGTATTCTTGTACAGGATATTTTTCCCTTGTTTTCTTTCCCTCTGCTCTTCTCTTCTGATATATGTAGAAACCCTTTTCCCACTCTCTCCCCTCATTCACCAGATTTGCTTGCTTTTAATTAAGCTTAACAAACCACATAATTGCAGTGTCTTGTAAAATAGGTTCTCTATTTTTCTGATCATCCTAGTAGTCATTCTCTGCAAATGTTCCACATTGGATTAATCTCTCCTGAAATGCATGACCAGAATGCCATGGAATACTTCAGATGAAAGCAACAAGTACTTGGAGCAGTAACATTAATCTTCTCTTGGGTCTAATAAGAACACATTTTAGGATTATGTTTGGCTTTTTTCATGGTTGCATTACACTGGTGCCTTAGTCAGCCTGTGACCAGCCAGTGCAAAGAAGGAACAGAAGGAGATCTGGTTGTTTCCAGCTGATGAGTTGGTGTATGCTTGGTTTATGCAATTACACAGCCAGCTGCTTGGAATATGTCATTTGCAGAAAAATTCAAGAGGCAGTAAAGAATACGCACAGAAGAATGAAATTTGGGCTCTAGTGCAAAATGTGAATGTGAGCACCTAAAGCATCCAACAACCAGGCCTGTTGCATGACTGTAACATAGAGAGGGAACATCTGTAAAGTGTGGGAATGAATGTATGTGTGGATTTTGAATTTTCAGTGAATTTTAAAGTATTTAGCTTAGATTTGAGCATGTTTCCTCTGCTTTAAAAAAAAAAAAAAAAAAAAAAAAGTCTGTGTGAAAATAAGATGTATCCACAGTCTGAATAGCACTAACGTAAGGGCTATGAAATGTTCTGAGTCTCTTTATGTCCCATGATGTCTATTTTTTACCGAGGCATGAGAAGCATCTGCATGATGTCCATTGAAAGATGATTAATTTCATTGATGAACTGCAACTAGCAAGCCGAGGGTACGCTTAGTGAACAAAAATCTGTTGTGTCCATCTCTTTCTTGCTCTTCCAAGTATGGAGTATTGGTGCAGAATGCTAGCAAATATCAAGCAATCTATGGTTGGATTAAACCAAACTTTGGTAAACCAAGCTGCTTTAATTTATCACTGTTAGAGACGTGGCAGGTAAATTAATTTACTGAATTAGGACTCAATCTCCTAATTTCCTTTCTTATGATTATATTATGTTTTCAGACAAGAATGAAGCCAGTCCTTATGGCTAAATCTAGCCTGGTAAATTAAATCTTCTGTAATGGAGTTTAATGAGGGGCCGACATCTCTGCTGGGAAACTGCTCAAACTGCATAGCCTTGTACACAGTCTCCTATGACCCTCTGCACCAGTGTCACCAGGGAGCTGTAGCTAGCAGGGACCAAAGCAGTTCAGACCATTTAACAGTGCAGGTGGTTAAGTTGCTGTGCTCAAGACTGGACAACTAGGTATGGGAAAGGGGTGAGAACAGTGGCAAAAGAAATCTGATCCAGACAGCCCAACTCCAGAAATTAAGCAGAAGCAATTTTTCATTAGAAAACATGGATTTTCAAAAAAATTATAGTACTTCTTCACTGCAAGGGTAGTGAAGCCCTGGCACAGGTTGCCAAGAGAAACTGTGGCTGCCCCATTCCAGGCAGGGTTCAAGGCCAGGTTGAATGGGGATTGAAAAAACCTGTTCCAGTGGAAAATGTCGCTGCCCATGGCTTCAAGGGATGCCTTTAAAAGATTTAAGATTCCTTCTAACCTAAACCATTCTATGACTCTCATACTTGACTGCATTTAGTTTTCTGGAATTTTAAACAGACTTCTCTCATTCTACATGTAGATGCATGCCAAATGAATGAGCTAAGAGAATAGTCCAGTGCTTAGCTCTCAAGATTATTGAAGTTCCTTCTGAACTAGGCAGGGCAGGTGAACAATGTAAATTTTTTTTCTGGGAACACAGTACCATACAGACTTCTGTATTTTGGACATACTGGTTCTCTGATTATTTCAATCAGCTGCAAACTGGGATATTTTTTCTATAAGAAAAAAATAATTCAAAACCTTTTATGCCCATCTCTAATTTCATTTTAAGGGTCTCATTTTTAACAGAAAATATGAACATCTCTTTCACACTCTCGAGGAGTGAACCTTCATTCTTCACCCTCAGTCCTGCCAGAAAGGGAGAATGAGCTGCCAATATCTTCTAGCAACACTTAAGAAAATATGAGAAGAAATTGGTTTTGTTTTTGCTTAGAAAAAGGTACATAACTTTTCCATGAAACCAAGCCTATTTTAGGATGGACACATCTATAAAAATACCTCATGTTTTTATGTATAGTTTATGTATATATAATATATATATACAGACATATGTATACCAGATATTGCTATTGTGCCCAGCTATTCCAGGTCTGCTTGGTTAAACTGAATAATCTCTGCACAAAGAGGGGTACTTTTCAGGATCCTGCACCAAAGGTCTTGCTCAATATGTTTGCCTCTCTACATATTTAACATGCTATTTTTTTTACTAATATTATGAAGATTACATTAGTTTCCAAACAGTATATATTTTTTAAAGATTACTCATTGCCTAGTGGTTAACATTTTCACGCTGTATAACATTACAAGCTTTTTCTCTGAAACTGTCAGTATTTTGTCAGCCAAAGCGAGCTTTAATAAAAGTCAGGCACTGACAATTTTCTGGAATAACCCAGAGCACAGCTCTAAGTGTCTATGTGAACAGGATGTGAAGGCTGCATCTCCTGATGAAAATTAGCGTAAGCCACTGCTGCACTCGGCTGACACCTACATTTCAGTTTCCTCGGTGCTGGTGCATGCTATCAGGTCTAGGCACTTTGAAGGAAGCTGTCACTCACTTTAGCTAATCAATCAAAGTTTGTCACATTCCTGTATGTTTTCACTAAAAACCCAAACTGGGACACCAGATGTGGTGAATACATGGACAGTCTATGTTTTTGTACAAAAACATCTGATGTGACAAAAGAGCAATGAAAAGCAAGTTTGGCTTCGAGTACATGCTTTTTTTGTCACATGCACACTCATGAAATGTTTTCATTACCTATATCTCTCTGAGACTGCCGTCACTAATTTAATTTGAGAAAACATTCCGCAGCTATTTTATTACAAATTGTGTCTAATAAATTGTTTTTGCCAGTCTTTCATAACAGTTAGAAGAAGAAAGCTTGGTTGAAGAATAAATGAAGCATTTATTAATATAAATCTCTTCTCTAGACCCTCAATTTGCAACCAAATTATTAGATACTGCTGATAAATAAAACTAAGACGCTTCTCTGAAAGAACATCAGATATTTTGACTCTGTGCTGCCCCTCCTCATCACCTTTTCCTTTCATTTTTCTTGTGTGTCAGGCAGCAATAGCTGCTTCCATATTGCCCTATAAACTTCTTTCTGAGCATCTACAGGATAAACTCACAATATATTGCCAAAAGCTCCCACTGCAGTCATTTATAATAATGCAAATTGTCATGAGACCTGTGCAGAAAATGCATGAGATGGTGGCAAGGAAAGGCAGGTGTTTAAAATTACCCTTTCTATAAGAGGGGATGAGAAAAATACAAACTGTTGGTACTTCTGCTTAGGATGAACTTCTTTGTCAGCTGTCTACCTACAGGCATGCTGTTATTGCAAGTTTTAAATGGTGCTTTGCAGTCATAATGGCTTGAAAATAACAAGTGATTTAGCTTCTTAAAAGGCAACCTTAACAGACAGTTTTACTCTTCATTTGGAAAAGAGATTGAAGAGCAGTGACAGGTAGACAGGGGAGAAAAATCTCTATATTGATCTATTACAGAAAGCTTACAGCTGCAAATATGACACTCATGTTGATTTTTACTGGGATCCCATTCCCTAGATCCACAAGGACAACTCATACAATTTGGAGCTGTTGACACCTACTAGAAGAAGGGCTATTCATGCTCAACACCTGATACTAATTTCCCTTCCTTGTGTTTAGATTAGATTAACTATGGGCCTAAATGCACCTACTGAAAACATTAAAGTTTTTGAGGGCCTAGCCTATGTGATTTTGATGTGCTAGTTTTTGTGTTTCTCTCTCAAGATTAGAAGTGTTTTCTGCAAAACCTTTGGATATGTGTTGCTCCAAAATACCTCTTTATTAAGGCATCAGCAGAAAGGGAACAGGAAGTACAGAAGTGGCTTAGAGGTTGGCTGAAGATAACAAAAATAATCAGAATGAAAAAGGGAAAACAGATCAAGCATCCTCATTCAAGAAAAATTACAGATTTAGGCTTGGCTTCTTAGGAGAGAAGTTTTTTCTTTCTCCAGCAATGTTATCTTTCCCAGTTTCATAAAAAATCAGCATTAGGCTTATAAACTTTTGCTTTTCCCATATGTTGCAAATGCAGTTGTGTATTTGTAGGTGTTTGCAACATACCTCTGTGCTTACTGAACTCTAGCAGTGAATGCAGACTGATTGTCAGGTCCCCAGATGCCTGCAAGCAAGCCTGGATTTTCTTGGAGTAAGGGAAGGCAAAGAGAGGTGAAATATCAAGCAAAGTTCCAGACTTTACACTGTTTCAGGAAAAGCATGGAATTGTCCTGGCACAGCTGTACCTTCAGACTGCTGTAACCCTTGAAGTTAGAAAGCAGTAGGACCTGGAGCTGTGTTTAGTCCACCTTGCATAGGATGGAGAAGTGTTGATAAAGCAGGGGACAGAATTTCTGAAGCATTCTGGTACATTCACACTGCTTCTGCCAATGCTGACAGTAGGCAAGTTTCTCAGTCTTTTTTGCTTCCATTACTTCTCTGTTTAGATGAAAATTGCCACTACTTTTAATGAAGCTATGAGGCTAAATTGTTCCAACTAAAGAAACATTTACAGACAGTGAAGTCACGTGAATAAACAGCCACACTCTGCTGTTTTCCTCCCCTCCATGTACTCATCCCAGTTATTCTGGTGCATACTTCCAAACTTATCCTTACACTAGAGCACACTGAACTTTCTGTCCAGCTTCAAGCTGCCTGAATCTGACAGCCTGATCTGAATGCACAAGCACCTGATTATGTACATAAACAGCAAATACATGCAGTTTTGGAGGCTAGTTCTGAAAACTTGACCTGTAAAAGCAATAGGTCAATTCAATACATCCACAATTCTCTTACCTTTTGTGTTTAGTCCTGTCTTTCACAGTGCATATAGTGGTGTTTTGTGGTGGTGGTTTGGGGTTTTGTTAATTATTTATTGTAATGACTGAGTCTTTATCTTGTCATACAAACAAGATCATACTAATACTGTTATTCATTTTGAATAGAAATGAGAAAAGAAAAAGTTCTAATTGATCTCTTCATTCAAATCCATATAAAATAAGCATGGGGAATGATGAGTTATAGTCAGATCTCCTGCTAGAAAGCTGAGAGAGAATTTCTATGAGAATGGATCTCTCCTTGACAGATTTCCAGAGCTTCATGTTTTTTTCATCCAGGTTGAAAATAATTTATCTTCTTACTTTAGCATTGTGTTGCTTCTGGCCTTTGCCTAAGCAATAAGGAGAAGAGGTGCATAATAACAACTGATATGCAGAGCAATAATTTGAAGTTTTATTTAATTCTGACTCTTGGTGGTCGTGCAAGTAAAAACCTTTCTTTTACTGTAGTTCATACAGACAATATGTGGGTTTTAGTAATGTGTGGCTCAGAAGTTGATTTTTTCTACTTGTCATTCAGATTTATTTTTTCTTTTTTTTTTTTAAACAGCTGACATATTTTGAGTCAGATGCACTCATATATATTCATAGGAACCCTAGAAAAAGTTTTGACATTTAAGGTCCTACCATTGCAAGTGGGTTTTTATAATGCTGAAATCCTGGTCAACCTGGACCCACTTAGCAGATGGAGAACTGTTAAGTCTCCACAATGGACCATTCGTAATATACTCAGTTGCACCTTTTGGCTGTTATTTTTCACTTGTTTTAAAGGTTCTTCTGTCAGAAACACAACCTTGAGAGACATCTTGTCCCCTGAGAATTGATAAAGACTGTCCAAGTTATAGGGAGAAAAGAATAAAACCAAACTGATATCTATTCCTTTTAGTACAGTACCTGGCTCCTTTTTTCTGTTTCTTGGTAGAAAATTAAACATTTAGAACATAATTCCAAAAAAAAAGTGTATATTAGATACCTGATGATCAATCTTATTTGACAATTCTACACTAGTATTAAGGAAAGTCAGATTTTTTGTGTCATGGTTGAATGTATTTTTCACTTCATGATAGGCAAATTCAAGCTCACCTTACTGCAGACTCATAAGAAACTTTTGTTTCTGCTTATTTAAAAACTTATCAGGACTGGTGCTGTGTGCTTATCAGGAGCCAGGAAATTGGTTACCTAATTCATCAAGCCTGCTCTGATACTGGAGTCCTGGTATGGTTTTCTAATGAAGAAAACACCATTTTCACTGCAAGGCTTGTGTTCCTTTTTTTTATTTTGTTACTGTAGTAGTGAGGTTTCAATGGACTGAAAGGTAAGGAAACACAGACTTTTTGTTTTCAATTAATGAAACATTTAGTTGCTCATAATTTTATCCCAATGCACCTAAAAACTATTCAGTAAAATAGTCACTAGTAAAATAATTTTAATTCAAAATAGAAATAAAAGGTTATTTTAAATTTAGTTCAGAATATGTCTATCACACTTGTGATATATTACTGCCATATATAATTCCTCTCAGCCTCACTGTTGCTCTGTATTTTAGGTGATTAAAATATCCCAACTGAAAAAAATTTAAAAGTGGATTGTTACATTCAAAGAGAAATCAGTTTTTCTTCTAAAAAAATAAACACGACTGCGTGTCAAAGCAAATTCTGAAGTCTAGTACAAATTATATGTCTCATTTATATGAGTATTGCTAATTGTAAAAGACTGTGCACACTTAAAATGGTACACCCTCAAGTACCCTTAAAAATGGTGGAAATTAGAAGCACTTCTACATTTCTTTCCTTGGGTAGCAGGCTTTATTTTAAAATAGACACACTGAAGATTCCTTGTTAATTTTTTCAGTAATATGAACCAGTAAATGGATTTGAGTATTTGAAGCAGATGTGATTGATCAGCTTAGGTTAAATAGAAAATCAGAAGCTGGCCAGCTATAGAATAATAGAATCATAGAATAGTTAGGGTTGGAAAGAACCTTAAGATCATCTAGTTCCAACCCCCCTGCCAGGGGCAAAGACACCTCACACTAAACCATGTCACCCAAGGCTATGTCCAATCCAGCCTTGAACACCGCCAGCGATGGAGCATTCACAACTTCCCTGGGCAACCCATTCCAGTGCCTCACCACCCTTACAGTGAAGAATTTCCTCCATATACTCAATCTAAACTTCCCCTGTTTAAGTTTGAATCCATTACCCCTTGGCCTGTCACTATAGTCTCTAATGAGGAGTCCCTCCTCAGCATCCCTATAGGCCCCCTGCAGATACTGGAAGGCTCCTAGGAGGTCTCTGCGCAGCCTTGTCTGCTCCAGGCTGAACAGCCTCAACTTTCTCAGCCTGTTTTCATACAGGAGGCGCTCCAGTCCCCTTATCATCCTCGTGACCCTCCTCTGGACTTGTTCCAACAGTTCCATGTCCTTTTTACGTTGAGGACACCAGAACTGCACACAATACTCCAAGTGAGGTCTCACGAGAACAGAGTAGAGGGGCAGGATCACCTCCGTCAACCGGCTGGTCACGCTCCTTTTGATGCAGCCCAGGATACAGTTGGCTTTCTGGGCTGCAAGTGTACACTGCCGGCTCATGTTCATTTTCTCATCGACCAACATCCCCAAGTCCTTCTCCATGGGGCTGCTCTGAATCTCTTCTCTGCCCACCCTGTAACTGTGCCTGCGATTGCTCCCACCCAGCTGTAGGACCTTGCACTTGGCATGGTTAAACTTCATAAGGTTGGCATCAGCCCACCTCACAAGCGTGTCAAGGTCCTCTGGACGACATTCCTTCCCTCCAGTGTATCAACCAAACCACACAGCTTGGTGTCATCAGCAAACTTGCTGAGAGCGCACTCAATCCCACTGTCCATGTCACCGACAAAGACGTTGAACAAGACTGGTCCCAACACCAATCCCTGAGGGACACCACTTGTTACTGGTCTCCAGCTGGACATTGAGCCATTGAGCACAACTCTTTGCGTGCAGCCATCCAGCCAGTTCTTTATCCACCGAGGGGTCCACGTATCAAATTGATGTCTCTCCAACTTAGAGACAAGGATGTTATGTGAGACTGTGTCAAACACTTTGCACAAGTCCAGGTAGATGACATCAACTGCTCTACCCCTGTCCATCAGTTCTGTAGCCCCATCATAGAAGGCCACCAGATTGGTCAGGCAGGATTTCCCCTTAGTGAAGCCATGCTGGCTGTCACCAACCACCTTGCTGTTTTTCATGTGCCTCAGCATGCCTTCCAGGAGAATCCGCCCCAAGATTTTGCCAGGCATAGAGGTGAGACTGACTGGTCTGTAGTTCCCTGGGTCATCCATTTTCCCTTTCTTGAAAATGGGGGTTATATTTCCCTTTTTCCAGTCATCGGGAACTTCACCTGACTGCCATGATTTTTCAAATATGATGGACAGTGGCTTAGCAACTTCATTTGCCAGCTCCTTCAGGACCCGCAGATGGATTTCATCAGGTTCCATGGACTTGTATACGTTCAGGTTCCTAACGTGGTCTTGAACCAGATGCTCTCTTACAGTGGGACAGAGTCTTCATTCTCACTGTCCCTGCATCTGCCTTCCAAGACTTGGGTGGTGTGGTAAGAGCTTTTTCCAGTGAAGACTGAGGCAAAGAAGTCGTTAAGAACCTCAGCCTTCTCCAAATCCAGGGTAGCCAGTTCTCCTGATAGCTTCTGGAAGGTGCCTGCATTGTCCCTAGTCTGTCTTTTATTTGCAATGTACCTATAGAATCCTTTCCTGTTATCCTTAACATCCCTAGCCAAGTTTAATTCTAAGTGGGCCTTAGCTTTCCTAACCTGGTCCCTAGCTTCCCAGACAACATCCCTGTATTCTTTCCAGGCTGCCTGTCCTTGCTTCCACCTTTTATAAGCCTCTTTTTTCCCCTCTAAGTTTCCTCAGCAGCTCCTTATCCATCCAAGGAGGTCTCCTGGCCCTCCTGCTGCACTTCCTTCTAGTTGGGTTGCATCGCTCCTGAGCTTGCAGCAGGTGATCTTTGAATATCAACCAAGAGTCTGGGGCCCCCCTGCCCTCTAGGGCTATATCCCATGGAATCTTACTGAACAGGTTCCTTAGAGGCCAAAGTCTGCTCCCTTGAAGTCCACAGCAGTGAGCTTGCTGCACACTCTTCTCACTGCCCTGAGGATCTCGAATTCGACCATCTCATGATCGCTGCAATCAAGGCTGCTCTGGAGCGTCACATTTCCAACCAACCCTTTCCTGTTGGTGAGCACGAGGTCAAGCATGGCACCTCTCCTTGTCTGCTCCTCTATTTTTTGCAGAAGGAAGTTGTCTTCCACACAATTAAGGAACTTCCTGGATTGCTTGTGCTGGGCTGTACCATCCCTCCAACAGATATCAGGGTGGTTGAAGTCCCCCATGAGAACAAGGGCCTGCGAGCATGAAGCTGTTCCTATCTGCCTATAGAGTGCTTCATCCACCGAGTCCTCTTGGTCAGGTGGTCTGTAACAGATCCCCACAATAATGTCTCCCATTGCTGTTCTCCCTTTAACCCTGTCCCACAAACTCTCTGTTGACTGCTCACCTGTTCCCAGACAGAGTTCCATACTTTCCAGCCTATCTCTAACATAAATTGCAGCTCCCCCTTCCCGCCTACCAGGCCTGTCTTTTCTAAAGAGCCTGCAACCTTTCATTCCAGCTCTCCAGTTGTAGGAGTCATCCCACCATGTTTACAAACACAGTTTATCTGTTCAGTGTATGGTTCATATTTTTTAATTAAATATTGTCATTCATACTGGATCTGTACCTATTATCAAGGGCTTTGGTGCATTAGTTAAGCTGAACTGCTGCTGTTGAAGTTGCAAAGCTAATTTCTTATGGTTTTCATCCTTTCATTAAGGTAATATGGCTCTGCAGAGGCAAACTCAAACGCTGTGAGGTTTTTTCCATTTGGAACTTTAGTGGAAAATATTTCCCACTTTAATGTTCAGTCTAGGAAGTATTACGAGAGTGCCTGAGAGAGCATGAGTCTTGCCATGTTCCAGGATCCTTTGCTCTGGCACAGATGAGAAGAGCAACAGGCTCTAATACACAAGTTTTACTTTGAACAGCCAAGTAACTTCTTACATTCAACTAGAGTTTTGTAAAATTAATCTAAGGTCATAACAGCTTTTTTTAATTTAACTTCCTGTGCTTAAGTCCTTTGCCATTACCCGCTGTAGTGTAGAAGCTGAGCTGCAGCCAAGGTATGTGGAAGAAGAAAATGTAGCACTATTAGGTGAAAAACAGAACCTCATGTTAGAGAATGAGATCCCTGTGTCCCAGAAGTAAAAGGAAGGAGGAAAGACATTTTTTCAGGAGATAATTTCACTACTGGGAAAGATGGAAATTCTTTTTCCCAGTGATGAGCAGGAAGCTGAAGAAGAAAGGTAGCAGGTCTCCTTGAAAATAAAATGTTTCTTTGGTTCAGATAAATTGTCAAATTTTCAAGTAAAGCTTTCTGGATACTGCAATATCAGAAATCTCCAGTTATTTTGGAAATTGTTTTAGATAGGCTTTGGTTTTGACAGACAGACTCTGCCTGTGTGGGGCATTGTCCCCTCAAAGAAACTGAACTAAATCTAACAGTTTGGGTCAGTGTCTAGAATGTGGTTATCACAGAGTAGAGTAAGTAGAAATTAAAAGTGGGCACATTTAATGTGGACAAGTTAATATGTTCACTTTGAACAATGTGACCTTTTTTTTTTTTTTTTCAATGTATAGTTTTTATCTCTTCTTCCATATTGGTTATTTCCATGGTAGAAGTGTATGTGTGCACAGATAATTTTCAGATTTTTAGATGAAGTTAATTGGAAATATATATAAGAAAATATAAAAAAAAAGTTTATTTTTGATAAAGTTTGTTTTCAAATGACTGCTTCTACAATAAATCTTCAGTCTACGGAAAATACTTGCTGACAAAATAAAAAATTAGGAGCTTTGGCTGTGGAAAAGAAGCAGGGAGTACAAACAGAAAGATGGAGAAATGAATGGAAGTAATTTATTTTTCACATAATTATGCAGCAATTTATTTCAGCTAGCATTGTCTTTTCTTTAAATGTCTGTATATAATTCCTTAGTAATTTATAACTTTATATCAATAGCAATCAACATTTTCAATACAACCATGTTTGGCTTCTTCTCCTCTTGTAGAAAAAAAAGCATTGTATTTTATTCCTCAATAATAGTTCCTTTGTCCTTAGCAAAAAAAAAGAAGAGAAATTAAACTACATTTTCATGACAAAGAAAAGTTCTTATTTTTAAGCTTCAAAAAGAGACATTCGATATTCCTGGATAAACTGTCACATAATTTTATTTCTTTCTTTTCTTACCTCCCACCTCCACACTTTTTCGATATAAGCTCAGGTCACTGTGGTGCAGGATCTCTTTTTCTCCCTTCACTGTGATAGCTAAAGCTGAAGGGTTTCTGTGTTCAAATGGAAATACAGTTTCATAAACTTTTCTCCAATTACAGCTGGAGAAACGAAATATATTAATTCAAGTATTTTTTAGATTGTTTATTGATAAAAAATAATTTTCTTCAGAAACATGAAAATATTTTTCTGTAACATATTTTAACATGAAATATTTTTCCAAGTCCTATTTTAGGTTTCCAAATCTAGTCTGTGGTTTTGGTTTTGTTTTAAGTTAAAACTTGTGTCTGAAAGTAGAGCTAAGGTTTAATTTTACTAAGTTAAGTTTAAATGAGTAACTTTAATAACATTTTTAATAAAGTGTAGTTTTCCTAAATAGATTTTAGTGAAAGAAATATCACCTCTAGAGGGCAGTGTTAAATTATTTGAGATGATTGTTTAGTGTTTTATTATGCAAACTACTGGGTGCATGATTAATTGACCCTCATCTGAAATTTTTTAATGGTAATTTTAAAGTAATGTTCAAATACATAGTCATTAAATACCCTTAAAATTAGACTTTGTTTAAGATCTTCATGAGAAAATGTGCAGGTTCCTGTGAACGTTGTCTGAACAAGAAACTGGGTGGCTTCAAGCTGCAGTTTCAAGCAGTTCACAGTGGCATTTCTCTGTTTCTGTTTTGTAGCATTAACTTTTGTTCTTTCACTATTTATTTCCTATCAGTGTACATCAGGTTTATTGTTAAATTCATACCTTCATTTGATACATGCAAATGGAAAAGCTAACACGTTGTATACTGAAGTCTTTACCAGTCAAAATCTGCAAATTTCTGAACTCCATAAGTAGTTACGACATCCCTTGCTTATTTTCTCTTCTTTCCAAAAATAACACACATTAAAAAAACATTGCATGCATTGGGGTAAAATGATAACAAAACAATGATGTGAGCTATACAGTCATCTTTGTGGGCTTTAGTTTTTTGAAATGTTTAGCAGAACTTTTTGAGTTAGGAGTGTTAATGGTATGCAATGAACAGGTTGTCAGACACATTAATGTTGTGGTTTAAGCCCAGCCTGTAACTCAAACCATGCAGCAGTTTGCTCACTCTCCACCTCACCCTTCTTCCTCCCACTCCCGGAAGGATGGGAAGAAGAATCGAAAGAATGTAACTCCCACAGGTTGAGATTAGAACAGTTTCATAACAAAGGTATAACACAAACCACTGCTGCTACCAATAATAATAATGATAAGGGAAATAACAAAGGAAGAGAATACAACCGCTCACCACCCTCCAACCGATACCCAGCCTGACCTGAGCAGTGATCTAACCCTTGCGGGTAACTGCCCCCAGTTTATATATCCTGGACATGGCATGCTGTGGTATGGAATACCTCTTTGGCTAGCTTGGGTCAAGTGTCTTGTCTCTGCTTCCTCCCGGCTTCCCCTCCTCCCTGGCAGAGCATGAGGCTCAGAAAGTCCTTGGTCAGGGTAAACATTACTGATCATCAACTAAAAACATCAGTGTTATCAGCATTGTTCTCAGGCTGAGAGTCAAAACCACAGTACTGCACCAGCTACTAAGGAGAAAAATGACTGCTACTGCTGAACCCAGGACAACTACTCTCAAAAATGGCTCCTACTTAACACTTTTGCTTAGTCACCTCTTCAAGGGGAGTGTTGAACCTTTCTTTCTGTAGCAGTATATTAATTCAATATCCAAAAAAAAAATATAGCTTCATTTCACTAATGATCTTGGGTGATGCAAATTAGGCATATATCACAAATGACAGAACAATTATAAAAGCAGTCTTAGCCCCATGTGCATATCTTACAAGCATGAAGAGAAATGGATGAATTCTATACCCCATGCAATTGTACTGAATTGAACAAACCAGGATGGAAATTGTGAGGCTGTTGTGATGCATAAGCACAAAACAGTACTTTTTTGTCTTCAGTGCTGTTAGTCTTCCCCCTATAGTCCAAGTTGTGTTGAGAGCAAACAATTGAGTTCATGCGACGCATCAGTGGGAACTCAGTGGGCTCCTTGTGGTACCTTCTTTTCACCAGAAAGAGAGAGTAGTAGGTTAGATTTTAATTTTTAAACAGAAATGGACAACATAATACATCTACAGCACATGTACTTACTCCATTACCTTGAAGAAAGGCATATTTTAGTAATTCTGTGTGGTCCAGAAGGCTTTGTTGCAGGCCTGTATTTCACCTCAAGACCCGTGCACCCCAACCTTAGTCATGTGAGAATGTGAACATTAATTTTGACAGGTCAATGTTATCCTGTTAGTAACAAATTTCATGAGTTATTTTGAGCTGGATGTCCTTTCTGCTTTTTCCTGGAAGTTGTAACATAAAGCTTATAGAAAGTTTTGACAAACACACATATGCAATCATGCATAGTCAGGTTTTATTATAACAACAGGATTGGCTAAAGGACTTTTCTGGAGACAGTAACTAACTTTTAACTGAAAGGATGCTGATTGTTCAAATAATTGGCTGAAAAGTCTTGTAAGTAATTGAGAATAGCTATTACAAGAACTTCTCAAATGCTCTGTACTAGCACTACTGGAAATATACAAACCTTTTTTTTTAGACATGTATATTAGTGCAAGTATATTAGTCCACACTTTACGATCACAGAAATTTTAGCTGGTGGCTACAGTAAGCACTGTGTGTGTGTATATATGTGTGTAAATGCACAAGCTTTTTCTTTAAGCTCCATATCTTGTGAGAGTATTTAAACTCGTCCTGCAGTAATTCATGACTTCTCAAGACAGAGATATGAGCCAGACTAATAAAGAAGTGGATTAGGAAAACATGATTTCACTAAGCCACTACAAACATACAAACTGGTCTTGAAGAAGCTATCAGGAGAACTGGCTACCCTGGATTTGGAGAAGGCTGAGGTTCTTAACGATTTCTTTGCCTCAGTCTTCGCCGGAAAATGCTCTGATCATACCGCCCAAGTCTTGGAAGGCAGATGCAGGGACTGTGAGAATGAAGACCCTGGGCCCACTGTAGGAGAGCATCTGGTTCAAGACCATCTTAAGAACCTGAACTTATACAAGTCCGTGGGACCTGATGACATCCATCCGCGGGTCCTGAAGGAACTGGCAAATGAAGTTGCTAAGACACTGTCCATCATATTTGAAAAATCATGGCAGTCAGGTGAAGTTCCCGATGACTGGAAAAAGGGAAATATAACCCCCATTTTCAAGAAAGGGAAAATGGATGACCCAGGGAACTACAGAGCAGTCAGTCTCACCTCTGTGCCTGGCAAAATCTTGGAGTGGATTCTGCTGGAAGGCATGCTAAGGCACATGAAAAACAGCAAGGTGGTTGGTGACAGCCAGCATGGCTACACTAAGGGGAAATCCTGCCTGACCAATCTGGTGGCCTCCTATGATGAGGCTACGGACCTGACGGACAGGGGTAGAGCAGTTGATGTCATCTACCTGGACTTGTGCGAAGTGTTTGACACTGTCTCACATGACATCCTTGTCTCTAAATTGGAGAGACATCAATTTGATAGGTGGAGCACTCGGTGGATAAAGAACTGGCTGGATGGTCGCACACAAAGAGTTGTGCTCAATGGCTCAATGTCCAGCCGGAGACCAGTAACAAGTGGTGTCCCTCAGGGATTGGTGTTGGGACGGGTCTTGTTCAACATCTTTGTCAGTGACATGGACAGTGTGACTGAGTGCGCCCTCAGCAAGTTTGCCAGTGACACCAAGCTGTGTGGTTCGGTTGATATGCTGGAAGGAAGGAATGCCATCCAGAGGGACCTTGATGTGCTTGTGAGGTGGGCTGGTGCCAACCTTATGAAGTCTAACCATGACAAGTGCAAGGTCCCACACCTGGGTGGGAGCAATCCCAGGCACAGCTACAGGTTGGGCAGAGAAGAGATACAGAGCAGCCCCATGGAGAAGGGCTTGGGGGTGTTGGTTGATGAGAAAATGAACATGAGCCAGCAGTGTGTGCTTGCAGCCCAGAAAGCCAACCGTATCCTGAGCTGCATCAAAAGGAGCATGACCAGCAGGTCGAGAGAGGTGATCCTGCCCCTCTACTCTGCTCTTGTGAGACCTCACTTGGAGTATTGTGTGCAGTTCTGGTGTCCTCAACACAAAAAGGACATGGAACTGTTGGAACAAGTCCAGAGGAGGGTCACGAGGATGATCAGGGGTCTGGAGCACCTCCCATTTGAAGATAGGCTGAGAAAGTTGGGGCTGTTCATCCTGGAGAAGAGAAGGCTGCGTGGAGACGTCATAGCAGCCTTCCAGTATCTGAAGGGGGCCTACAGGAATGCTGGGGAGGAACTGTAGTGAGAGGACAAGGGGTAATGGGTTCAAACTTAAACAGGGGAAGTTTAGATTGGATATGAGGAAGAAATTCTTTACTGTGTGGGTGATGAGGCACTGGAATGGGTTGCCCAGGGAATTTGTGAATGCTCCATCACTGGCGGTGTTTAAGGCTGGATTGGACATAGCCTTGGGTGGCATGGTTTATTGGGAGGTGTCCCTGCCCTGGCAGGGGGGTTGGAACTAGATGATCTTCAGGTCCTTTCCAACCCTAACTATTCTATGATTGTATGATTCTATAAAATTTATCGCGGGATGCAACGCAATTCTAGTTTCTAATCACAAGCTTTTGTTATCTTGTTAAGGTACAGCAAGAACTCTGGTATTCCTGATGCGGTTGTTTTGTTGAGTTAGCTTGTTTTATGGTGACATTCATATTGAATTTGTGTCTCAAATGAACTCATAAAATGAGAGAGAAAATCACTTTTCTAAATTTGTGTTAGGGCTTTGCTGATAGTTTAATTATTCTGTCTCACTAGAAATCAAATGAGTGCTCAATACATTTTGGAGAAACATTCAAGCAGCTAGATCTAGATGAGTTTTATATGTCTTTCAGTGTGACTCCTGAATCTGAATTTGATTTTGATAACTCACACTCATCTAGAAACAAAACAAAGCTGTGGACAGAGGTGCTTGTGAGACATTCTGGCAGCATGTCCCCCAAAATAAAGACATATATATACACATATACATATTTATGTAATATACAGACACATATATATATGTATATATATGCATACATATGTGTATATATATACATATACGCATTTATATAATATATATATAATGTCAAAGAACTTGATTCTGAAATATTCTAGTTGCAGTCTAATTTTTGTGGAACCTCCTTTTTTATATTATTTGGCATAACTTCCTTTTTATTTTCATTGTCTGCCATTGTATAGAGGCATTTTAAGGAGTGAAATAATCAACTGATACTTTTATAAAGATTATCAGTTTGCCATGACTTCACACAGCTGAAAACCAACATAGGATCATTATTGGTATGAGTTGTAGCCTAAAAAGAATTCATTATTGGACTCTTTGATAGCTGCCAAGACCTTCTATTTTTATTACTTTTTCCTAAGACTAAATGTTTCTTTTATTTTAAATTACATCCTGAAACAAAATATGAAAATTTTGTATGTGTTATTCTGAACAAACTGTGAAATCAATATACAGTCTTAGATATTGGAGGGACATCATTGTACACTAGTTATTCACGGGCTAAAGTCATTTACACCTGACAGAGAAGATAGATTATGAGACTGCTAATTTAACTGGCAGTGAGTACAGGAAGATAACTTGCCATATAAGCCCACAGACAGTTATCTGCAAAGTTTTTATGCATATTTTTTTTCAGCAAGCTATACAGTTCTGACAGCTACGAATCACTTTTAATTTGTCAATTTCAAAGGTTGTAATCAGAAAGTTCAGCTGAAGGAGAGTGTCTGTTTGACTCATCTTAAGTGTAAGATGATTACTGTTTGTCACATTTACAAATTATCCTAGTCTTAAAAAAAATAAAGCTAAGTTGTTTAGCATGGTTATTGTGTAATTTGGAATGCAGGATGCCATAAAACATCTAAAATAGAAATATACTGTTGTGTAATGAAACTTGTTTGCTAATGGATGGCATGCAGCAATAGCAATAAAAACAAAGATGTTTTTCCCTGCAATAATTCTTCATATACATAAAAAATACGTAATGAAAGAAAAAATATAAAAACTGCTGAATGTCTACTTTTTCCTGCGATGTACAGTAGAGATACAAACTCTACAACAGATGACAAAATTCCAAAAGAGAACTGTGATCCTCCAGATACAAAACTGGTTTGTTTTTTTTGTTTTACTTGTGTGTGATATCACTGATCTTGCAAAAAGACTAATAAGACCTGGTGTAGCTCTCTAACAAGTTGCCTTATTTGAAGTATTTCTTGGATAGGCTTTATTGGGGTGCTGAGGTTTATGTTTTCTTACGCTGAGGTGTTATGTTCTTTCGGAGTAACATGGTCAAGATAATACTCTTTGCCCTACAGGGTTGTTCCCACCCCAGTGGTGTTTTCCATACTGTACACTTGTTCTTCAGTTCTGATGGGTTTACAGGACTTGCCTCTGCTCCCCTGGCAGCTCTGGCAGCTGCTGTAAAATAGAAAAATTTTGTCTTTCACCATTAGTTCATCCCAGCATGAATGGGACCCTGGGACCACCTGCAGAGGCAGGAGGCACCCATTCCTGCCTTGGAGCAATTGCTCTCCATTGTTTATAGAAATCGCAAAATCTGTCTTGGCTCCTAGAAGTGCTGCAGCTTTGGGAGGCCAGGAGAAATTGAATAATTTTAATGACTATGTGTGGTAACCATTGGTTCAATAAAAAGTTTCAATGACTCTACAGAGCTTTGAAAATGGCAGCATGTCTCATTCTACTTCATTTAGCTGGGTACCGTGTATATAATAACTATACGCAAAACAGTAAACACAAATGATGATGTAACATGATCATTAAGCAGAAAAATAACTCAATAACTGAATAACAAAGCCTTGCTTCTAGATATTAAAAGTAAAATAATTTTATTGACTTGACAGTGAATTTCCCCAGGAAAAAGTAGTTCATCTATAATTTGTTCTGCTAATTCTGTTCTAGTGGACGGTGTCCCTGCCTGTGGCAGGTGGTTGGAACTGGATAAAGCTAAACCCAAATCATTCTAGAATTCTGTGGCTCTTCTCAACAGCTTCTAATGAGCTCCTTTTACACTGAGCCACACAGAGGGACAGCAGGGATTAGCAAAACGTACCACTGCTGTTGGGAATGGGTCACATGCACCTCAGTATCCAATTTTCAGCTCTTTCACATGCTTGGAACCATTTCAAGCAGGATATGACAATATGGCCAACCTTCTATACTGCATAGACTATATGATTCTTTTACAGTCTCAAAGCATTTATCTAAGCAAGTATGCAGTTGTGCATTTAAGTCTATATGATTCAACATTCAACTTATATGGAGGAACTGCATTTTTATTTCTCTTCTCTGCAAGGTGCATGTAGTGGCCTACCATTCCTTTATTAGGACAAATCTACATTTTTAGTCATTAGCTTGGTACCTCTTCCTGTAAGAAAAACTAAAAACTTTTAAGGCATTTTTATAATAAATGAAATTGGGGGGTTTCACTGTATCAGAGAGGATATCTGTTTGATATCTAGGTCTGTTTTTGTAGAAAACAAGAATTGGAAAAATATCCTTAAAGCCTTTTTCTTAATTTTTCGTCCCCATTTATTTCCTCTGTCCTGCCATTTGGTAGCTGCGAACCTAGCTTTTACCCCTAGGCAAGAGGGCAGGCAAGCATACACTTCCGGAACTAATGTCAATGTATTCTCTTGGATTAATTGGCAAGTAAATGGTGCAGTCTATATGTTGTCTTCTTAGGAGAGAGTTTCTACATCAGCAGCTTTGTGATACTTTGCTCTGAAATTTAGGCCTATATTTAACCCCTTCCTGGCTTCTCTCAGGAGAACCTAAGTCTGTTTTTCTGCAGTTCCATGCAACTCATGAAGGCACAGCTGCAGTTTCCCTGAGAAAAAGCCTTTAAATTAGTATCAACTGATTGGGTGTCTTAAAAGAAAGGTTCTTTTTTTTTGCTACCAATGTCTCTTGGTAAATGTTAGCACAGCATATGGAAATGACTTTAGGTAATTCTTTAACTCAAGATCTTTTTTAGACATACAGATAATCAGAGAAATAAGAACAGAATAAAACCAGAATCCCTTCTAACTTGGACTACAGGGCACAATAAGGTTTTGCTGGGGCAGGCATGTTTTCAAAAACTTTCAAAGCAATTTCATATTTCGCATCAGAAGTTTTTATTGCACATTTGTTACTAGAAACTCTTCCCCCTGCAAAACACCCCCTTATACAGTTCTACTTCCAAGAACCACTTATGAACTTCTCTGGAAAGAAAGTGTGCAATGGAGTTTTCAAGACAGTTCACAATTTTTAAAATTGCTTCCCCAAGCAATATATCAAATTATCCACTAAAGTGAGGAGTTTATTTTTGCAGTGAATGTGCTTCATATTAATGTGAGTAAAACTAGTTGCTTCACTAGCTAACAACTAAATTATGTGCCTGTATGAGAGGTTTTTTCACCTGAAAACCTCCAATGATAAACCTTCACTTTCACCTTTTTAATTAAATGTAATTCAATATTTGTAAAATGCAACTTCTCTATTAATATCTCAAACTGAAAAATCTTAGTTTTATTCCTAGAATGATTTCAAATGACAAAGAGTACTTCAAAAGAAAATATGTTTATTTCCCAAAGTGCTACACACATGAAGAACATCTTTAATAAGCTAGCACCCTCCTGCTGAGTTTCTCCCATCAGAACATGTCTATGCTAGACAAAGTTTCATTTCTATTTAGTTTCAATTAAATGCCTGTAATGTAATTACATAGCACAGGAAGGATGTATTGATGTTGTGAATTTGATTTTTAATAAGATTGCAAAAAAAACCCTTTAAGGTGCCTCCATACCTTTAGAAATTATTGTGTGTCCATCTAGTTTTTTATGTGCAATAATAGCATCTGGCAAATGTCAAAACCTGAATTTTTTTTATTTTCTTTTTTTCTGCTTTGAGAAATATCGTGCTTGGCCACAGAGTTTGATGGGAGTGCTCAGAATAAAACATTCCCTCTTAATAGAAAGGCAAAAGACTTAGGCTTGTGGATTATGATGCAAAAAATATGGTGGCTATCCTAGAAATACTGATACTGACAGAATTCCCAGAGATGGTACAACTGTGTCAGCAGCAGTGTGAATTTTTTCTGCTCGTGAAACTGAAGCTAAACAAGCAAGAACAATCACATTTTTACCGTTTGTAAAAATATCTAATCATTTTGTGGTTTCACCTCATATTTTTAGCTTTTTTCTCTGAGAAGCTGCCTTTCCATCTGTCTGATAGCAAAATTTCACCATTTCATCAATAAAACTGGCATCGTTTCACCTTAATCTATTCACAGAAGCTTCGTCACCTATAATCTATATTATACTGGATGAAGCACTGACATTTAATTAAGATCTTATTTTGTGCATGAAAATCTTCATCCCAAAATAGAAAATTGCATATGACTGTAGTAATCTGTAGTTCGTATCATGCTATCTTTCATATAGAAATAATCTTTTTAATGTTGCTTGCATCTTTCAGTGAGTTAGTTTCTTCCATTTCCATAAGCAAAATCTGGTTCCTCTGCAAGTAGGTGTGACTGTCAAATTGAGATTACTGGAAAGCTGCAATGAAAGACTAGAAAATGATCCAGAGTATGTGTTTCAACTTCATCCTAGACTTGTGTCCCTATGTCATCTTAACTGACCTGTTTATCATTTAAATTGGAAATTTAAACCACTGGCAGTGTAGCACTGAACATATTTTCCTTTTCTATAGAATTGGTTGATTCTCCTTGACTATTCTTCCTTTATGTAACACCTCTGATGGATCTCAGGAGATTTTGATCTAAGCTGGACAAAATTGGAGCAACCAGCCCCAGCAGCCAATGTGTTTATTTCACTGTAAGTATACAATTAGAGGAAGGAATGAAGAGTTCATCAGGGTTGTATCTCTTGATTTTCTTGCTTTTATAGGGAGTTAGTGCTATCCTGACTCAGGCCAGGGAATGACCAGGAAACGGGAATCACCAGCTTTAGCTCTACTTGCATCCTTAAGCACAGTGACTTTCAGCATAGCCTCGATGCTGTAACAAAGAGAGTTTGAAGTCAAGACAGAATGAGCACCAGAGGAGATGGAGGGTGGCAGAGGAAAGCAGGTTATCTTTTCCTGCTAAGAGAGTTAATGCAACATGTATATGTACACAGATTGCATATGTGGCCTTATTGCCTTGCACGTATGATTCCAAAAAATGTTAATTCTTAGAATACACATTTTATAAATAGAATTTATAAATAATATGATATTAAATATCATAATAAAATTAAATATTATTTCCACCACTTACATATGTTGTAAACTCTTTACTTTATATTTTGTCTATTGAATGAAGCAGCGAATAACCTGATCAGGTTTTTTTCTCTTTCTGACAATGTTGCTTGCATTATTAATCTGAATGGACAAGTTCAATATCTACTGGAGAGCAAGCTTTGTTGTGATATTATGAACTTCTGTTCTGCCCTTCTTTGAAACCCTGTTTTCTGGAAGCAAAGGATGTTATACCTTTCTTTGTCTCATTAAAACTTTTCATTTAAACCCTATTTTCAAAGCATGTTAGGTTCTTTAAAACCTTTAATAGATGTATACTGCAGCAGAAGTCTGAGAGAGTAGATATTATTCCTTTTTCACAAGGATTCTGTCTCAGAAAGTAATTTACAGAGTCTGGCGCAATTGGAAATTGAACCTCTGACTCCTGACTGTACACACACTGAAATAGAAGAAATTCCATTTACAGGTAAAAAAACACTTTTGTACTGTGGAAAGGGTCAAAATCTTGGACAACTTGCCCAGAAAGATTTAGGAGACTATCCATGGAGATATTAAAAACCTCAATGGACACAGTGCAGGACAACCTGTTTTATGTGACTCAGGTTTGAGCACAGTGGTTGGATTGGATGGTTTCTTGAAGACATCATCATTCATTTTTGTGACCTTGTAGCGCCTTAATCAGTGGTCAAATTTTCTTTTCAAAGTTTTAAAGTAGATAACTGCACAGACTGGAAAAGACATTTCTAGACAAGGTGTGTGTGTTTCTGGCTTTGGAAGCTGTGTACATCAAAAAGTTTCAGTAGAATTTCCCAGGCAGAAAGAAGTCTTGGAACTTTTCTGTGAACAATTTTTTCATTAAAAAAAAATGTCTTAGAACTATGACAATGTAGTCAAGCAGATTCTCCTCTCCCTTTCCACAGTGTTCCTTCATAACAGACTTTCATTTCTGAATGAAGCTGGGGTGCTTAAACCACGACAACATGTCAGATGGATGAACTTGTCCTAAAAATGTTGGTTAGATTCTCACTACAAAAATTAAGGGTATATGCATGTTTTTCTGGCTAGCAGTGTGCTATCTTTCACATGTACAAAGCTGATAAAATTTCAGTAATGAAAAATTATATCTTTTGACACAAATAACACAAAAGTCTGCTAGGAATATTAGCTTCAATAGCTGAATATGTTACTTCTATTAAAGGTATTATAATTATGCTCATCATTACCATAAGGAATAAATAACCTCTGTGAGTAGATACTATTAACTTTAAATCTGAACAGACAAGATAAAAGAAAAGTGGAAGAGACAGAAAAAGGAAATATTGCATCTGAAATATTAATACATGCCAACAAAAGGCTTGGCTTAGGACCTGGTATCTTCTTTCACTAACATGCAATTTCTTCAAGGGAAACTACACATGATGCTATGAGCTTTGCATGGCAAGTTGTGATCTCTCAAGAACATTCCTCACCTGAGTCACAGGCTGTGGTCATGCAGCTATGCCACTTGCTGACAAGAGCTATTTTCTCTGTTTAAGGCCAAGCTGTAGCTCCTGGATGTATCAGGTCATCTGTGTGCTCATCAGGAGTATTTGCACTGGAGTTGCTGCCCACAACAGAAGTTATTTACCTTTATCTTTTGTGCTGAGCATGGCACGAGCTATTAAATGCTTCCTTGTTATTTGAATAAGATTCAATAACAGGTGCTGTGTCTTCTCTGCAGACGTCCTGTAAGACAAATAGATTACACATTCTCTGTCTTCCTTTATTCTGTCAGTTCCATTGACATATAAAGTAGCATCATAGACTACATCTGTCTATAGGAGGCTTTGCTTTTCTGTGCTTACAAGGTGCAGCATGTTCTAGGTGGATGTTCATGGTGATTAAACACAACTGTTAAATGATTTCTAAACCAAGAAGATTAAAAAAGAAAAGCAGCGTCAGAGCACTTGTGTTGTTACTTTGTTTTGAATTAAATCTGGAAGCAAATGTGTCATAGATGTTTTAACTTTTCTTTGTTATTAAATATGAAGGATAAACATTAAATTCATCAAAGCATAAGTATTCTTATTAGCTTGTATAAAATCAAAGACCTGAAATAATTTACCCCTTTACCAGTGTTTCAAAATGCATGGCAGATCACACAAAACCTTGGTTGTTCTGGAATTGTGCATTGGTGTGATACTGAGATCAGCTGGATGGTTTTGCATCGGAAGAGTTGACTGGATCAAAGAAGAGCCTTAGATGTTCAGAAATTCAGAAATATTCTTCACCCTGGAAGATCAGGCATCTGTAATAATTGAAGCCTTTGATATAATAGGACCACACAGATCTTCTCTGACCTATTTGTGATGGGGGGATGTGTATTTCCTTGCTCTTTTAAAAGGAGCAAACCTTGGACAAGAACTAAGATTTATGGTTTCTGAAAATATGTTTCTCAGCCACAATGAAAAGGGATCAAAATACAAAGTGTAAAAATCTTTCATCCTGTAGCACAGATGCGCTGATGAGTACATTTACCTTTTCTACAAGTGAAGAAAGACTCCAGAGGTCGATGTGAATAGCCTTCACGTTCTGTCCAATACTGATGAAGACTATTTTATATCATATTTTATATATGTAATATAGTTTGTCAATGTAAGCTGCGTTACTAGCAGCTGCAATTTTACAGTCTGAACATTGATTGTCCGGGAACCAGCTCTGATGAAAAGGTTTTGGGGATCTTGACAGGTATCTAGCTGATGGCTTGCTAGACATTCAGCTGTTTGCCCCACTCACAGAGGAAGCCATCTCCTTGTGCTGTGTCAAAAGGAGTACAGCCTGTCAGTCCAGGGCAGTCACTGTTTCCCTTCAAAAGGGGGGAATGCTTTTATGTAAAGAAATCTTTCATATCCTGAATACTTGCAGTTTAATTATGTATACAATAAGGCAATCCATTCTAGATGTCAGAGGCTCCTATGACCAAACATCTCTACCGTGGATAACTTTTCACAGGTTTAAATGCATTAGAAACCGCTTTAGATTTGCCTTTAAACTCATAAACACATTGTGTTGCATGTGTAACAGAGCAGGGTAAGTATGCCCAGGAATGCTGAGAAGTTATCAAAAGAGAAGCTTCAATTGCTGTGAAACTTACAAGCTTTCAGACAGCACATACCGACATGGCAGTTTTGGTACCTTCTGCACAGTGCAAGGTAGACCTATTCTTCAAGTCCTGAAATCAGTGCAGTCTTGGTTTCGTCTCATTCAATTAAGACTATCCCACTCATCCATGAACTGGATTATATTTGCTTGGGCAAAGAGCCATACTTGAGTTTCTGTTTTGCTTCCAGTCCCTTAATAAGCCTGCCCAAAAACCTTTGTTTTGTGATGTGTTCACAAACCAGGGCCAAGTTTCTCTAATTCTTGCCATTGCTGGCTAGTACCTGTAGAGACCTTAGGTGGTGGCAGGACACTAAAATTTTATGAAGCTTCTTTGTAGGATGAAAAGAGTTTTAATCTTCTTAAATAAATATGTAAGTCTGTAAACAGTTAAGTATTACTAAGAAGAATAAAATCGTAAAGGATTTGGTACCTCATCCTGTAAAGAAGCCAAAGTAAACACTTTGAAAAGGGAAATAAACATAATTGTGAATTACTTTTTTGTGTGTTTTCTGTATTTTGAAACTTCAGCATGTTCTATTTAGTTGGATTATAGTATAAAATATTAAAAAAAGAAATAATTTTGACTATAAACTTAAAAAGGTGAGTACTTAATAGCAGGATAATGCATTTCCAATGCACAGTTTTGAGAGGACAAATTCCCTAACTAGTATAAAAAGGCCTACATATCTGGGCAGGAGTGGCATTAAAGCACCTGTATAGATGAAAAATGCCTCCTATAGCTGAACCTAGGACAGTAGCTTGTTCCTGCAATTGTAGAAATCAGATGATTTTCAGGAAGCACTGGAGAAATCTGTTTTTCTTACATACAGTGTGCTTGACCACATTATAGCATGTGAACATGTGGCTACTTTCCTTTCCTCTTTCTAGATTGCTAACTCCTTTTAACGTAGCACTGAAGAGATATTTTTTCCAACAACATCTTTATTTCTCTCAGGAGATATTCCTCTTTCCTTCTATTGCCTTCCCCCCTTGTTTTTGACACAATTTCTGAGGAAAACCATACGTTACTTAAATGGAAATTTAGTTGAAGGGAACTTAAATTTTTATTGCAGGACAACTATTTTTTCTTGAATTTTCCAGTTAAAAATGGCTTAAATATTCTATATCAATATTTTTTTAATCCCAGCTGCCCAGACATTGAAATTATGCTACAGTATAGCACCTCTTGCTCAATACTATTTCTTTGTAAAAAAAAGGCCAAATTAGTCAATAACTTAACTAAGTTGTTGGATAAGTATAAGCCCTGTATATTCAGAATTCAGCAGATGGAAAATGGAATTCCAGTTTCATCATCCTTGCACTAGATAATTTTTCACAGACATAAAAGGAAGAATGTATGAGATGAAAAGGTACTGTGGGGTGTTTTAGGATCATGACTGTGAAATCGGATAGCCTAAAATGCTCATCTTTTATATTAAAATATTATCACTGTTCCCTATTCTGTATTTTACATCTAGTTTTTTAAATTAGAATTAGTCTTCAGAAGATATTTTGAAGAATAAAATAGCAAAGGAAAATATAGAAGAAAAGAATCTTGATCTGCAAGAGTTTATCTATTAGAACACCTACAATGTTGGATTTCATGATTTGCGTCAATGGAAAGCATAATTCTTATGAATTTTGAAGTCAAGGGATTGATAGTTATTTTTATATCTTGACCAGTGGAATCCAGAAAAAAACTGTGGAAAGCATGATCACAGTGAAGCAACTAAAAAATCCCAAATCAGATATAGGCGTGAAGCAATGTCCAGCTTCCTTATTAATTTTGGAAGAGTATGTGTAAGATTTATGAGGTGTTTTCCTGAGATTTATCCTCAGATTATTCAACATCTGAAAGAATCAAAGTGGTGCTCAGCTGGAGCACTCAATAAGCTAAGTCAGTAAGCAAGATTATATTTGTGACAGATGCACAGACAACTTCAAAGATGCCATTACAAGCGCCTGTGGAGATATTTAAGGAGCCAGATGTTGCTGTTTTATAACTTCCACAGCTCAGAGTGTGTCCTGTGATCACCTTCCAAAGGGGGTGTGTGGTTCAATATGCTGAAATAAACAATATTCCATCTAGTCAGTTTTTGTCTTTCCTTAGTGTTTAGAGTACTCATTTAGGTCGTGTATGTCCACAAGTATAGGTGAGATACATCTGTGTACACATATACATGCACACGCACGTCTGACCCCTGATTCTCTCTGTTTTCATGTGTTTTCACACTGTTAGGCTATTTGACAGATGCATTTTAGAGTTATCTGGGGATAAATAAAAATATAATATATATAAATAATAATTAAAAGATATTGCAAGACAGTGTGAACATTTTCATTATTTTGCATTTGCATGGCAGTAAATGTAAATCATAATTGTAAACCAGTTTTGTTGGTAGCCCTTGTTTCGGCCTGGACGAGAAGAGGATCAGTTCCTGTGCCTGTCTCTGGCTTACTTGGCAGGATTGATTAGGGGTAATTTGTCTTTTCTACATATTTATACTGCATTTCTTTGTTTATATCCTTTATATTGCTGTCTTATTTATTGGCCAGTAGGGAAGAATAATCTAACCCTGCATCAGGAATAAAGTCATGTTAGGAAAAAATCCCAAAAGTGATAATTGTGATAATTTATTCGAAACTTCTATTTACCACAACCCAGATGAACTTTCTGAATTAATTTCTGCTCAGGAAAAAAAAAAAAGAAAAGAAAAGAAAAGAAAAGAAAAGAAAAGAAAAGAAAAGAAAAGAAAAGAAAAGAAAAGAAAAGAAAAGAAAAGAAAAGAAAAGAAAAGAAAAGAAAAGAAAAGAAAAGAAAAGAAAAGAAAAAAGAAAAGAAAAAGTGTGATGAAGGAAACAAAAAATGAAATTACAATATATTGTTTTTAAAATTTAAATGAGAAAATATATTAAAAAAAAACTTAATTAAATTCTTCTAGTCATTGAGTTTATCTCTTAAGAAAACTTGCACTTTGTTTTTGACCTGAGTTCATATAGCATTGAAATCTGCCCATTAAACCATTTCAAAACTTTATGATTAACCTAAATAACTCTTAATTAGAAAATCTCACTTTGTCCATGACTCTACTCACTGAATGTGATCAGATCACTTGAATTTAAAATTAGCAAGAAAATCTTAATTCTGTTTTATGAACAAAAATTAGAATTTCAGGGTTTATTTTCCCCCTGAACTAGGTCGTTAATAATATATTTATTTAAGAGTGGAAATGAGGTAAGAAATTTGGAATACTCAAAATTCACAAGGAAATTTCTTACCTCATAGATGGTCAGTTTTCACAAACAGAAGTTGAAAATATTTTGACCAAATCTTGTTTGCATTACCTGTGATTACTAACAAAAAAATTTTTGAGCATCATATTTTATGAAGCACATCTTTTTTGAATTGTGAATGCAGGAAATCATAGAATCAAACAATTATATAACAGTTAGGGTTGGAAAGGACCTTAAGATCATCTAGTTCCAACCCCCCTGCCAGGGGCAAGGACACCTCACACTAAACCACGTCACCCAAGGCTATGTCCAATCCAGCCTTGAACACCGCCAGCGATGGAATATTCACAAATTCCCTGGGCAACCCATTCCAGTGCCTCACCACCCTTTCAGTAAAGAATTTCTTCCTCATATCCACTCTAAACTTCCCCTGTTTAAGTTTGAACCCATTACCCCTTGTCCTCTCACTACAGTCACTCATGAAGAGTCCCTCCTCAGCATCCCTATAGGCTCCCTGCAGATACTGGAAGGCTGCTAGGAGGTCTCCACACAGCCTTCTCTTCTCCATGCTGAATAGCCCCAACTTTCTCAGCCTATCTTCATATGGGAGGTGCTCCAGACCCCTGATCCTCCTCGTGGCCCTCCTCTGGACTTGTTCCAACAGTTCCATGTCCTTTTTGTGTTGAGGACACCAGAACTGCACACAAAACTCCAAGTGAGGTCTCACAAGAGCAGAGTAGAGGGGCAGGATCACCTCCTTTGACCTGCTGGTCACGTTCCTTTTGATGCAACCCAGGATACGGTTGGCTTTCTGGGCTGCGAGCGCACTCTTCTGTCTCATGTTCATTTTCTCAACAACCAACAGCCCCAAGCCCTTCTCTGCAGGGCTGCTCCCAATCTGTTCTCTGCCCCACCTGTAGCTGTGCCTGGGATTGCTCCCACCCAGGTGTAGGACCTTGCACTTGTCATGGTTAGACTTCATAAGGTTGGCATCAGCCCACCTCACAAGCGTGTCAAGGTCCCTCTGGATGGTATTCCTTCCCTCCAACGTATCAACCGAACCACACAATTGGTGTCATCGGCAAACTTGCTGAGGGCGCACTCAGTCACATTGTCCATGTCACCGACAAAGATGTTGAACAAGGCTGATCCCAACACCGATCCCTGAGGGACACCACTCGTTACTGGTCTCCAGCTGGACATTGAGCCATTGAGCACAACTCTTTGTGTGCGACCATCCAGCCAGTTCTTTATCCACCGAGTGCTCCACCTATCAAGCTGATGTCTCTCCAACTTAGAGACAAGGCTGTCATGTGAGACAGTGTCAAACGCTTTGCACAAGTCCAGGTAGATGACATCAACTGCTCTACCCCCTTCCATCAGTTCCATAGATCTATCATAGAAGGCCACCGGATTGGTCAACCATAACACTACTATATTCAAAGCTAATGCAATATTTCTGCTTACCTCATGTTGCACGTTTTTATAAATAGTATAAACAGGATGACATCACACTGGGACCTCTTATTTAGCTGACAAAGACACTGGTAGCGGTAAAACTTTGTCATTTTACTCCTTTATATGACTAAAAAGAAAAAGGAGAAAAGAGGCATGCACAAAGAATGCTTTTCTACCCAAACATTTTCTATCTTGTTATTCTGGTTGATATGCTTTTCTGTAAATACTTATATTCATGTGCACTCCCTGTATTTTTCAAATTTAGATTAATTACAGTATAATTCAATTAATATTAGTTAAATAGAGTTGAGGTAAGAACTGATTCCAGAAGTATTTCAGAAGGAAATTATCTCATTTTCTCTTCACAATTATGATGAGACCTGTCAGTACATTTTTGAACCACTGTGTTTTGGCCTTCATTGGCGGCAGCACAATTTCTTTGTGTTTAGTTTGTGAAGACAGGGTGCATTTTTTTTGCCTGAGGAGATGGAGTAAATTCACCTTGCCTATGAAATCATAATAATGCAGTTCTCACAGTACTTTTTAGAAATACCTTAATGAAAACACTGCTGTTTGCCATCTCACTCAGTTCACTGCTGTTACAAAAATTGTGCATGCAATTTGTGGCTGTATGTTACTTCAAGTTTTGGCCTGGGACTGCAGATATTATAAAGAGATGCACTCAAAAGCTTGATGGAAAATTTAATAGACAAAAGTGGTGGATCCTCTTAGTGCTCAGTATTTTTGTGAAATTTGATTTTTTGAGTTAGTGGGTTGCCTCTATATACTGGCCTCATGTACATTTTAGTAAGTACTAAAGTAACTTAGTGTCATGGGTTCAGCGGCAGCAGTCATTTTTCTCCTTCGTAGTAGCTGGTGCAGTGCTGTGTTTTCAACTTCCGGCCTCGGAACAGCGCTGATAACACCGGTGTTTATAGTTACGGCTCAGAATTCTTTGGTCTGACCAAGGACTTTCTGAGTCTCATGCTCTGCCAGGGAGGAGGGGAAGCCGGAAGAAAGCAGAAACAGGATACCTTACCCAAACTGACCAAAGAGGTATTCCATAACGCAGCACGTCATGCCCAGGACGTATAACAGAGAGCAGAGACCTGGAAGGGTGAGGGTGCACTGAGTGGTCGAGCTTGGTATCAGATGGTGAGCGATTGTATTCTTTTCCCTTGTATTTGACTTGTCATTATTATTATTGGTGGTAGCAGTAGTGGTTTTGTGTTATACTTTAGTTACTAAACTGTTCTTATCTCAACCTGTGGGAGTTGCATTCTTTCAATTCTCCTTCCCATCCCTCTGGGAGCGGGGGGAAGAAAGAGGGGGGAGAGAGTGAGTGAGTGAGTGAGTGAGTGAGTGAGTGAGTGAGTGAGTGAGTGAGAAAACTACGTGGCTGAGAGGCTTAAACCACAACACTTAGTAACAACTTTAGTCTAATTATGACAGTGGTAGGTGGCTATAATATTTTGGGAGTGTTTTAAATATGTAGGTAACTTGTCTATTTACTAGACTTGGATTGTTTGTTCACTGGCTTTGTTGATAGGATTACAAAAATTAAATTCATGCAATGATGACTATGCACTATAAAGTGCATTTGTTCAATGACTTTTTTACAATTATTCTGGTATGTGTATGGCTAACCTCTCTTAAAGAAAAATTACTAGATGACACCAAGATGAGTGATGCAGCTGATATGCTGGAGGGAAGTGATGCTGTCCAGTGGGAACTGGACTGCTTCAGGAGTGGGCCTGTGTGAACCTCATAAAGCTCTGCACCTGGGTCAGCAATTCCCAATATCTATACAGATGGGAGATGAAGGGATTGAGAGCAACCCTAAGGACTTAGGTATTTGCTGATGAGAAGCCCCCCATGATCCGGCTTCAGTGTGTGCTTGAGCCAGAACCCTCCTCATGTGCTGGGCTGCATCCCCAGAGTGTGAGCAGCAGGTTGAGGGAGGGGATGCTCTGTCTCTGCTGTACTCTGGGGAGACCCCCCCTGCAGTCCTGCATCCAGCTCTGGGTCAACAAGACAAGAGGGACGTGGAGCTATTGGAGTGTGTCCAGAGTAGGCGACAGAGATGCTGCAAGGGCTGGAGCAGCTCTGCTCTGGAGACAGGCTGAGAGAGCTGGGTTTGCTCAGCCTGGGGAAGACTTGCTTGCAACCTTTCAGCATGTAAAGAGGCCTTAAAAGAAAGATTGAGAGAGACTTTTTGTCAGGTCCTGCAGTGACATGACAGGGGGTAAGTTTTAAACAGAAAAAGGGTAGATTTAGGTTATATATACGGAATAAATCTTTTATTTTGAGGGTGGTGAGGCCCTGCCACAGATTACTCAGAGAAGCTGTGGCTGTCCTATCCCTGGCAGGGTTCAAGGCCAGGTTGGACAGGGCTTGGAGCAGCCTGGTCTAGTGGAAGGTGTCCCTGCTGATGGCACGGTGTTGGAACTGGATGAGCTTTAAGGTCCCTTCCAACACAAACCATTCTGCGATTCTATGATTTATGAGCAGTAGTAAATTAATTATTTTGAAAAACTTAAATCTCTCAACAAGTATTAGAAATAAATTTAATAGAAAACTGTGTATGGTATATACTTTTCAGTTTTAAATAAACCATTTTGCTTTATTAAGTGTGCTAAGAACATATATTGGTTTTCTTCTGACAAAATTCCAAGGACACTGTGTATTTTATTAATTCTCAAACCCAAATTTGTGGAATATTTAAAATAAAACACTTTATCTACATGAAAGGGGATGGTTATAAGTGGAAAATAAATAGCAAAGGATATTTTTCTTTCTAATGTAAACATCTGGCAGTAATCCTTACTTACACAATTAATGGGCATTTAATTGGCAATGATCAGTTTATTGCAGCAATACGAAGGGAATGTTTCCCCAGGAACAAACAGCTGTTGCTAGAATTTCACAGCAATTTAGCAAACACCAGGTGATAGCGGTACGTAGAATGTAGTGTTCTGTCTCTAAGCGAATACAGTAGCAGTGAATCAGAGGAAGATATAAAGCAGGCCGCCAATTTACCTGATTTTTTTTTTCACAGTGTCTGTAATAGTTTCTACATCAACCTCACTAAAAACCCCTCAATAATTAAGTTGAATTCATACCCTTGGGCGCTTTTACAGAGTTTTCTCCATTTGAACCTGGAAGGCATTCGATATCAGACTAATTCTGAGACTTTATTTCAAAATTGTGTTGTTTTATTAGAAATTGACATATTTAAAAATCATTGCACTTTAAATTGTTGTGTTTAGACCACTACTTAAATCCATTGGACAAGTGTTGCTTACACAAACTTGTGTCATTCAGGGTTAGTAAATTAGACTACACAACAGCAATTTTTCCTTATGTTCTTCATTTCTGTCACTTGCATGACAGTTCTAAGACTATAGTTTACTTTCATCTTGTGTAAAAAAAAAACAAAGCAAAAAAAAAAACCCAAAAAAACACACAAAAAAAATGGCTTCATTCACAAATTACTGACTAAGTAAAATACAATTATTTCTGCCAGCTGTCTAAAAATAAATGTATTACTTTTAAATTTGTGTTGCTTGTGAGTAGCTTTTCCATTATGGCTTAAATAAATTTTTTTATCTTTCATTATGTTCTCTCATTACTAATTTAATATAATGATAATAGCTAAGCAAATTTTGTGTTACTCTGGTTTTCGCATGGATTAAATTGCACATTTTACATGTAGCATGCAGGCCAGTACTCTGATTTTTTGAAAGCCTGACTTCATTGGTGAGGAAAGGAATTTTACTTCAGCAAAATGTTTTATTTACTAAGCTATTTTGTATTAGCATTGCCACAGTCTGCAGACAATACACCAAAATGAGCAAAAAATCAAGGGACAGTTTATAGAACAATACTTTCATTTTTTATATCCATATTCCACAATAATTCACCTCCATGACAAAAGCAGACAATCTTCTTCTATTGTGTTTTTCTCTACTAAAATTACTAATCTCAATATAACAAAAGGGAGCTGCCTAAGTAACATCCTTACGTGTTTAAATCAATACCTTGATCAGGCTCAACAAACAACTCTTTAAATCATTAATATGAAAATGCAGGTTTTTTATTAATTCATACGTATTAATATCAAATTGCACCTTTGTTATTTCCAATCTTCCGGAAAATTTGCAACAATGCATGTCAAAAGGATACTTTCCTATATTCCATTGACCAAATAACATATCTGTTTATTTTGCCTGATCAATAATTTGTAATTTTCAATGTGAAAAGTGAATATTCTCTGACATATTAAACCAAATATTGTGGTGGGTTTTAATAATTATTTAAAACTAGGTGCCTCAACTGCTGGCAAGGTTTTTGTGCAGAAGCAAATCTTCTACAGAAGTCACTAAGAATGTGCCACACCAGTATGGTGAAAAGTAATTACTATCTAAAGTGTTAGTTTCACCTCCAGAAGCTGACTTCAAAGAGCAATAATATATTTAATACTTTTATATGGTTGCTAAAAGTTGTAAGTACATTAGATATAAATCATTAGCAGTGGTAATATTTTCATTTTTTTTGTGTGCAGATGCAAAGTTGATACATATTTATAAAATTACATTGTTTCAAGAACCAGGAATGAGCTTCACTTCTTGTGTACAGTGTCTGCTAACAAATAAAAGAACAACCTCTACAAGATTGCAATCTCACTAAGGAAAGAAATTATAGGAAATGCCAAGCATATTACATGTGAAAGGAAATGGTCTCAGGACACAAGTAACTTGCTAACAGGAACTTCTTCTTAGATATTACTGCATATAAAAATTTTAAGGAAAGATTTAAGCAAGGAAAGTGAAGTGGATTTACAAGTATAATGCATATATATTGGCTTTATGCAGCAATTAATTATCTATGACTTAAGTAATTGCATTGCTTCTGTCTTTCTTGGCTAAGGAGAAAGTCTGCTGTTTTGGTTACTGACTTTATCTCATAAAAGAGAAGATATGATGGATATTTAGAGAAAATATGAAAGTAAAATTGTTTTGAAGTTAATCTCAGTGACTGCACTAATTTGACCAGAAGGTGCTGTTAATTTTTTCATGATGTAACCAGCAAAACAAGAATGTCCTTCTGACTCTGCATCTGAATTTCTCACTGTGAAATTACAGTAAAACACTTGGATTAAAATGTGACTAGTTTATATATAACACAATAAAGTAACAAGATTAAGTTAAACTAATAATACCACATGTCATTAACTAGCACAAAATTCAGATGACTTTAGAACCCCTGAAGATTTCTTTAATTGTATTTTCTTTTTTCTGAATTAATGAGGCTAGGCCATAACATGTTTCAAGAAAATGAAGTCTTTTGTTACAGGAATTCAAATGCAGTAGCACAACATCTAAGATTCCAGACAATATGGAAGATTGTAAGAATATTTTCATCACATTATAAATGAACATCAGAATAAGTTACGCAATCATTATCTTATTAAATTTTCATATCTTCTTGTTAAACACTTCCTAAGCATTAACTGATTCTGAAGATTTTCATTCACAATCCACAATGTCTATATAAAATGGTTTTGAATTTTGGCAAATGCATTCAGTTAAAAAAAAAATAATCTTTCTTTAATTGTTGTCTACTAACATCATGTAAGGAAATTGGTTATATACATTAGCAAATTAAAAATGATAGGCTACTTGTGATCTGGAAAGTTTTTTGTGTACAAGAATCTTTACATGCAGTTTTCCAGGATTCTTTGCTCACAGTCCTTGCAATCTTAACTTATGTCTCCTCTTCTTAGTATGTGCTCAGTTACCTTCCCTTTATTTTCAGGAAACCACTTTCCCTACAAGAGTTGCCAGACCCATTTATAATAAAAATACATAGCTAAAGTAATAGATTAAAGAGTGATTATGAGAATTCAAATCAAGGCATATCATGCAGCAGTATCCACTGAGTCACTGTGAATGCTGAAGGTTTTGTGCAGTTGTGCATTGCTTGTGAGTCATATCACATACTCAATAATTAGTGAAGAAAGATGGATCCTATGTTTTAGCACAGTGAATTCCAAGATGTCTGATAACATTTTTATAAACTGCAAAGAAAAAGCATATGTGACCTCTAAGGCATTTTAATTGCTATATTACACTGAAAGAACTGTGAGAATAAATCAATGAACTGTGCATTGTTTGACCAATGGAGCTTAGTTTCAAGTGTTTCACAATGAGGGAAAAACCAGCAGCAAAGTTCTGCTGTTAGATGCTTGGTTTAGCACTAGCCAGCTAAGCAGCCAGTACATGCCTAACTCCAGGATGGTTTGTATGGATGCACTATAGGATAGACAAATGGCAAAGGGCAATACGGAGGAAGACACCTATGGCCATAGGGAACTAGAGCTTCATTTATTAAAACTCTGCAGAGTACTTACTTCAAAATCATTCTGTTACTCTTGCATAATGTGTTTCATAGCTGACTAGGGCCAAATCATGCTTTTTTTTTTAATATAGGTCTGTTAATGCTAAGTTTTCTGTAAGTATTTCCACCTATGAAGAATGTTTTAACTATTTTCAGTACTTGTCATTGAGAAAAAAAATAAAAAACAAGCTGTAATTTCTATTTATTTAAGTGAACCGATACCTTAAAGGTGTCTATTTTTCTAAATTATGTTTAATTTTGTAAGTAGACCCAGCTTCTGCTTGGGAGATCACTCTAACAGTGATAAAATGAACACTCTGTAAACTTGTTCTCTACCAGTTTGTTCCCTCTCATAATCTTGGAGGGAGAAACTGCAGGTTAGTGTTGTTCCAAATTAAAAAGAAAATTGAAATTTAAAGGTAATATACAGAAAACCCTACTACCAGCATTCTTTAGCTTTCATGTGAAGCTGTTACCTGAAGGGCACTTCCACTGACTATTTAGTTTCATGCTAGTATCTGGTATTTAGGATGATACAGGGAGTGGAAAATTCACAGATAGCAGGGATTCAAGTCATGACTTGCACTTGAGAATCAGCCCCCAAGTCTGGAGAGCAGCCTATAGATTTAATTAGCTGTTTAGTTTCTGTCATTCCTGAGGATTGTTTGGTTCATGTAGAGTAAATCTGCTTCTTTGTGGTAAAGGGGCAGTTCAAACTTGCAAGAGCTGCATCTGAAATGCATTGTTCAGCCAGAAAAATGTATGTTCCTTTACTTGTTGCTCTTGACTGTTTGGTGTCACAAGCATTTGAGAGAATTCAAAAAGATTCCTGGTGTAAATTTTTCATTGCTGGCAAGAAAATCCATAAGATGGACGTAAAGCTTTCAGTCTTGTCTATTGCAGTTGATACCTTAACTTTGGCTGTTAGCTGCAGTTCATTAATACTGTACTATGCTGGTTATGAAATGACATTCAGTGATCAACACTGGCAAGATTATTTATTTAAGGAAGTTAATATTATCCTGTTTATTCTTACTAGCCAGCTGGGCTATCAAAATTTAGTTTCCTTTATCAATTAAGATAAATAGGAATCATTATAAAGCAGTATTAATAAAATTTAATAATCAATTTCAGGTACTTTGAACAGTTCTATGGTCAGTTGCACTATTTTGCTCTGTTTTCACTTTCTGCTGTAGCATAAAATCAAAATTGTGTGGCCAAAATTTTTTCTGTGGAATATGAAATCTATGACAGTATTCATGGCAACTCTAAAATAAACTAACCCTCAAAATTTTCTAGTTACCTACTCACTCAATTTTAGGGGCATGAGACTTATATAAACCCAACTGTAATCATTGGAAAATAGTTCATTTATTTCCATATTCTTATCTTAATGTATAAAAATTGCAATTCATTACCATAGGTATGTAGTACCCTCCCCTATATATCTGTGCAGTACTTGAATCTTGTGGCTGTAAAAATTCAGCTGCAATTAATGGTTTAAAACTCACAGAAGAATTCAGTCAAAGGTTTTCATTGTAATGCTTCTAATATTGGCCATTATGCTCTGATTCTAACTTTAAGCAAGTGATACAGTATCTAATACAATCAAAATTCCATTTGCAAAATCAATATCCATGACCATAACCCAATAATTATGTAATAAACTAACTAAGGTCATTGCAGAATAAGAAAATGAGTTCAACACTTACAGGGACTTTTTAAAATCTATATATTGGCATATTTAAGCTCTCTAACTGCTAGACATTTGGAATACAGTCAGGTCATCTGTTGATATTGGTACATTTACTGCTCTTGATTAAGAAACTCTTGACTGGCTTTTTTCTTAAAAAGAGTGATATGGTTTTGATCTCTGATACAATCACAAACACCTTACTTGGATCATTTTCCTTTGTGGCAGAGGAGTGGGAAAACATTGCTACTCCCAGCTCTTTTTTTCAGAATGCTCCAACCATCTTGCCACTTTCTAAGAGGCACAAGATCCTTTATAGTTTCAAAATAAATATAAAGAAGCGTACATTTCTTTTTGTGATGAATGTGACTGACTTCATGCATACTCTGCAAGGACTAATTTTTGTTCTCACAGAGTTCTGGTTTTGAGAAAATGCAAGGTTTCCTACCAAATTACAGTTTTCTGCTTCTACTATTACGCTATAATTAAAACAAGTAGTCTCTTAAACTTTAAACATTAATTTAAAAGAATTCTTAGCAATGCTGTCTTTTATGAAAAATCAGTACAGAAAAAAAGAGTGCTATTTTCACCCTGTTATTTTGATGGGTCATTTTCATGACTTGTTCATGGTTATCCAAGGCAGCTGATAGATCTAACAAATTTGATGTTCAGTTGCTGCATACCACACTACCTCACACAGGAGTCTGGCAGGATATGTGCTACAGAAGCACTCCAATGTGGCAGTGTTGCCCGCGTGAAGAAAATGTTAAATTTAGCATTTTTATTTTAAAAAGCTGCTTATGTTGCTCTTCAGATATACAAAGATGTGAAGAAAGTAGAAAAAGTGCTCAGAAAAGTAACATCTGTTTAAGAAGCTTCCCTCCCCAGCTGTACTTTGTACTCCCCAACATTACTATGTTTGTTAGTAACAGACAACAAAAGTGAGATTTTAAGAGCAAAGATTTATTAAATTGATCAAAAAATTATTTTGCTTCTCAAGGTCTGTTTTTCATATAAAGACTTATCTATGGGTTATATATAATCTGTATATATAATCTGAAGCACAGGGATTTTTATTATTTAAAAAAAATGCTTTGGAGGACATAAAGGAAAAAATAGTCCTGTAATATTTCTGGAGGAATGGCTAAACCCAGTTGTAATCTGATTTGGAAATTTACCTAAGCACAAGGGTTAATGCTGAAAGAATCCAATATGTCAACTTTACATTTTACCTCAAACAGAACATTTCAGCAGGCTATTAAGCATGATGGCAAAGCATCTGTTCTTGCAGCAATACAGAGGGAAGCCTGCCACCTCATGAATTACCAGAATAACTCCAGAAATCAAAGTCTCAGTTAAGAACAGATTTACCTCAACCTGGTTGTTTCAGTTCACTGAGTCCTTGGCTAGCTGGGTCTTGAGACACTGTGAATGAAGATGAGGCGCATGTGCTGAGAATTGCACATTCCAGATGCTCTACTGCTTGCCATAATATGTTTAAAATGAAATACATCTGCAGGGTCTTATAAAAAATTTGCATATTTCATAGTGATTAAAAAAGTAACATTGCTTAGTCATAAGACTACACCTGGACTCCTACAGGTTTAAGGATTTCCTGAGCTGATAGTGTAGGCTAGGAGGGGAATGTTGCTATTGTGTTTTCAGTGGTAAGGATAAAAAATGGTTAAACATTTACCACAGAATAGTGCTGGTCCTCAAAGATGACTGGTATTTTCCACCGTCCTACAACATTTTTCATTGCATTACCTCTCCTAAGTTTCTGTCCCCTCTAAATTTTTAGTATTTTTGTTTTTAAGAAAATTAGTAACCTATGCATGCAGAAAATATTGGAAATGGCCTGTGCTTGAAGTGAAAGGAAAATATGGGGTACATTAATTCACAGCAGGAGAGGCTGATACCTCTTTCCTTACAAAGCACTTACATCCACTCACCTTGCATTAGCTAACAGTGCATACATTTCTTGAGCTTGAGTGACAATTATTCCAGTTCAATCAGTGTATCCAGTGCATTGGTGCCAAACAACGTGTTATAAGTGTGTCATACCTTGCACTTTCTTTGGATCAGTTGCTGCTTCTCTGAAACGTTTCAGTGGAGTAGTTGTTTCAGAGAGTATGATTTGACAATACACTTGATACTAGATGTAAGTGCTCAGGATGTGGCTGAGTTCAAGGGGGCACTTAACACTGCATCACATTTTTATAGTTCATGGAGGATTTAAGGGGAAATACGAACTGTTTCATACAATGTTTTCTAGCTCAACTCTAACCTATGATCAGTGTAACACAAAGTAATCAGCTAAGGCTGTTTTTCCAGGAATTATGTTGCAATCCAAAATTTCCTCTCCTAGTAACGTGAAAGTAGTTGCCAGTGAAATCAAGGTATCTTGTAACTAAAATGATGTTCAAAATGTTCACAGCCATGGTATTTGGTGTTTTAACTGACTGAAGGTGTCAACATGTAGAATCTCTAGGGTTTAATTGAATTGTTCTTTTTGTTTGCAGTGGTCTATTCCTTGGTCACATTACTATCCAAAAACTGATTTCAGCAATAGCTTTATTAATTTTTCTTGTATTAAAGATGTGGTTGCATAATCTTATCTCAAGAATGGTAACATAAGCTGCATTTAGTTTCTAAGAGAATTTTTATAAGTCATTGAATGATCATCCAAGTTCTTGTAATCCATAAAATGTTCTAAAATTTATATTTTTCCTATTTATATTGCTGAAAAATTTTTGATTGCCTGACTGATGTAATTTTTCAGCTATTTTGCACATGCGACTTGCCCACAATATTTTTATACTGACAGTTGCTAATTAGCCCTTGAGTCCCTGAAAATTCCTATTGTCATTTGCAGCACCAGAAACTTGCATAAGCACACTGTAATAAAGCCTTTACTAACAAAACACAACAGACCAATGCACCATTTACCAAAATGTCATTTATATTTGCATAGATTTCTGTTGCATTACAGAAGGGTGAAACAAGGTTTGCTAGTTTTCTCATGTTCAGCACTAAGATCCTCATACTCTTTGGCTTGCAATTTCAATCTAAACTTGAATTTCCCATTAATGTCACGATTCTAATCACACACAACTCCATCAGCTGTAGTTGATGATCATAGAGCCATGAAGTCATAGATGTTACTTAGGATCCAACTGTTTTGTTCAACTCTTTATAACTCATACATACAAATTTCACAGAATTAACAAGATTGATTAGATGTTGACAGTATTTTATAATGATAGCTCTGGCATCTCCCCAAAGGGTAAAAATGGTCAGGAAATTATCTTATTGATGGTACACACCTGCCAACAGGGAATAGCTGAAATGACTGCCCACTGACTGGTGCATCTGGCCTCAGTCAAGTTAATCTGCTGTGGTGTCTGGGGTTCCTTTACTTTCCTTTGGGACAGGATGCTGTTTATCCTCAAAGCATTACCCTTGAAATAAGAAGAAAATATGTGAATTTGCATGCTTTCTTTTCTGCTTGTGCACAACCTGATCTATCTAGTCCTTTATTAAAAAAAAAAAAAAGCCTTACATCCACAAGAAAAGCATAAATAAATCAGAGAAATGAACACTATGGAGGTAGCATGCACAGTTTATTTAGAAAGCTTCCCCTGAAAACACTGATTTCCTTCATTATCCCCAACTTTCCAAGGTTTTTGTGGAGAAAATGAAATTTGAAGCTAGAATGAAGTTTCTTTTCCGATGCGGGCCTTGGCAAATGGCAGCCTTTAGCTACTTAATATGAAATATTGAATGCTGGGCCATGTTTCAAATCCAGTTGTCTTTCTTGACATCCCTATCAGCTTAGGATCAACAGCCTGAAATCCTTCCTTGAAAAAAAGTGCCTACAGATTTTTTTTTTCAGAACTCAACAAATATCTTCAATAAAAGACTGTCATAAATCATAGAATCATAGAACCATAGAATAGTTAGGGTTGGAAAGGACCTTAACATCATCCGGTTCCAACACCCCTGCCAGGGGCAGGGACACCTCACACTAAACAATGTCACCAAAACTCTGTCCAACCTAGCCTTGAACACCACCAGCGATGGAATATTCACAACTTCCCTGGGCAACCCATTCCAGTGCCTCACCACCCTTTCAGTAAAGAATTTCTTCCTCATATCCACTCTAAACTTCCCCTGTTTAAGTTTGAACCCATTACCCCTTGTCCTATCACTACAGTCCCTAATGAAGAGTCCCTCCCCAGCATTCTTATACGCCCCCTTCAGATACTGGAAGGCTGCTAGGAGGTCTCCACGCAGCCTTGTCTGCTCCAGGCTGAACAGCCCCAACTTTCTCAGCCTATCTTCATACAGGAGGCGCTCCAGTCCCCTTATCATCCTCATGGTCCTCCTCTGGACTTGTTCCAACAGTTCCATGTCCTTTTTATATTGAGGACACCAGAACTGCACACAATACTCCAAGTGAGGTCACACAAGAGCAGAGTAGAGGGGCAGGATCATCTCCTTCGACCTGCTGGTCATGCTCTTATTGATGCAGCCCAGGATACGGTTGGCTTTCTGGGCTGCGAGCTCACACTGCCGGCTCATGTCCATTTTCTCATCAAACAAAAGCCTCAAGTTCTCCTCCGCCTGGCAGTTCTGAATCTCCTCTCTGCTCAACCTGTAGCTGTGCCTGGGATTCCTCCAACAACCTTGCGCTTCTCATGGTTAGACTTCATAAGGTTGGCACCAGCCCACCTCACAAACGTGTCAAGGTCCCTCTGGATGGCATTCCTTCCCTCCAGTGTATCAACCAAACCACACAATTGGTGTCATCGGCAAACTTGCTGAGGGCGCACTCAATCCCGCTGTCTATGTCACCGACAAAGGTGCTGAACAAGACTGATTCCAACACCGATCCCTGAGGGACACCACTCGTTACTGGCCTTCAGCTGGACATTGAGCCATTGAGCACAACTCTTTGTGTGCGGCCATCCAGCCAGTTCTTTATCCACCGAGTGCTCCACCTATCAAATTGATGTCTCTCCAACTTAGAGACAAAGACGTCATGTGAGACAGTGTCAAACACTTTGCACAAGTCCAGGTAGATGACATCAACTGCTCTACCCCTGTCCATCAGTTCTGTAGCCCCACTATAGAAGGCCACCAAATGGGTCAGGCAGGATTTCCCCTTAGTGAAGCCATGCTGGCTGTCACCAACCACCTTGCTGTTTTTCATGTGCCTCAGCATGCCTTCCAGCAGAATCCACTCCAAGATTTTGCCAGGCACAGAGGTGAGACTGACTGCTCTGTAGTTCCCCATCTCTTCCATTTTCCCTTTCTTGAAAATGGGGGTTATATTTCCCTTTTTCCAGTCATCGGGAACTTCACCTGACTGCCATGATTTTTCAAATATGATGGACAGTGGCTTAGCAACTTCATTTGCCAGTTCCTTCAGGACCTGTGGATGGATTTCATTCGGTCCTATGAACTTGTGCACATTCAGGTTCTTAAGATGGTCTTGAACCAGATGCTCCCCTACAGTGGGCCTAGGGTCCTCATTCTCACAGTCCCTGCGTCTGCCTTCCAAGACTTGGGTGGTGTGGTCAGAGCATTTGCCAGTGAAGAATAAGGCAAAGAAGCCATTAAGAACCTCAGCCTTCTCCAAATCCAGGGTAGCCAGTTCTCCTGATAGCTTCTGGAAGGTGCCTGCATTGTCCCTAGTCTGTCTTTTATTTGCAACGTACCTATAGAATCCCTTCCTGTTATCTTTAACATCCTTAGCCAACTTTAATTCCAAGTGGGCCTTAGCTTTCCTAACCTGGTCCCTAGCTTCCCAGACAACATCCCTGTATTCTTCCCAGGCTGCCTGTCCTTGCTTCCACCTTTTATAAGCCTCTTTTTTCCCCTCTAAGTTTCCTCAGCAGCTCCTTATCCATCCAAGGAGGTCTCCTGGCCCTCCTGCTGCACTTCCTTCTAGTTGGGATGCATCGCTCCTGAGCTTGCAGCAGGTGATCCTTGAATATCAACCGACAGTCTGGGGCCCCCCTACCCTCTAGGGCTATATCCCATGGAATCTTACTGAACAGGTTCCTGAAGAGGCCAAAGTCTGCTCCCTTGAAGTCCAGGGCAGTGAGCTTGCTGCACACTCCTCTCACTGCCCTGAGGATCTCGAATTCGACCATCTCATGATCATTGCAATCAAGGCTGCCCTGGAGCGTTACATTTCCAACCAACCCTTTCCTGTTGGTGAGCACGAGGTCAAGCATGGCACCTCTCCTTGTCGGCTCCTCTATTACTTGCGGAAGGAAGTTGTCTTCCACACAATTAAGGAACTTCCTGGATTGCTTGTGCTGGGCTGTACCATCCCTCCAACAGATATCAGGGTGGTTGAAGTCCCCCATGAGAACAAGGGCCTGCGAGCGTGAGGCTGTTCCTATCTGCCTATAGAGTGCTTCATCCACCGAGTCCTCTGGGTCAGGTGGTCTGTAACAGATCCCCACAATAATGTCTCCCATTGCTGTTCTCCCTTTTACCCTGTCCCACAAACTCTCTGTTGACTGCTCACCTGTTCCCAGACAGAGTTCCATACACTCCAGCCTATCCCTAACATAAATAGCAACTCCCCCTCCCCGCCTACCGGGCTTGCCTTTTCAAAAGAGCCTATAACCTTTTTTTCCAACACTCCAGTCATAGGAGTCATCCCACCATGTTTCTGTGATATCTATTATATCATATCCCCGTAGGCATGCACACACAGAATAGCTAGGGTTGGAATGGACTTCAAGATCATCTAGTTCCAACCCTCCTCCCAGGGGCAAGGACACTTCACACTAAACCATGTCACCCAAGGTTATGTCCAATCCAGCCTTGAACACCACCAGAGATGGAGCATTCACAACTTGCCTGGGAAACCCATTCCAGTGCCTTTGCCCATTACCCCTTGTCTTATCACTACAGTTCCTCATGAAGAGTCCCTCCCCAGCATCCCTATAGGCCCCCTTCAGATACTGGAAGGCTGCTAGGAGGTCTCCACACAGCCTTCTCTTCTCCAGGATGAACAGCCCCAAGTTTCTCAGCCTATCTTCATACGGGACGTGCTCCAGTCCCCTGATCATCGTCATTGCCCTCCTTTGGAATTGTTCCAACAGTTCCATGTCCTTTTTATGTTGAGGACACCAGAACTGCACACAATACTCCCAGTGGGGTCTCACAAGAGCAGAGTAGAGGGGCAGGATCATGTCCCTCGACCTGCTGGTCACGCTCCTTTTGATGCATCTTTAATTTCTCTTGTTTATTCCCTATGCTATGGGCGTTTGCGTAGAGGCATCTGATCCGAGCTCCAATTGAAGCTGGCTCATTGACTGGAGCAGCTGGAATATTTCTCCATCTCTCTGAGCATTTATTATAGGTGCCGGCAAATGACTGGGTGTGTTGGGATGGGATGATGCCCCCCTCCCCCAGCACATCTAGTTTAAAGCATCCTTGACCAGTCTGGCAAGCCTCCTACCAAAACCGCTCTTCCCCTTCTTTGTCAGACCAGCTCCACCAGCCCCCAGTAGACCTGGCCTCTCAAATTGACTCCCATGTTCTAAATACCCAAACCCCTGACAATGGCAGTACCCTTCTAACCATTCATTAACCTGGCCAATCCTGCTAGCCTTTTTAAAGTCCTCCCCTTTACCCTGGAGAATTGATGAAAAGACAGTCTGAGCTCCAGAGCCCCTAATCACCTCTCCTGGAGCTCTGTAGTCCTTTATGTTCTCCTGGCAACTTCTGTCTATATCACTAGCACCCACATGGATCACTAGAAGTGGGTAGTAGTAACTGGGACTTACTAGAGCAGGAAGCCTCTCTGCAACATCCCTGATCTGAGCCCCTGGTACGCAACACACCTCCCTTGAGTCTGGGTCAGGCCGACAGATGGGTGCCTCTGTTCCTTTCAGAGTAGAGTCCCCTACTACTACGACCAGTAGTGATCTTCTTTACCAGTGCATCAGCTGGTTGTTCCTGGTGGGAGTGTGGTTCCTCATCAGCCCCCTGCAGGACAGCAAAGTGGTTCTGGGTGGGGACAACAGATTTAGGAGGAAGCCCCTTGCTTTTAATTGTCCTCTTCCTCCTTTTTTTGTTGTTTTTTTTTTTTTTTTTGCTACTGTTTCCCAGCTTCCTCGGTTAGCGGCCTCCTTCTTTCGTCGAAGAGCTACAGGGGATGCTTGAGGCTCCTGCACAGTTTGTCCCTGCAGCAAGCATGGCTGTTTCCTCTCAGCTTCCCTGACATTTTTCATCCTGTTGACAGCGTTCCGCAGCTCAGCCACCTGCTGCAGGAGGACCTCCACCAGGGAACACCGAGTGCAGCCCTGTCGATTGCACATCCTCGCTTCAGAAAAGCAGTGCAAGTGCTCTCTACACCCCGAGCTTTGCGCTGCAGCCTCCCCTCTCATCAGCTGTGCCTGTGCACCTGCACTGGCCACTGCCGGGGCAGCCAGAGCAGAGCTCCCAGGCCGAGCCCTGATCATACCGCGGGTGCTCACCATCCCGCTCGCCTGCCCATGCAAACTGCCTCGAACCCTCCCTGTCCGCCGCACTCCCTGGGCAGCCTTTTACCCACTCAGGGCTGGGGCCACTACTCCTGGCTCCGCCCCCTGCAAGTCAGCTGCTCGCGTCGGCTGAGCTGCCGGCTCCTGGGCAAGTCCTGTCGAGGACTGGGGGCTCTTTCAGTGGCTGTGCATCACCAGTCTGAGCTGAGGCTCCGGGACGCTGAGCTTCCCCCCACTTAGGTGTTGAAGGCGGCCTTTCTCAAGCTACTCACCTCAGCATTTCAAAGGTGGTTTAAATTTTTTTCCTGGTTTTTATGCTACCAGAGAGAGCCACTTCCAGCACTCATATATGGTTTCTTGAGGGTTGTGTCTGATTCTCTTCTCTTACTGTGATGCAGATGAAACCTTTTCTGCAAGTAAACTAGGAAAAGGAAACATTAACGACTTCTTTTTTTTTTTTTTTTTTTTTTTTCCAGCCTTGGGACTAGACCGTGGAAAGCTTTAGGCTCTTTATGGGTCTAAATGAAAGTTTCCATGAATTTGATATGAATTAGAAGGTTTTCAGTGTCATAAGAGTAAATTCCAGTTTTTAAAATATAAGTAAGTACTAATCAGGCTCGTTGATTTTGTTCACTTAGAGGTGTTTGATTAGGGTAGAAGCCACATCTCTACAGACCTGTTTTTATGCCCTAATCAAGCATTTAGATTAAATTTTTTTCAAAGTATTAAATGAAGAATAATTTGAAAAATAAATAGACTTATTTCTCATTGAGATTGCACTGTAAAAGACATTGCACTGCCTCTGCTAGATTTGTATTTGCCAATCCCGCAGCAGGAGATGTCATCACTGCAGTAATAATCCTGGAATGACTGCCTTCAGCAGAAAATCACTTTCATGAACAGTGGCTTAAAATTTGGATACTGGTATTTGTATATTTAATTTTATTTCCTCTTCAAAACAGACACTTGGGAAGTCTTAGAGTGCCTTATGCTTATTGATTTAACTGTCCAGAGCTTGGAAGGACAAGGTCAGCAGAGGGATGCCATAGGGATGAGTATGGATGTGGTGAAATTTATGGAAAACAATGATGGCCATTCTTTAATATTTAAAGCTTTAAGAAATTCCAAAGCAGTAATCAGTCTTGAGAACTGGTTGTGGTACATATCAAATGATGCAGTTGAAGCTTTTGGATGAGAGTTAGCTGATAACCAGCGCAGTCATAAGGCCACTTGGGAGAGTGTCATGTTGAAAAGATTACTGGCATAACTGAAACAATATTAAAATGCCTCCAGTCAAATTAGCCAATAAGATATAATTAAAACTGGAATGCTCCCATTCTCTGACAACCCAATTATTAACAAAGTTTTGCAATAATAGAGGAAGAACACAATACAAAGGTTTGCAATAAACAATACTGTGAATTACAGGAATGAGATATACAGTTTGAGTTCAAACAGCTTTAACTCTTTCGGAATATGGGTATCTTCTCTGGGGTCACCTGTTCCCCTTAACTGTTTTAAAAAACACTAACAAAACAACAGTGATAACCACCAGACTGCAACTTAACAATGCTCAAATATCAGAAACGCAGTTCTAGTTTATGTTGTAATTGCTGATAATCTCTGTTATGGGTGGGACACAAAGCCTTTATAATGGCAAATACATACCTATAATACAAAAGGAGGAAAACCTGATTCCTACTGAGAAATCGCAACTATATCTGCCCAGTGGAAATGAATGTGATGTTGTTTCTTTCACATATGTTTTTAAACATAAAGCTGCAATTGTTCTACAAATCTCTGAAGAGGTCTCTAAGTGCAACACACAGAACACCCATCCTAGTTTGACTATATCTTGCCCAGTAAAAGTAGGATTAACCCATAGCAACAGACTATAAAGACTTTTGTAATTTTCAGATTATTTTTTATTCTACTGCAAACAGCAATGATTTTAGGTGTGTGGAATTTAAAATTGGTGAGCCATATAGTAAAGGGTTTCTACTGTAGTAATCTATCTCTAGATATGTATAACAGTACTATGACAGCAACATTTTTATTTTGGGGAGTTCTGATGCCAATGACTCTACTGCTTCTACTCTTCCAGCACCACAGCAACTAAAGAAATAGCTTGATTTTTTTTTCTGAAAATTGCATCTTTCTTCATTACTCTAGTTCAGCTGCTGTTTCCTCAACCTTTTTTTTATCTTTATTGGTAAGCACATAATTTTTCTCCCATCTAGCAATGAGTTTTTGTCTTTTTTTTTTTTTTTTTTTATATAACAGCATAAAGGTTGTGTCAGCAGGCTCAGAGTTTAAAAAAAAAATGATGGACTCACCTTTGAAAATAGCACATCACAAAAAAAAAAAAAAAAACACCTTACTCCAAGAGGGGAAGATGTTTCTGAATATGCTTCATGGTGCTGATGGTGATTCAGCTGGTAGAAATGAGGTGGGAAAGTGCACTTATATTAGCTGCAGGACTCTGCAATACCGAGTAGGACTGTGCTCATCTGAGTGATGAGATGCATATAGATACCCAAAACATGAAACTAGGAGTAAAATTAGGAGCATCATTGGAGTCAAAATGAGGGAGAGAGCAGTCCCAGTTAGGGGATGACTTCTCATAAGATGTAAATGACGAAGTTTGTGTTTTGGTCCATTTAGATTTACCCAAGAAATGGGATAGTCAAAAATTTCTACAGGCATCAATTACATGGTGAGTTAGCACTTTTTTTGGCTCAGCAGAAAGAAAGGAGGGGGAAGGAGAGTTGGCATTACACCTCCTCAGCTGCACTTCGGCAAAATACTTTTAAACTAAAGACATCCCTAAGGTAGGTTCATGGAGGAAGGTTATTTTCCCTGAAATACACAGTCCACCTGGGTGACGGGCATATACACTGGATTTCAGAAGCTGAGTTGGATTTTTTGACTACACTTCCTGGCACTATAGCTTTGACTCTAACAGAGTGTAAGAGATTGTTTTTTAGATAACATTGTATATATTACTTGAGGGCTATTCATATTTAAATTTAGCACCTAGTTTAGTTAGCTAAATTAGCTGACTGATATAGTGTTAATGGCGAGACTGGCCCTTAAGGTGATTTTCAGAATATCATCCTAACTTTGACTTTGTGAATAGCTTCCTGAGGTGCCTTACAGTCTATTCATTGGTACAGATTGAATTTGAAATACTGGTACAAATGTCCTCTCATCCTTCGTCCTTACAGTAGTACCCTCCATATTTTCTTAAGAAGCAAAGTTGGCGACACACCTTTTCTATATGCACATTTTAAAATGGTTGTGACTGTCAATGGAGAAAATCTCATCAGTTAGTTGAAAAATCTGCTTCACTGTGAGCGTATCCATACTTAAAATTGTTTCTTCATGGAACTAATACTTTGATGCAATGAAATAGTCAGTAACAAGGCCAGGCTCATGCTAAGGGTCTAATTTGTATGTCTAAAAGGGAAATGCCAGCATGGGAAACTTTGAATTCTGACCCTTGAAAAATAAACCTAAATATTGTATTAGCGTATAATGTACTTTATGCAAATTTATCTTTTTCTAAACTGATCCAATATAAATTTGCCCAAGCCTACTTTCTAATCTTGATGGATATATTCTAATTAGGAAAATTAACTTGTATCCCAAGTGACATAAATTAAAAACTTAAGGATAAATACACACCTAATTGACTGGTAGCATGCTGAGGATATTTGGTTTGCAGATGAGAATGTTCATGGAGATTATTTGGCAGAAAGCTATGCAAAAATATATTATTGAGGTATGGATTTTATTTTACCTTGCAAAGATACAGTTTTTTAATATTAGTTGTAGCTGAATTGATTGAAATATCAGTGAGTAGCTGATATTTTCTATATGCCGTTTGTTATGAAACTACCTCTGACATATATCACATAATGTTTCCTGTTGATCGACCTAATTGTACACATATAGTTTTATCAGAGCTTTGTGAGCCTGGAGATACCCATGTTTGCTTAATGTTTGACAAACACAATTCAGAACCCTCCAGGCTCACCAGGCCTGTTTCCATAATCCTTAATTGGGAAAAGTAAGCCTTGAGAGTTTTGAAATACCATGCTGAAATTGAGCTTAGGGGCTGGTAACACTTAACTATCAAAACTCCCTTTGTAAGCAAGCAAACAATAATACATAGCCCCTTCCATGCACCACCCCCTCCAGATATTTGGCTGATAGTCTAGAAATATGCAGCTACAACAGAATTAGACTTCTAAAGTTTATTTTGAATAGTGATTGTACAAAGCTGGTTTCATTTTATTTTAGAGAACTGGTTATATTTTATTTTAGAGAGCATAAGAATAAAGAAAACAGATTTATAATATTTGTAAGGAAAAATATTGGTTTGCTATTTCCTCTCAAATAATGTTTTATGTTAATTGTTTCTTAACTGTCTTAAGGGAGCTGTTGTGGAAAACAACCACGCTGATGAATATACAAAGGTACTTGTGTTTTACCAGATTACGCAGTAGGAGTGAAGTTACGCTCAGTGATTCACCATTTTCCTCTTCATCCCTTTCCTTGTCAGCTGCCTTTCTGAATTCCCTAAATTACTGAAGGGTCATATAAATGGCTTTAAGTAGTAAGTTGCATCATAAGAAACAGGTTTCCATTTACCTTCATGTTTTTCCAACATTTTGGAAGCTCTGACCAGGACTTTCTGCTCTTTCTGTCACTAATATGCAAGACTAATCCTTTAGTATCTATCTAAGGATTTGATAATAATTTAAAAGATTAAAACTGGAGACTAAGATAATGGGAGTCAGGCAGAGCATGAGGCTTTACACTGGTTTTGCACTGTTTTGTATCTTCTGTTGATTCAGATTTATCTGAGGACAGTGATGGCATATGTTGAATAAGGGGGAGGAGAGCTCAGGAAGATATACATTTATTAAGAAAATGGTTTCTTTAAGGCACAGAAAATACGATATTTTCTGAGGAAGGAAAAAAATACTGTTTATATTATGAACTTCAGGTGATCAAATACATCCTGTGCAGTCTTTGCTGAAACAGTGCAGGAGTAGACAATTGAACAGTGAGCTTCCAGCTGGGAGAGCTGCTGGCAAAGCTTAATTTTGGAGAATTCAATGTTTCTCTTGGAAGCAATCCCCAGAAAATTATTATTTAGTGTGGTACAGTAAATGTTATCTAAAATGATAAAACTATTGTCCTAAGCACCACACAAAACATAAAGCCAAAGTCCTAATGCAAGAATTCAAGGTTTTCATAAATTTAAAATTAGGTTTGTTAGGATGACAACAATTTAATTGTGTTTTGAAAAATACTTTTCACTTCTGATCAGTCTCTCTTAAAACTCATTTTCATATTTTACTTGCCATTTATTGATACTCTCATAATTTCCTTTTATTTGTACGCATAGACTATGGCTATGTTAAACTGGTTTGGCTATGTTAGCCATAGTGCCATATCATTTTAAAGTGTATTTTAAAGTCACACTGAAATTTCTTCAGCAGCTGCAACAACATTTTTAGATGTAGAAGTGTGACTTTACTAGTCATGGAACATACGAATGGGATGATAAAGTAGGTAAAAAGCATGAAAAACTGCAATCTTGATGGAAGGAAGGCAGATAAGAAAGTTGGTTTAAATTTTTTTCCCCTAGATCTAAGTTAAGAAATTACCTATAACATTACATAATTGAATTAGTATATTAAAATCTTGATATTAAGTCCAAAGTCTGAGTGAGAGTCTTAGTGGTATAAGGCTGCTGAAACTTAATTTCTCGTAAGTGGGATTTGAAGGAACTGTGGGCTCATGGCTATGGGAAAATGAAAGCCTTGCTCAAAGAGTGGGAATAGAAGATGAAGTCTGGTACACGGAGGATATTTTCTGTATTATTTTGTTTAGGTTTTGTTTAGGGTTTTTTGTTCGGTTGGGTTGGGTTTGTTTGCTTTTTGGTGTTCAGGTTTGGTTTTGTGGTTTGCTTTTTTTTTTTTTGATATATGCTTAATTGTTAAGTTAGACAAACCTCTAGAAACCCCTCAACAGTACTTGTATTTTTCATAGAGTGATTTAACAAATCTGAGCCAAACTTGTAAGCAACTGAGGAAGCAGACAAAATCAAAGAAACACTAAGGCGAAATGCTGACTGCATCTGCTACAGTTTTTGGTGTGTTCCTTCTATGAATCATTGAGTAAATCACTCTAGCAAGATGCTGCAACTCAAGTTCAGGTTCTTACTCAAGGTAGTGTGTATTTCCCAACAGAAGCAGTTGCAGGGAGGGATGCCAGTTTGGGGAGATGCATGGAGGATGTGACTGTAGGGGTCTGTATATGGGTGACCAAACACTGCTGGGTTGCTCATCCTCTGTGGGATGTGGTATGGCCATGCAACATGCCCAGGCTGTGCATGAGCCAGCAGTTAACTAATCGTCCACATGCTGCTCAGCCTCGCAGGTTGTGTGCAATTAACACTATCTGGATTCCCAACTCTTGTTTAAGCTTCCAAGTTAGCCAATAGATCACACATGTTTCACTTAATAATTATCAACTATGTAATTATCACTTTTAGGGGATGGAGTCTCTTGATGTGTGTAAACGCATATGATATCCACTACAGCTCTTCATACTCCAGGCCTTATATAACTTCCTCAGCCCCCAGAAATGTGGTTTTCTTTTCTGGAGGATTTATATTTTTGATTAATACTTCTGTCATGTGTGATTCCAAAGACTTTTCTAAACAATAATGAAACATCTTCCTCCAGAAAGATGTGGTGTTCTCTGCCACTACAACAAGCTATAATTTGATAGGGCATCTCTTTATGTCTATAACATACTATACATTTGTATGCTGGCTGCTTAATGCAAACCAAATAAAATTCATGAAATGCCCTAACCTGATTAATATATGAACCTTCTTTCACTGGTTTTCCTGTCTTGTAAACACTGGATAGCTTAGCTACACAAATTGTAGTATGTTAGTGAGTTTGCTTTCTTACATCTATAATACAAGTTTATAATGGAAATAATGTCATATAGTATTTAACTCTGACATTTAGTGTTTGCCCTAGTAGATGGTCTTCCTTTTGCTTAAGTGCCATTACTTTTATGTAGTCCATTTTCATTGCATTTAGTCCCATTTTAGTAATAATGCTTGCATGATTTACCAGGCAAATGCAATCTTTGCCCTGAATGGCACAGCGCAAGAAAAAATGGAAGCTGTTAAGAGGCTGAATGGCAAAAAAGTATTTTTGACCTATGCTGGCAGCCATGTGTTTCAATTATTTTCAAGAATCCATTTGTCAAATAAGTGAAGCGGTGTGGGATGTCAAGTTCAAGCTGGGGTTAGTGCCTTTCTAGATCTGATATGATGTATCTTCTGTAGCCATTTAATTGAATTACCCAATTTATTTTTCAAGCAACAATGCTCTACCAAGAGCCATGACATTAAACAATTAAATATGAGTTTAAATGTCTGCATTTTGTGTAGTTCATCATTTCTCTGCGGCAGAGTGTTGGCCTAGGGCCGTGCTGCATTCTGGTATGGTAAAAGTTGAGTGTCTCAGGGAACACCCATCCTCTCCCAAAAAGCAAAATTTTGAGAGCAGCGTGCATGCAGAATGTCCATTGCCTGGTCAGTGCTGTAGAACATGCCCTAATCTGTTCTTAGAAAATGAGAAGAAGGAGTTATTGTTAACTCCCACACTTCAAAGGCTTCTGGGTTTTTTAATTGGACACTAGATATTCAGAAAATGGGTTAAAATTAAGAAACTGTGAGCGACTGGTTGGTGAGGGAGTCCAGGCTAAGGTTTAGATTATACAGCTTCCTCAAACTTTGCAACAGTAAGAATTATACCACCTGTGTTGTTTTAATCAAATAGCTTGGGATTTGTGCTTCCCTTTTTCACTTTGTGTTGGAAATTTTTTATCTGTAGTGCAACAAGAGAAGTAGTTCTTTACTTGGGTGCTCATACAGTGTACTAGTCTGTGCCCACATTCTTCCACAAATATTTAAAATCCATTCACCAATTTTACTGAAAATTAAATTGAAGAACTGAGACTTTTTTTCCTCTGTGTTTTCTTGGTGTTGCTGGAAATCAATGAAAATATAATTTTAAAAAATATTACAGATTTTCTTTTGTGTTATGCGTGTAGATACATGTTTTGATATGAGAAGAATAATTGCTGAAACAGAGAGAACAGTAGTGACTTTTTTTTTTTTTTCAATTAACATTCAACAATTAAATTTTAATATGGTCAGGGAATTGTTCAGAGACTTTTGTATGGGGATACTGCACCTTTAATTATCTGCCCTCTGGTGCCAAGCTTTTTCTTTGAGTGCTTCCATAAAAGCTTATTGCAGCTAGTTATTGAGCAAATTAGTACTTGAGTTTTGGTGAAAAATGTCTTTATTAGTCCTAAAACCAGAGTCACTGTGCATTCCCAGAAGGCGTGATTTTGTTTGATGAATAAATCTAGTAATTATCCTGCTGTTAGGGCTGTACCGCAAATGTCATGAGCAGATAAACAGAGGGAGTAAGCCTTCCGTAAATTCTCTAATTATCTATGTTGGACTACTTATTGCCTGCAGATGATTTATGAGCATATTGATATATCCTTAAGTATTTTCATTTGAGCTCACAGATGCAAATAATTAAGGCAGTAGTCATTTGCAAAAGAAAGTGGCAGGTCAGGGTCATCTCATTATAAAACTTGTGCTTGTGTTTGTGCTATAGAGGAAGATACAGGTATGAGCTGTTTGACTGGGCTAACTCCTTTGACATCTTTAACATTCTCTTTAGTTGTTAGTGTAATTCTCCCAATATCCGTAAGTGTCTCTCAGACCTCAGTTTGCTTAAATCCTCTCAGGTTAAAATAGAGATGATTATCAGCTTAATTTCCAATCCCCAGCATGTATATTAACCTGTAGAATCATGTTGGAAGACGCTTAGCTAATAATGCTGAAGAGGGTAATTTTCACCAGAATGCTATCGCTGTTTAAATGTTGAGTTCATGCTTTTGCATCATGTCTTTTTAAACCCTGTTGTATCCCTTGGGGTATTCAATGTGTCTCAAATAAAGTGTTCAACTTCCTTTTTCACAGGAGCACAAAGAACATACGGAGCCCTTTATGAAGAAGCATATAGCTGTAAAAGTTTTTAAGTAACCAAGACCTCTGTATGTATAGCAGGAATACGGTCCTTTTCTCTTTTTTCAGCTGTTAAGGGAAGTTTCTGTTGAATATTCAAGAAATAGGGAATTTGCCTCTGGCAGTAAAAATCAGCTGAGTGAAAATACTGGAAAAAGCAAGTGCTATGCAATGAGTATAATACCTAATGTCTAGATGCATCTGTGTTTTGCATATTAATATTTGCACATATCTCTCATGTGACATACCTATTTATCTGCTTTATCTATCTAACAGTACAAAGAGTTTGGCCTAGTGTATTGCAGATTTTTGTGGGTAATGGTTTTAGTCTTATTTAAAAGTTGCTGCAGTGGAACTGGTGTAATTGCTGGGGTGAATTAAGGATTTAAAGCAATGTAAATGCTGACTGACAAAAATGGGTATTTAGAAGTGTTGTCACAACCTTCGCTAAAGCCTAATTCACAGAGTGCATTTCTTCTATTGTTATAACTATTTTAGTTATTTAGTTATGCTTTAGTAAGCATATTTTAACAGATTTTAGTGTGGGGAGGGAAGAACCAACATTTACAAGTTGCTATTCATATACTGAAAATTAAATCGTCCAGATGTACTCCAGTCATAATAACTCACTTTAGCAGAACTCATTTTCAGAAATCCCAGTAATTGCAGAAACTTGAACATCCTCAAATGATACAATGGCAAGTCTTAGCTGAAAATTCTTGTCAAATTTTTAGAATGGAGATCCTGGAGTATGCCACAGAAATTATGATAGTCACTATGGTGCTGGAGTTTCATTATGTAGATAATAACTCAAGTTGGTTTTTTGGTTGTTTTTTTTTTTTTTTAATACAACATCTATTTTGTGTGTTGGGCTGATTTTGAACAGGTTTATGGAGGTATAGAGATGGGACAGTTTTGACTTGCCAGCCACACATGAATGATAATGTGACCTAGGCATTGTCATTAGTCTAGTCTAGGAGACCTGTTTTTTCTGGTAATTCCTTCTGGGCATACTAATCTTGGATATCACTTTGAGTATTGTTTACTAAACAGTATATGGATTGGACAAAATTGCACTGTTTTTTCTCACAACACCTGCATACCATGCATCTGTTAGCTGGATGAACAGGAGTTGTGCTGCTAGAAGATTCTCCTTAACTTGAGACTTCTCCATCTCACTGACCTTACTTCACCCTAACTTTCGTTGTTTAGTGTTTCTTTTGCAGTTCAGAATCAAGCCTTCAATTTTTCTTTGACTTGTAATATCGACTGCTTCAGCAATGATTTTAGGATTTTGGGTGAATTTTATGTGAATAATCAGTTGAATATTTAAATCAGTTTGATGCTTTCCCCACTGTTTTTTGTTTGGTTGGTTGGTCGGTTGATTTGTTTTGTTTGGGGAGGGGGTGATTTTTTGAGTTTCTTTGTCTAATTTAATAGTGTTTATTGTGGCATATGTTTATACAAATCTCCTTTTATGAACATGGATATAAACTGAAATTTTTATGTATATATATATTTATATTAGACCTTTGCACATTTGTTGAGTGAAACAACAAAAATAATGTCATGTGGTGTCTGACCAATTACTATATTTTGAAAGTAAAATATGAAAATTTAAAACTCATAACAAACTAATATTAAGACATTATAATAGCTCCAAAAGATCTAGTAAAATAACTAAAATGTTAAAATATAGCAAGAACACATCGGAGTGTACAAAAACATAACAGAAGTCAGAATTATTTGCGTGAAATAGCTAAATAGAATTTGTTGTAGTGGGTGTGAGACTTCATGTGACATTGAAACAGTTGAAGACTGCCACATTTACTGTCAATAGTTTCCTAAACTCCTGCTTGGTTTACAATGAAGAGATATGACAGTGTCATGCAGTAAGACTTAAATCCTCTTTCTAATGAGTGATTTTTTTGTGGATGAAGAAGGAAGGAAGCCTGCATCAATACAAGATTTTATTATTTCTAGTGGGATTTTTTGGGGGGTTGCTTTTTTTGGGGGGGTTTTTTCTTTTTTTTTTTCCACAAAAAAAAAGGCTGAGGGCCACACAGCCAAGAAGAATAAGCTGAAATGCGAACCTATTATTTGGCCTCTGCCACTGTCTTTTATTAGGTGCTATATGAAAGCTAGCCTATTCCCTTTATGAGAATTAATAAATCTGGGCTGGGCTTGCTGAAATTAGTTTCATAAAGGTCAGATAGATATTCCAAAATATATGCTCGGATTTGTACAGAGCGTGTTGATAATTTATTTGTAAGAAAACAATGCAAATATCCAGATGATGTATTTTAAATGCATTTTATATCTAATTAATAGATTGTCTGTTACATATGTTAGAAGAAAATCTTGAAGAACAACAATAATACTGGCAGAAGTATGTCATTATAATATTGGTAACATTTATTAGTCTCTACTGTTCAGCATTGTTTTATTTAAAATCTGTGTATTAAATTTCACAGTGGGAATTTTGCATTAATAGGTCAGTTTGTGTGAGGGTATTCTTAAATTATCCTTTTTTCTTCTTTTTGGTCTTGAATTTTTGTCATAGATTCTCAGTAATTTATTTTTATTTTGGAAATAATACTTTAAAATGCAGATTTTTGTATATATGTATGTATTTGGTTTTAAAATCAATGAGTGTCATTGAGTCCACTTTTACTTCAGGACTAATTATATACTGCATGTGTATTTGCAGTTAATAAGCTTAGATACTAGGGGAAAAATCAGTGAAAAAGATTACACCACAGATAATTAATAAAAATCAATTAGTTTATTAATGAGTACTCTGCCATTACCCAAGGTGACAGAAACCAGCTAGGAAAAAAAAGCAGCATCCCTGAATAGGGCATTTTAGATGCCCAAGTTCTGCTGAGGATTTCAAAGGAAATGACTATAAGAGGCAGCACTACTTGGGTTAAAACTGGCTAAATTTCCTCTTGAGATTGCAGCTCCTCTAGCTAATAAATCTAGTAAAAAAGTGATTCACCTTTAGTGTATGCTATAAAACATTTTCTGATGCCTTAAGTACATTGCTCACTGCCTTGCATTAAAAACAAAGCCCATAGCTGTAAATGTCAATGACTAGGATTGTTAAAGCTCTTGCATCTCCTTGCTTTAGTATAAAAGCTGGAAACACCCATTACCTCTTAGATGACTTTAGGATAACATTTTGCATTCAGATATATAAATGGCATAAAGTCAGACATGATCTGACAGAGAAATGCAAAATGCCTTCGAATAGTCCTTGGATTAAATATGAAAAGTTCAATGGCAATGCTTATCCATTTGTAACTACAGTTATGTAACAGCAAATACAGAAGATGTTTACACCACTTTTATTGTCTTTATTCTTTGTTGAGCTGTGGTTGCGTTATTCAAAGTCTATGCAGAACTGAAAAGAAAGTGTAATCCATGCACACATTGTCAGCCATGTAATTTATTTTTTATACCTTGAGTGGATATATCTGGAAGGAAATATATATTTCCATGCAGGAGGGAGAAAGGGGCTTTGATTTGGAATCACTGTATATAATTTAAATTTTATTATTCTTGTCAGAAAGCAATGGAAAATAACTATATGTAGGAAATATAAGTACTGATGCCATGAGAAGTCAAACTCTCTCTGTTGGCCACGACAGATGTATACCACAAGAAGAGTGGTGTTTTAGTACTACTGATGGTTATAAACCATTGTTACAAGGAACAATTTCTGTGTGAGAGGAGAAATTGTTACGTTGTACAGTTCGAATATAAGTTAGATAAATATAGTACTTTTATATCAATATAGTGCTATGGTAAATTTAGTGTTACTTAAAATAAGCTCCAAACATACAGTTGCCATCCTGTTTTGGGAAACTTGCCATGGAGTTGACTGTGAGTAAGTTGTGTGCTCAGGTGCGCAGCAGATGAACCGTTTGACTTAAAGTCCCACCAAATGACTTGTAAAACTGAATTTGCTTCCATAAACACTGTGATTTTAAAGTTGTTGATGACATAATGGAGAGACAAGCATGTTTTCCTGCTTATGAACCGTTGAAAAGGCATTGCAATATTTAAAATTCTGGGTTGGGACTCAAGATTAATTCTGTATACTGTTGGCATTCTGTTTTTTGTTATTTCCGTGTACATTGGCTTTCCTTCTATAATATGGGGATTACAATAGCTTTCTTTGGAAAATCTATTTTTAGACAATATGAACTCTTTTATCTAATTAAATTGTATTTCAAAGTATTCCTTGTTCTCTGTTCTTTGTCTTGACTTTACAATCTCATATCTGATGAGTTCTTAAACACTACAGGATAGATTCTGGTTTTTATACTACCATGAATTTTCTGAATGACCTTTTAAAAATTATTGTCTATTTATACACATAATCCTAATAGGTAAAATACCATGGGCATAGCTTCTTCATTACACTGCTCATCACAAGTATTTTCTCATTAAGCTGTGCACCTAAGAGAGGTAAGAGCTGTCAGAATATAATCTTTGTGTCAAGTTAAAGGTTCAAAAAGGTGCATACTTTTTATAAATACAGTGCAGATAAGTTCTATATTTACATATTTATCTCCATTTCGATACAAAGCATCTCAATTTTTAAGAACCTTAGCCAAGCTTATTTCTTTTTTTGTAATACACATTGCAGAAACAGCAGAGTTGTGAATAATGGTGATCTTGGAAATACACTGTAACTTTAACATTTTTAGTGGTAGAGTTAAATTTTCCACTTTTAACCTTCAGTAATCTAGCCAGCAATGTACTGCTTTAATGTGATTCTTGGCACTCATTAACCCTTGAATACCTTTTCCATCAACCGGCAGGAGCAGGTCCTTGGCATTTATTAGCTATTGATAACTAAGGACAGTGAGGTACAGCACCTCATGTTATTACATGTTGCTTATTGAAGCCTAAAGAGGTATCAAGCTGAAAGTGTTCAACAGAACACTTACAGCATGGTTAATTTTAAAACTGAAACTACAGTTTGCCTAATCATGTATAGTTTCAGAATTATCCAGACTTCTCAATGGTCTATTTGTGATTGTTTATCACAGTTTTATGACATGTGCATGCATCACATAATATGCTTCAAACTCATTAAAGATTATAAAGTAATAATAATGCTGTTATTCTTATGTTCATATCTCCTGCTTCATAGTTTATGGTAATATTCTAGTAAACAACTTCACCTAACAGTATTGTTATTTGAGAAGAAGGATAGTGAGAAAACACCCTTTACCAGCACTACTCTCTACATTCTGCCGCTCTGGCTGTAGAATATAGATGATGAGATGTCTCTACTATACATTTTTCTCCATGTGTACAACTGAGTGCGCTACAGAACTATTAACAAAAAGCATCCTGGTCTGTGATTAATAAATGATGAGATTTTGATAAAATAACACTGTTAGATTTTACCAAAAAAAAAAAAAAAAAAAAGTAACACCATCTTTGTAGTTGGAATAGTTTCTGGAGGAAAGAGGGGGAAGGTTTTTAGAAAGAACTAATTTCATTAACTCCCTGTGTTAATTAATTGGTTGATCAGTTGGAAATATGAATACTTTGGAATATTCATCCTCTTTCTCCTTCACCCCTAGCTATCATTCTTCCCAGCAAGAAGTATTAACTCTTCTTACAAACCTTAAAATATTGGAGTACAATAGCCATTGCAAATTATTTCCTCAGTTTGCGATCAACATCTGAAAAGAAGTGACTGCTATTTCTGGTGACTCTTTCACTGTCTACATTTAGTATGAACTTTAATTTACTTATTATTTTGTGTTCCTCCCTCCATATCAGGAGCTTCTTTCAGATTTGAGTATTGCCTAGAACTCTGTAACAATGCATATCTAGCTAAAAATTTTCCTAAACCTTGCTGAACTGAAGCCTTATGGCTAGCACTGCTTTTCTCTACTACCTCCCTTCATAAAAGAAAATTAACGGCAAAACTACTGGACAACTTTTAGATGACTTTCAACAAATTAAATGACATTCATCTAAAGGTACATCTTGAATTAGAAGTTTCATCTTGGCCTATTTTGGTAAATTTCAAGAATGGTTTGTTTTGGTTTTTGTTGTTTTTCTTTTTTTTTCTTATTATTTAGGAATTTTGATGCTCCATCCATTCATTATTGATAGGAACTACTGTTCTGGGTGTAAACAAAATATTAGTCAGCTGATCACTTTGGAGAAGGATGCTTGAAAGCTGAGGAGCAGGGGCATGTGAACTTGCAGTGAGAGGAGCAATGAGCTGTTAGCCCAGTTTCTGTCCCTGGACCTGTTAAAATTTTCTCCTGTGTTTGTTCAGTCCTATTAAATTTCACTAAGTGGGGTGTAGCAAGTTGAGTGGAAAGTGCTGGATTCTGGTGCGGAGGCTTCAGATTTATGCCTCTGGAGATGTCCTGGCAACTTTGCAGAGGCGCACCTCTGTCAGAATTGGGACTGGGGCGATGACAGGCAGTGACATAAAGTTTTCTTTTGGTGATGTGTTGAGGGACGAGGGAGCAATGCTGGGAGATGAATTAACAAGAAACTTGTTTAAAATTTATCTCATGAGCTTTCACAGTCTTCTATTTATAAAATTTAAAACTGTACAAAACATCACACAACTAGTTTTTCTCCATTGATATGTATGTACTCTTCTTTAGACTATGTGTTTTTCATTCCACTTAGCTCACTTTTTTGCAAAAGAGGCAACACTAACTTTGTGCTATTTTTGAGAATTGTGGATTTATATTTCAAAAGAGAAATCAAGACAGAAGTTTTGTCAGTTAAAATAAACTTGTGCACTGTTTTAATGATGGTACATGGAAGATGAACTTCAGGGCCCTTGTCTGAATCAAGCAGCACTAAAATTCATTTGAATTCAGGTATTTTTAACATCAGCTATCTGCTTACTGTGTGTATCTGTTGGACAGAGAGTTTGGGGCATTATTGGGAAACACACCAGACATAGGAACACTGGTCATTTTTGCAGTGTATTTTTAAACCCAGAAATCCTGTCCTGTGTCTAAAGAAGGACTGATCAGAACTTACACACTACACGCTCTGAAATTAGTTTTGACATCTGAGAAAAGCTGTGCTAAGTATCTTCCCAATTCTTCTCCAGAGACAGTTGAATATTAATTACTTCACAGTACTTTTAAACTAGAACTGTGTTAGTATCATCTAAGTAAGTAACATAAGAAATTTTCCACCTTGATACAGGTAACATTAGCAATTTGCAGTAGAATATCTACTAGTTATTGAGGAGAGTAGCAAGCCTTTTGATTTGTTTTTAGTCATTAGTTTACAAGTTCTAGTACTAAACTTTAACTCTTCTGCTTTTTTCTCATAGGTTTTTCTCTTTGCTCTATGCTAATCATTTTCTTCTTTTGTCTCCTTCCTTCAAATAGAGGAGAAATATGCTCCTCAAAGAGACTGGTTAATCCAAAATTTTCACATCTGACATTCTGCAGCTCAGCTTGTGTGTAGTTGAGTCCCAGGTCTCCGATATAAATCACATTCTTTTTCTTTGCTAATTTAGCAACGACTCATGGGATTTATAAGTGATAAATTGTTATGAGCTTGAAATAACACAAATGCTCTATTGGCCTTCACGGGTTTTTGTGCTACCACTTTACTTTATCAAACTTGGGATCTCTATAATATAAAGCTGAATATGCTGACACTCTGGGCACAGAAGTAACAGGAATAAGAATATATCCATTAATGAAGAGCAAAGCTATGTCCAAGCAAAGAAAAGACTACACCGGCATTTGCAGAAGCTGACTTTTTCAGATATTGCTTATGGGTTCTTCAGCTGCTGGTGAGATTGCCTAAAATTCTGGTTACATCAATGCATTAAGATATAGAAGAAATTAAAATGGAAGCAGGACACAGCAAAGGTAAAGTGAAAGATTTTGCTATTAGGCCTTTGCTTTGATCATGAGGTTTCAAATATATCTATCATCCTACATCTGTGAGGCTGTATTAAAAGGTTAATGAAGTTTTGTGCCTTTTTGGGCTTATTATAACTAAACTGCTGTCTCAGCAAATATGAGGAATTTAGCACACTGTGATTTATCAGGAAAATGGTATTGAAAAAAGACAGTAAAGTCATAGAATTTACTTTTAAATGAATCTTAATACAGTTCTTCGAGGAGTAACATTTTAATGCCCTTGCAAAAGGCTGCTCAATACTGCTCATTTTCGGGGGTGGAAGCCTTTTCAAAAAAGAAATTTCCTTGTTTAGGCAACTGCAGTGCTGTGATTTATATACAATTTATAGACCTCAGCTGCAAATGCTCATCTTTTAATGGTTTCAGCAAGACAACTGGTTTGCATCAGTTTTGTAGTGTGAAGCTCATATCGTAAGACTATGCATGTAATAGTGATACTGTCATGTGTTAAATGAGCATAGCTTGAAGTATTATTTTTTAAAAAATTGAAAGGTTGTGGCAGTAATAAAAAGGTTGAATGGTAATGTCTCTAATTGAACAGTAAGGCCTCTTTCCTATTAAGTCACTCTTTCATCTGTCTTTTTAATTATTTCATTATCATTTTGTGCTGCAGTTCACAATGAAATGACCATTTGTGTTTAAGTGAAAGCTAATTATTAGGACTGAATTATTGTGCAGTTTATTGATCCCTATGGTGGATTAAGGGCTTTAAGTTCGTCTAGACAGAATAGTTAGCAAAATGACAAAAGGAAACATATAAGACCCTTGGGAAGAATCGCTACACTCCATAAGCAATTAATGCCTGCCAGGTAATGGAATTTAAGTTTATACTAAATCCAGCAGCGCTTTGACATTTCAACTGCCTTATAAACACATTAGTCTAATGAATTAAGACTTATGAATTGTGTTGCTACACAAGCAGGAATAGTTGCAAATGCAGGATATTTTTAGTCCTCGAATGAATGAAAAATAGATAATTTTCTTTCTGATTCTGTTGAAAAATGTAATGTGCTCTGTGTAATGTTTATCTCTATTCATTCTGTTCTCTCCTGATGGATGTGTATTAACAATTTCTATTTCCCAAAGAACACTAATCTCTCTTATGGATGTGAAAAGTATGCAGTGATAAACCAAAGGAGGGAAAAAAAGCAAAACAACTGAGCACAGTACTGCTGAGTAAGAAACCAAACAGGCCATTCATCTTAATCCAGTGCTGGGGAAGTTTAAAAGCAATCTGTCATTATCTTGATGAGCACACCACATCTTGTGCTAAAGTATACTGCCACTTGCTGTTGTTTATAAGAGCATGTCCTTGAGTGGACTATGAACTGGTCAAAGTAATTTTACTGGGTCTTTTCTTACACAACTTTCTGTTCATGAGTGCTCTGTTTTCAAAGACTTTCTAGGCAACATGCCAGCCTGGAGATCTGTTCAAAGAAAACAAGAATGACTTTTAACTACACATTACAGACTTAGGACTTTGCTTCAAATACTTTATTTTATATAAAAGTTGCTGGTTAGTCATACTTATAGTCTTAGTTTGGAGTGTTTATTTTAAAAACTTTCTTTTCTTTCCTCCTACAGCCAAAAAGTTTGATATTTGGAAAGTCTGGTAAAATAAGGATCTCTGAGTAGGACACAAGATCAAGACTGAGGAGACATACATGCTCTCCTTAATTCTCTCTGCGGCTTATTCAGAACATTGGACAGCTCAGGTTAGGGTGTGTCTCAACTACAACCCCTGTTTTGGATCTTCTCTTCAGAGGAGGATCATTACCTTAGGAGGTAGGTGTAGTAAAATGCTACATGGTGCCTGGTCAAGACCTGGTTTGCAGCCACCCACCAGGAGCATGGCTAGAGTGACTGTGCTTTACTTCATATGGGGAATGCACTGTCTGCTTCTCTTCCCATTGCTGCTTTTTCTTTTGCATAAGGAGTACAAGCATTCCAAAAAGAAGGAAGTCCTCTGTTTTGCTCATGGCAGTTTTATATTACTTGTAGTGTCATGTTGACTCAAAGCTGATACCACTAAGATAAATTAAGTTAATGGGACCCTAACATCTGAGAAAAAAAAAAAAAAAGGAAAAAAAAAAAAAGAAAATAAAAATTGATCAAGATTGTATGATCTACAATCTGGTTCTTAATTAATTTTAAGTTTCATTTTAATTTTTAATCTCACTTTGTGCTTAATTTGCAAATTAATTTACTAAAACTATGGTTACAATAAAGTGTTTAATAATTTAGGAGGGGTTATATAAAGTAATATTCATTTTCACATATTTTTTATTTGAAGTAGAAAAATAATAAAATCTATCCAAATAAGGAATTACTGGCACATCCCCTTGAGGTAAAAATGAAGAAATATATTTTATTAGAATCTGGGTATTTTGTTGAATATGTGAAAAAAATCTAAACCAATATTACATCATTTAAATGAAGAAAATGTCTATTAGATAATGACTTCATCAGCTGCTTAAAGCATCAGCTCTCCCTGACTTTTTATGGGATGTCTAGAAACTTCTCTATGCAACTTCCCTGAACGGCCCTTTCCTGGGGGAAATATCGGCAATGGCCAACACCCGCAGATTGAGGAAAGACAAGCAAATCCAGTAACGTATTGGCACAGTTCCTGGCAGTGTGGGTTGAGACTGCCCTTAAAGCCCATCTTCTGGAAAGTCCAAGCCAGAGTGAGGAGCAACTAGTGGTGAAACCATATTTTCAATCTATTGAATTATTCAAAGTAAATAAGATGCAAACAGATATGACTTTAAGATTGTTTTCTCATCAATGTTCAACATGTTCTAAAAGGCTAACAGTTTTGAATAATATAGTAGTCCAAAGTGTAGCTGTTGTTACCAGCGAGGAAAAATTTGGACAAAAATATGCTTTGAGGGCAAGGGCCTATCCTTAAATGTTTTTTATTCAGAAAGAAGGCACAAAGATTGTATCTACATCTATAGTGGTCAGCTGCTGTATACAAGTCTAGTCTGTAATAGGCAAGACTGTGTAAGAGCAGAAAGAAGCTTTCATACTGTGTCTTAAAATCCGTTTAAACACATCTTTTTCCTTGCAAAATAATGATGAGGTTATATTCTAATTTGTGGCAGAACTGAGGTACAACACAAAATTAATTTGCAATTTCTTGAGCTTGCAGTAGTTACTTCTTGTATAACATGTATGCATTCCCTTAATTACCAACAAAAAAAAAAAAAAAAAAAACAAACACCTTTTTTTGGTGCCAAAAAAGACTTAGGTTCTAAAATGCTTTGGAGCGAAGTCTAGGAGGCTAATTAGATATATGCTGTTGTGTAGTACCTTAAGTAAGTTAATTCTTCTGTATAGATCTCTTCTACTACTGAGGTATTTTGATTTTTTCCGTTTTGTTTTCAATCAAAGCAAATAAAAAAAGGAGAAAAACTCCTAACCACTACGTAACTCATAAATTCATCTAAAATATTTTTCTGTCACATATTTAAGCATCACCAAAACATCTCAAACATAATTGTTCTTTGACACACTACTCTGGTTTTACGAATTTGACAATCTAGGTGGTCAGCTGAGCCTTTGAATCTTACGACCTATCTATTCCAGTCTTCTCCTCAGTGCAGAAAGAATATGTGCTATTTAAATCAGTGTGCTGAATACGCCCTGTTTGCTAACTGTCCAACCATGCAATGCTTTTCATTATTGAATCTGGTTCCTGGAATGAATATGATAAAAGACATGCTGGCTGATGGGCTTAGATTAACAATGAACCTAGTAATTGTCCGGAAATATATATTTAATTCATAAAAAGTCTTAAATCATGACATAATGATGGGGAGGTTTTTAAAAGAAAATGAAATACTAGTAATCACAAAGTAATTAAGAATGTTGGAACTATTATTTTTCTTGACAGTATAAAACTTTTTACCATTTCTTTGCCAACATGTATAATTTTCATTATATTCACATATGTAAAATAAATTAAATTTAATTTACATAGCAATTTCTCTAGAAAGCAGCCACAGCTACAGAGGTAGGTCAGAAGAATGAAAATATTGCATTGAAGTCTGCTTTTTTTTAAGAGAATTAAAATTTTTACAGAAGTAAGGTAACATAATGCAGTTGAACATAATAATCAGGCATATTAAGGTGAAATTTAGGTTAGGGAGATTAATGTTCTGTGTATTTAGGAAAAAAAGAAAATAACTGTCAGATTAAGTTCTAGTGTGTTCTAATGGATATTGTTGAAGCTATCACACTTGCGATATTTCTAATTGCACTGATAAATATATGTGCAGCAGAAATAATTTGTTCAGTGTGTAGAGTTCTTACTAGTTCACAGCGTTTTCATTCTTTCTGTATCTTACATTGCCTATAAAGTAATCTTTGGTCTTAATTCTTGTCTTCAAATCTCCTTTTCTCTCAGGACTTTAAATTGGGACCACTGTTGTTTCTGTGAGCAGTGGAAATTGTTGAGTCCTGATTTGATGCTTTGACAATGAAGCATCTTCTAAGCCAGGACAATCACTTTCTTCAATCAGCTACAATCTGCTTTTGTTATATGGCTGTTTTTTTAAGCAATCTGATTCTGGGCTTTTAGGGCTGGACTGAGTAATGTCATGTCAGCAGTGGAGTGTGGTGAGTACAGACCCTTTCAGCTTGCTTAGTGTTCTTGATAAGATGAATCACAGTTCATTTGTCTATGAAGATGAAAGCCTTATAGCTTCTTATGCTTATTTTTTCCTAGTGATGAATGAGATTTTTTGATTTCGCTCCCCTCAAATCAACAAACTTTGCACTGAACAATCATCCCTTTCTCTTCTTGTCATCAATAATTTTGTTCTCAAGTAGCCCAACCACTCAAAGTATTACCAAGAACTTTAGCTAAAGGAGTGCTTGTACCAGACACATTGGAGCTATCTCATAAAATTGTTAAATATGTGGAATAAATTTCAGTTCTGAACAAGCATGAAAATCCTCAGTTCAAGACATCTTCCCTGCTGCCTATTGTCCTTCAATAGGGGTTTATCTTGGAATGCCTTCTGACTTGCAATTGTCATTACAGCAACCTGCACTTTCCACTACTGTTACTCTAAGTACTCTGACAGAATTAGTCTTCATCACATAATGATGTCCCTACCCATGGCAGCGTGGTTGTAACTAGATGATCTTTAAAATCCTTTCCAACCCAAACCATTCTATAAGTCTGTGAGTCAATGATATTAGGTGCTATACTCTTACAGTTATGTTCCATTGTCTGGGACTCCAGGCATCACAAAAGATGATCTATTTATGACACCTATTAGAACCTTTCAGTCTCAATGATTCTGCCCAGCTTTACAATTCATATAAAACCAGGTTACTCTAAATCTTACAAATAGATAGCTCTGATTGTGCATTATGAAATAATGTCAATTTTTTTTTTCTGTGATGGATATCTGCTGAGCACCTTGGATAACATTCTTGAATAACTACTTGTAAAAGAAATAATGTGCATGAGAACTTTTAATGCATTGTGCAGTCATCAAGTCATTAGAACAGAGATGGTGTTAAATAACTCTACAGTACAAAAATTTAGGGATGGATACTTCATTTAACTGGAGGCTCAGATGCAGCATGGCTATAGTTATGGTTATATGGAACCTGACCAAAATGTTAAACTTCTGTGATATTGCCTTCCAACTTGCAGGAAGGCTTTCCCTCATTTCAAACATTGATGAATCATCCCACTGTGTGGTATGGACATGACTGTAGGCATGTTCTTCCAAAGCTGATGCACTCTACATCCTCTGAAGTTTTGTACACTGACCATTCATGCCCACAAAAAAATGTGTGGCTATTCTGAAAAACTTATATGCTAATCAATGCTAACCTTAAATCTTTTTGCTCTTCTGGTACCAAGCGCTATCAATGCCTGAAATTTCAGGCGCTACCATGTGAAATGGTTTAAAAAAAATGTCATTTTGATGTGGACTTGTGTATTCTTTCAGGAAAGAAATGGTGCATTACTTCCTAGGAAACAGAATTTGGATATTTAAAATGTTAAAGAAAAAGCTTGGAAGTGTACTTCAACTTCTATTATAGTTTTAGGAAACAAATTACAGAAATGTGAGTTTATTCATATTGCTAACTTCAGACATCATGAAACTTTGCAGAAAATAAAACTGTGAGAACTCGTTGACATAGCTAATCTCTTAGAACTGTTAAAATCATACAGACCTCAGATGACTGTGGAAATTAGGTGCCCACTGCACTGTAACCTCTGCCTGCATTATTAATTAGTGTAAGATTGTATTAGAAATAGACTGTGCTTTCTCAAAGAGCTGATATGCATTAATTTATCATGGAAAGACAAAAACCTGAGATTATATTTTGACAAACATTCCAAAGTTTGAATACAAAATTGAACCTTTTATGCACTTCTTCCTGCAGCTTTCCTGACTCTTTTTTCCTCATTGGGTATTCATCCCAGAACTTGACTGCTTCACAAGCTGAATTGTCATCCCACCTGTATCAGTCACAGGATGCTGTTGAGGAGTTCAGCCCTTTTCTTATGCTAAGACAAGGAAATCTGTGGTTTACTTCATCAACTATGTATGACACCTGGTTGGTGTAAAAAGAGCATATCTGAGAAATTGCCTATTGCTTTAAAAGGGCTGGATGCTCTTGCCGTCCAACTTTGTAGAGCCATATCTTCCTGGCAGACATACAGCTCAATTTAACATTTTAAAGTAGCTCTTTAAAGAGCCATTATTGTGCTGTCAAGCCAAAAAGAGGTGCTTAACTACACTACAATTTTCAAATTCTCCTGTTTCAGACAAACCAAGTCTATCCTTGTACTCAGAATTTATTTCTGAAGTCTCAGGGTGCTTTTTTTCCCTGATATATCACAGAAGAATAACTTGGGTTTGCATCTAATCACATTTGAAGACAAAATAATCACTTTCTGCCATCTATTTTTGAAGAGGAAAATTAATTCTGACTTCTTATATTTCAAATACAAGTCCTACTTCTTCTCTTGTGAGTGAGAAGAAATTACTTCTCCATCCTACTTTCATTAGACAGTTCTACTTAAATTATTTTGTTAATTTTTTTTTTAATAATAAAAGGCCATGCAACACACCATATTTGCCACTCAAGGTGCACAAATCACCTCAGATTCTAGGTGTGAATCTGCCCAGTTGTTTCTGCCTGCTGAATATCTGCACAGTTTTCAGGTCTTCATATCTTTATCTCTGTTCACAGTACTCATAAAATCTATATCTATACTATCAAGGGAAATCCAAGGACTAGCTTTCACAGAACAAGAGTAAAGAGGCACCTGCAGCTGTGTAGAATGCAAAAAACCCTTCATTTCTGCTTTAAGAAGTTCCATCTATTTCCACTTTCCTTGTATAATATTTACTACTCTGCCTAAGTGATAACTGCACTATGGACAATAATGTTATCTAAACCGAAAAAATAGAACAAATGAAATTATTGTGTCAGATCTAGAAATATCTTTTATAGAAATGCATTTTTGCTGCTCCTGGAGACAAAACTGAATCATTTTCTTCTGTTGAAACATTGGCTTATTTGGAGTAGTTCCTGATTTTTAGTATATTCCAGTAATCCTACTTCTCATTATAAAGCCTTGACCAAGACCTTCTCTGTCTCAATTTCTGCCCAGGAATCGGTCCTGTTACTTTTCTTGAAGAGCTATATGGATGAATCTCTCTTAGAAGATCCCTAATTAATCTGTATTTTCCACTTATCTTGAAGCTTAGGTATCAGACACAGAATCATGGAATCATAGAACGGTTAGGGTTGGACATCACTGAAATGTTTTGTTTAGATCGTATTCTGACTTCTCAGGCATAAAAAAGGCTAGTGACTATGACGAAATATCAAAATGCCCATAGCACAGTTACTTTTACTGAACAATTTTCATCTCCCTCAAACTTGGTAATAGTCATCAGGCATCAGCATTATATGCCTGAAGGGTGCACATTAGCTGTTAGCACAATTAAGTATCAGTATTTTCATAATGACATGATACTCTCCATGGTCTGTGACACCTGAGCCATGCTGCATGACTCTCCTGTCCTCTTTTTAGCCTTTCAATTCTTAGCTGAAGGGAAAGAAAAAAGAGAGGTAGATGCACACCCAACCATACCTAAGCCAGCAGTAGTCTTCTCTCCTTGGAAGAGGGTTGGGCAGAATCAGGCAACTCATGGTCAACCAGTAAGGTCTTCAAGCCCTAAAGCAGGTAAAAAGAACCCCCATGTTAGCAACTTCTGTGTTTGAGAGATTATTTGGTCTAAATATTTCTAAAAGAAAGACCAATGTGTAAGCTTTTCCCCCACCCATGTTTTCCATGTTTTTAGCCTTTTCCCTTTTTCCATGTTTCTAAACCTTTCACTGTCCAAAATGTCACCTGTAATATTTGCTGATCTCCTAATGAAGGATGCAATGATACCATCCATAACCAAATCATTTTCTCGTCCTTCCTGCATTCATTCAGCTACTAGAGAGGGTCCAGGGAAGGACCACAGGGATGATCAGGGATTTGGAGTATCTCTCTTATGAAGAGAGATTGCCAGAACTGGGCCTGTTTAGTCTAGAGAAGAGGAGACTGAAAAGGGAGCTCATTAATGCAGATCAATATCTCAAAGGCAGGTGCCAGGAGGATAGTTCCAGACTGTTTTCAGTGGTGCCCAGCAACAGGATGCAACAACCATAAACTGAAGCACAAGAAGTTTCACCTCAACATGAGGAAGAATTTCTGTACATTGAGGGTAGCAGAATACTAGAACAGGCTGCTTTGCAGGTTTATAGATTCTCCCTCTCTGGAGACATTCAAACCCCACCTGAACGCTTTCCTGTGTGACCTGCTCAAGGTGGTCCTGCCTTGGAGAGGGGTGGTGGATTGGATGATCTCCAGCGGTCCCTTCCAACCCTAATGATTCTGTGATTCTCTGATTCATACTATGGCCTGAACAGCACATACTTTCCATTTGTGAGAAGATTCCATTGCCAAATAAGAGATAGAATCGTAGTGTTGTGGTTTAAGCCCAGGCAGTAACTCAGAACCATGCAGCTACTCGCTCACTCCTCTCCTTCTTCCTCCCCCCACTCCTGGAGGGATGGGGAGAAGAATTGACAAAATGTAACTCCCACAGGCTGAGATAAGAACAGTCCAGTAACTAAGGTATAACACACACGCTGTGGTATGGAATACCCCTTTGGCTTGTTTGGGTCAGGTGTCCTGTCTCTGCTTCCTCCTGACTTCTCCTCCTCCTGGGCAGAGCTTGAGACTCAGAAAGCCCTTGGTCAGAGTAAACATTACTGAGCAACAACTAAAAACACTGTTCCCAGGCTGAAAGTCAAACCCAACACTGCACCAGCTGCTAAGAAGAAGAAAAATGACTGCTACTGCTGAACCCAGGACACATAGTCATAAAATGATAGACTAGTTAGGGTTGGAAAGGATCTTAAGATCACCTAGTTCCAATCCCCTGACATAGGCAGGGACACATCACACTAAACCATGGCACCCAAGGCTATGTCCAATCCAGCCTTGAACACCGCCAGCGATGGAGCATTCACAGCTTCCTTGGGCAATCCGTTCCAGTACCTCACCACCCTTACAGTAAAGAATTTCTTCCTCATATCCAATCTAAACTTCCCCTGTTTAAGTTTGAACCCATTGCCCCTTGTCTTATCACTACAGTCCCTAATGAAGAGTCCCTCCCCAGCATCCCTATAGGCCCCCTTCAGTTACTGGAAGGCTGCTATGAGGTCTCCACACAGCTTCTCTTCTCCAGGCTGAATAGCCCCAACTTTCTCAACCTGTCTTCATACGGGAGGTGCTCCAGCCTCTGATCAACATCCCCAAATCTTTCTCCTCTGGCTGCTCTGAATCACTTTTCCACCCAACCTGTAGCTGTGCCTGGGATTGCCCTGACACTGGTGTAGGACCTTGCACTTCACATTGTTGATCTTCATAAGGTTAGCATTGGACACCTCATGAGAGCGCCAAGGTCCCTCTGGATGGCATCCCTTCCCTCCAGCATATCAACCAAACCACACAGCTTGGTGTCATCGGCAAACTTGCTGAGGGCGTAGTCAATCCCACTGTCCCTGTCACCACAAAGATGTTGAACAACGCTGGTACTAACACCGACCACTTGTTAACTGTCTCCAGCTCAACATTGAGTCATTGACCGTAACAACTTGCATGCGGCTATCCTGCCAGTTCTTTATCCACTGATTGGTCTATCCATCAAATGCATGTCTCCACAGTTTAGAGACAAGGATGTCACGCAACACGGTGTCAAACGCTTTGCATAAGTCCAGTTAGATGATGTCAACTGCTTTGCTCCTATCCAGCAGTTCTACAGCCCCATCATAGAAATCCACCAAACTAGTCATGCAGGATTTGCCTTTAGTGAAGCCATGCTGGCTGTCATGAGCCACCTCATTTTTTTTCATGTGCCTTAGCACAGTTTCCAGGAGAATCTGCTCCAAGATTTTGCCAGGCACAGAGGTGTGACTGACTGATCTGTAATTCCCTGGATCTTCCATTTTCTCCTTGCAAGAGGCAGTTGTGTTTCACACAATTGAGGAATCTTCTAGACTGCTTGTCCCGGGCCATTCTGTCCTTCCAACAGAACATTTTATGTGATTTGTAGGTATCACAGAACACTTCACAATTAGTATATGTATACGAAAATAAAGGGGAAAAGCTGCCCTCAGTTTCAGAGGGACTTCAAAATACCTAAAGGTGTTCTCTGGCCACATCAGGTAGATCAGCTTTGTCAGTTTAGCAGAGGGAAATTCCATTTTTGTCTGTTTCACTGTGACTGGGACTGACAGTGGGTTGCACATATTATAGAAACCTTGTATTCAGTCTGCTTCTGACACACATCCTGAAGCTTTGCTTTTGTACTTTTTGTGGCCAGCTCTCACATGGCACCTGTAGGTTGTAACTGAATGTCAGTGAGGAAGGAGTGGGATTTTTCTGCCACTATTTTCTTTAGGGCTAGGTGGAGGATAAAGAGTTTAGTTCTTCCAGTGTACTTGTCCTCCATCTTTGAAGGTACCAGAAGCAAAACCAGTATTTCTAAGTTTGTTCTGTAGAGTGCATAATGTGGAGCTTTTCAGATTTTTGTTAACATATTATTACTATTTAGTGTATTATTATTTGTGTTTGACTTTCACAGAGATACCCAGCTTTCCTGTGATCCTGAATAAGGTAGAAACGTATGAATAGAAATATTTCTAGGCTAGTTTATGAGTAAAGAAATAGAAATGCATTGGATCAGGTGGATGAGCAGATACTTGACACCAATTCCCTACATCGGTATGCACATAGTGTCAGTAGGTGCAAGAGTGACTACCTCTCTTTGAAAAAATAAAAAATAATATATCCAGCTGAAAAACTATTTCATACTTTATCTCATTATATACACACATAAATGCATGCATACATAAATACAAAAAAAAAAAAGAAATATCTAGTTTGTTGTAATCAGCAACAAAACCAGAGCTTCTTCAGGTGAAAAATCACTTAATTTTTTTTTTTGAGATTTATAAGATTTGAATGTTTTGTCAAAATTATTTGAGAAAATTGAGTTTTGTCATGTGAACATTTCATGTAAATCTAGTATTACATTACTATTTTACTGATTGTCAAAGAGTACATATTCAATTGGCATATGAGTCCTGCAGTATGATATTTTTGTCTGAATGTGTTGGCTTTTTGACTTGTTCTGCTATTGACAGCATTTCAAAGGGAAAAAATGAAAAATCATGAGAGAAGTCATGCAGAGTGAAGTGAAATCTGAGCTGGATCTTGCTGCTCAAGACATAAATCTTTTTGGGAAAAACTTTGAATTGAGGACCAAAAACTATGTGATGTGAAAACTCAAGACTTCACAGGCCTATACAACTAAAGAAGGTCTTCATAATAGGTTTTGTAGCAACTGGATCTGATTAAGATGCCCAACAACAATTTTTAGTAATTTGAATGTCATTGTCACATGTGCTAAGGCGAAGATGCATTTTTCTCTTTGTTTTCACATGCTAGACTGTATTGCCTGCTATAAAATCTTCATTTTCATAATGTACATGAATAACCTGCAAGCTGTGTAAATGTTTTGACACATGCATACTGTTTCATTTTATGTATATAAAATAATTGCACTACTATACATCATATTATAAACTGTGACAAACTATATATATATGTTTCTTTGCTTGTTTTTAGCTGTGATAATTCAGCTGTTTCATTTGATTTGGAAATTTTACAGCCTTCAAAAGTCCATGAGTAAGAAGGAGAAGGTTACTTCTTATAAACACTGCATATTTACCATCTTGTTTAAAACATGCTAGAAAAAAGGATGCAAAAAAGCATTTATTACAATCATTGCAAAAAAAAATAAACTTTTCAAATATAAAAGTTGTTTGCTTAGTTTTTGACTGTGTGGATTTACATTTTATCTTGAAAACAGCTGTTAAAAGCATTAAAATTTTATTTCAGTGTAATATTTTTGCACAATAATATAGTTTTGCTTGAACAACAGTAGTTATTAAAAAGTTCTAATAAAAATGGCATTTTCTTAGAGAACATTAGAATTTGTTCAAATAGCTGCAATTACATAAATTATCTTTCTTCTGTATAAATTTTCTAAGAAACATTAAAGCAATACTGCAAACATAGTTACTTAAGAGAAGCTTTTCAGAGTAAATAAGTTTGAAATCCACAGGAAAATATTTTACACTGGACTCTGTCTGGGCTATAATGAGGCCATTACAATTAGGAGTGCATTTTACTGAAAAACTCACTAGCCAGAATGTAAGCATGGTTACATGTTTAAAGTCTTTTAGCAATCTAAAGATACAGACAATTGTTGCTTAGTATAAATAGCATCCATTGACCATGGGAGCAAATACAAAAGAAGGCAAGTACTGAACCCATTTATAAGTGTTGACATAAACTAGGCAAACTTCTACTTAAGTAGGAATGAAAATATAGTTGGTTTAATTTAATTTGGTTAATAAGCTGATTTGAAAGAATAGGGTAGTTTTATACCTGTGGTACAATAAATTGATAGGCAAGGAAAGAATGAAAAGAGATGAGCTCTTGAAGAACACAAATAACAAGATATAGGGGGCATGAAATATTAGCACATGGCAGGCAGGGTATAGACAGATTTACATATGATTAAAATTCTGGTGTCCTGCTTTTCAGCGTTTAACAGAATTGTGAATTTTAATTCTCATATTTTTAACTTAATCTTTTGAAGATATTCTACAGATTTGATTAGATATTTGGTCTAGAAGACAGGGAATGATTGCTTTGTGATGAATGCTTATCTGGAAATACCAGTTTCTACCCTGAATTTGTGTCAGTAAGTTCTGGTGCGTTGCACATGATTTCACTGACATGGTTTGTTTGCATTTGCTAACATATGTCTCAGTGTGGGACCTCTCTGTGTGTTTTAATGGCTGTCTTATGTTGGCAGGCTGTGTTCGTTGTTCTGGCAGGATTTCTCCTGGAAGATGCTGTTTTGTATAAACTTTGATAGATTTGGGTTTTTTGTTTATCATCAAAAGACTAGAAGGAAAAAAAAAAAGAAAGGAAGTTTGGGGGAAAACAGTTCATTTAAATAGTTCTGGAAAATTAACTTAAAGTAGTTGTTCAAAATTTGTGCTCAGCTTGAGGACTGAGGTTTCTTCATAGGCAAGTTTTAGAAAGATGGGATCTTTTGTTAGACCAACAGATGCTGCTGGACACAGAGATAGAGCAATCTTCAGTCTTGTATAGGAACAGCAATGCCCCTTTGTGGTGTTTCCTAATTTGAAGAAAAATGCCTGGAAAAGCTTGGAAAAGGACACATGGATGGGATTCTTCCATCAATATTCATGTCAGTCCCAGAATAGGCGCTAGACTCTGCAGTAAGCACTAATCGGCATGAGGGCAAATACCACCCTGCACAAGTGGAAACAAGGATTGGGGGAGTTGTTTTGAGGTGTTAGGTCTTAAAATCAAATCTCAAGAAAGAAAACTACACTGACAGAAGACATTCATCACAAAAGCTCCAATCCAAACCTAAAAGAAATTAAAAAAAAAATGAGAAAAATATAATGCATGTCACACTGGACCTTTGTTCTCAGTGCAGACTTCTATTAATAACCTTTAAGTTAAAGGATCTCTACTAACATTAAGTAGATGATCAACACTTTATAGAATTTTTCAGTAACAATAGAAAATGTTTTAACTATTCTCCAATCAACTCCTAAATTCTAGTCCAAGACTGTGAGCCATGGGATTTTTGTTCATATTTCTTTCCTATGGCATAACCTAGGTATGATTGCAATTTTTGTTTTTCTTTTCAAATAGAGGCTGTTATAACACACACACACACACACACACACACACACACACACACACACACACACAATCATGTAACGGTCATAATATGGAATGCACTTATTTCCCCTACTTTCTAGTTTTATTCTAATATTGCTGCCACACCTAGCTAAATTACATTTGGGTTTTTTCAACATGGGCATATAATCGTTTACTTTAGCAATAGAAGGCTTTGAATTTAAATTGTGAATACACTAATGCCTTGTAGCACTAAGAATAAGCAAGCATTTTTTTCAATTTTTTTATCTCTTTCCTGAATATCAAATTGACAGTCTGATTTTAAGGCCTTATTTTCTACAATGCCTAGAATGTTTACACCTACAATCTATATCAAGACGCAACAATGATAATAGGCAATCTCTTCTTTCTCTGTCAGCTTTATTTTTTCAGCATTTTTTCTGAAGCTATATCCCACATCATTCTGCTCTTCCTGGTTTTGGAGAGCCCTAAACTGTTCTTTGCACTCCAACAAAAGAAACCCCATCTGCAGTTCTAGCTATGAAGATGGTGGCTCTTTAATTTACTTATTTCTCATCTCCACAAGTTAATATAGGGATCACTGCCTGCATAGTTACCTTTATGTTTGGGTTGTTTGGGGTTTTTTTTAAGTGATGCCTGTTTTCCATAAATAAGGATCTCATTTGGGGAGATTTCTAAGCAAGCATCTAAATAAAGTCTTGGTGTTAATTAATTAATTTTTACAGAGTATTAAGTCCAGACATTTTGGTCTTTTGCTCTGGTCTTTGAAAGCAAGATTTATCTGTAGTGTTTTTACTTAAGTGTACTACATTAGTGTTTGCAGAATTGAACTATCCAGTTGTGATTCTTCTTTCTTTTTCTTGTTTTTTACCTCCAGGCCCTCAAATTTAAATCAGGATGTACCAACATATCTACTCTATATATCTTTTAGGACAAGGTAAAACAGTAACTTAAGCATGCCCTCCCCTTCCATTAAACCCCCCCAAAATTAAAACTGTATCTGTTTAAATAAATAAATGCAAGTGAATATGTACATCTGCCTTTATTGCAAGTTGCATAGATGTTTTTAGTCCTATGCAAGAAGACATATTAAAAGCTTTCTTTTAGAAGGGCCTTTACACCAATATTAAACTTTGATTTGTTTTATCCTGCTCACATAGTCACTTGTTCCTTTGCAGTTAGTCCAGGCACAGGTTGAAACTGATAAGAGCTGGCAGTGTTTGTTTTATTGTGAACCTTATTCAGCCTGATATTCAATTATGTTTCCATGTGGATTTGTAATGTGGATTAATAGTTTTATTTTACTCCTGTGATTAGTTTCTGTTTGTTCTAATTTCTTTTTGGTTCTTTCTTGACCTTGAGGTGAAAAAACACAGAAGATGTATTCTCTCAATTTAATGCCAGTCTGAGGTGTTTCTCCTGCATCATCAAATCAATGAAAAGTAAATAGCCTACACTTCTTGTTTCACAGTGCAGTATTGATCTTTCTTCAGCTTTTGCTTCCTTTTTTCCCTGCGTCTTGTGTCTTTCAACCCCTGGGACTGAAGTGATTGCCATAGATTGGACAAGCTAACAAGCGCATGATAAGGAGCTAGTGTTTTGTGGTATACTCACATTCACATGACTGGTATATAAACCCTGGACCTCTCTGCATTGAAAGAGAGGTGCCATTTTGTGTATGGCACAAGTCACTGTGAAAAAGAGCCACAGCGAAGGCACCAGAGCAGCAAAGGATTTTATTCTCCACACTGATCTTTTATTCCTACAGCTGGTGCCAAGCTGGGTGAGGACATTACTCCTCTGAAAAGTAAGACAAGTAGCCTGCAGGGAATGCCACAAGCTGCCTTTTGCCATGGCGATGTATGGGATGGTGGCAGCCCGTGGGTAAGTCTGAACTTGATCTTATAATGACCGTGATATGTGTGTCAAGTCCTGTTTAAATTTGGAGCAGCAGAGACCTATGCATAAAGTTTGAGAGATGCAATGGGAATATACTAATTCTGGTTGGAAATGGGACGGTCGGCATCATTTAGTGAGTATGTTTTGTAGTTCATCAGTGAACTGACAAAAGCTGAAGTCAGTATTTTATTTAGTAAATGAACTGAATTAATCTAACAACTTTGGGGTGGTTGGGGGTTGATGCTTCCCCTCCACCCCCCTCAATTATTATGGAAAGTATTTTCTCTTTAAATTTTAATACAGTGGCAAAACCTTAGTTTATAATGCTTAATACAGTGCCTGTAGTGTCTACTTCTCAAGTGCTGCATGGATTAAGAAATCAAATCTCTTTCAATTTTATCTCTGGGCCCTTGACTGTCCAAGGTAACCCCTGGTACTGAAAAATGGTTAAATTAATATTTGAAATTCTATTACATGCTATGCAGTCTATTGTTTCTTTCAAGGAGGTAGGTATTTCTGCTGTGCAGTGGAGAAGTTTTCTGGCATTGTATAAGGTTTGTGAGAACGCTGTTTTTGTCTCCAGATGCTTATTAGTCCTTGACTGTGTTGGGTTGCTACTGTATTAATCTGCTGTAAATTAGTTTCATATAATTTTTCATGCACTTAAGCTGATTACTGACTATATATACACTCAAATTAACATGTTCCAAAGTAGTTGTCATAGGTGACCTGATATAAAGCATAAAAGAATCTGTACAGTCTGCAACAGTCTGTTGCTATTTTGTTTGCAATCTGGCAAAGATACAGCAGCTATTTATTATTATTAATAATATTATTATTATATATGTATTTATAGATATTGGTATTTTATAGATAAGTATTAGTACTTTACATATGCCTCTATGGACATGTTACTTGTGCATATTTTATTGCAGTGTTACAGCAGCTAACACGCAGCCTTCTGTACTAACACAGTAGTAAAATGAATTCTGTATTCTTCTCTTATTATTAATAGTACAGTGATATATGAATTTCATATTTCCCATGGACACCACTGCAATGCGGTTTGTTGGCAGCATTTTCAGCAGTGCACTCTTATAATGTGGATTTTTGTTGTTTAACATGTTTTAAAAAAGTCAGTGTACAATACAAAAATTATACCTAATGCAGGAGCTATTCTATCTCTTTCTAGTTTTATGACATTTTACATTTCTTGGAGCTAGATGATTGTTCTAACCCAAGCTATTATGTAATCCTTAGGGTAATCCTGCTGCTGATTTGAACGCTATTAATTTTCTATTATAGTGTGCTAAAGATGTTCTACAGTATGAAGCTCACCTGCATTATTGAGTCAATGACCAATTGCAGAGTTACTCTGTGGTGGTTGGAGCTTAACTCAACCCTTTGGGATCTCATTTATTATTTGCAGATATTGATTCTGGAAAAAGAAAAAGCTAAGATGTGTGAATCTAATACTGACTTAGACCTAGCCTACAGCTGTTAACTCCTAATGGTCTGCTTACTATATGTGTGCTAACTGAAGCTTGAATTTCTTTATGTTTTCATGTACAATAAGGTATTTACCGCTCTTTCATAAATATTTAAGAGGTTTTATGCAACCTGCTCAGTCATATAACATCAGCTCAGATATCTGCTATATTTAAATTGAGTTTAGTCTTAATTATTTTCCTGATTCATTATTAACAGAATATGGAGATTAAGAAAATACTTTAGGCAATTAAATTTAGTGCTGTGTTTTATATAATTTGCATGAGAAACTCCACTAGAAAAATCATAGGAAAGATGTGCTTTAATTCCTTAAGGACAACAGTGCTTTGTGCTTGTGAATTTGTCTTCCGGATACAAGCTATAATTCTATGACATAAACTGATCAGGTAAAGATATAATCTCACATTTTCTCCTCTCTTATTACCAGTATGGTGACTCTCCAGCTCCAGTTATTCCAGTAATGACTTAATGTAATCATAGCAAGAATCGTAGCATGCAAGCAAGTACTTTTCTTTTATTATTTTTTTTTCATTCTGCTCTCATCCTTTTCCACTAATTTACTGGAACATGAATAAAAAAGTTTCTGAAAGGTTTATGGAGTTGACCCACTGGTGTTTCATTCTCATTTAAACACACATCATCTTTTTTGTGATTAGTCACCATGAGCCTGCTATGTTCCAAAACTGTCTTGTGCTTTCTAGTCTAGCTCAAGAGCAAGAAAAGAGCTGTGTGAACTGTTGTAGTTTATATACTTATTTATATTTAGATTAGAAAACTGATACAAAGAATAGATGCAGTTAGATCTGGTACTCCCCCAGCATGTGGGCGAGAACATTTCCACTCCACTAACTTTAAAATTCTGTTTACAGTTAAGTGAAATGTGAACGTTATTGCTAATAAGAGACAACAAATAACTTTCTCAATGTAGCCAAAAAATAGCTTTCCTGAAGTTAAGTCGTTGTGCTCAAATTGGCCTTCTGATTTAGTTATGTATGATAGGAAATGAAAACATATCCTTTATCTGACTCTGAATACAATGTCAAAGGCCATGTGGAAGCAGGAAACTGCACGTTTTCCCATATCAGGGGAAACTGGAATCTGAGGTGGGATTTCTCTTAAGATGAATCCTAGGATTAGATTGTGTATGTGTTTTATTGATGTTAACTAAATGGAATACATGAAAAAAAAACATCATTGAGTTCACATAAATACAGATGTGAATGTGATTTACATTTTATTCCTGTCTGTTTAAATATTTAAAATTAGTTATTATTTTATAAATATTGTGAATATAGTATCTATTCCATTTATAGATTGACAAATAAAAAGACTTCCTATTCCTGTGCTTTAGAAAGACTTGAGTAAGGTCTGCAGTACGCATAAACCTAATTTAAGTTTCTAAAGTACCTGAGAGGAGAAGGACTCTTTGAAGACGAAGGCTAGTTTATGAAGTGGAAATTGGCAATTTCAGTGCTGAGGAGACATATTTTAGTGGATTGTGTTAGCAGGTACAACAAGCAATAGACAGAAGGAGAGTGCGCTTAGTGTCAGGAATCTTCTCCAGGTTTGCAAATGCCCCTCGAAACCACACTTTCTGTTAAGTCAGGTGGAAGTGCGCTTGTCAGCCAATGAAAGATTGCACAATAATCACTGCAAAGTGAACAAAGCATTATAACAAATCTGCCAGAGAGCCAAAAAAAGCCAGCCTGGTTTGGAATATCTCTATAAATATTTACTCAAGTTATGCTAAACCCCTTTTGGCAAATGTGACAGCACATTATCAAGAGATGCTACCTGAATTCCCATGAGTAGTAGCAGAGATTGGCATATTTAACCCTGGCTAACAGCTCTAAGTTGTAATGTCCTGCTTTTGACTGCGGGTTGTGCATGATGCCTCTCTGTGCAGTGCCGACATATTCCAAGGTATTTTAAAAAGAATTTAAACAGACTTTGTTTCTCCAAGCTGAAAACTTTCATCCAAATAGTTTACAATTTGAGGCTTATCAAACTCATTAATGCCTTTGACAGGTTTGGTTTTTTTTTAATTCAACTTTTCTCTTTCAATATTTATTTCCTCCCCTTTGGCTGGAGCTGATGGGTGGATATTTTTGTATTCACATATCTAAGGTAAAAGGTGCTGTTCTCCCTCTGTGGGTTTTTCCAACAACTTGATGGATCCAATAAGCCCGCGTACAGATAACATACAGAGCAAAATAAAGCTATAATTGTTTTCTCCTTTAAATGGTTCAAGTAGGTATGACCAATTCGCGGGGAAGGAAACAATAATGTAAATGCGTATACGAAGACTATTGTTAAGGAAAATGCTTTCAGCTAATCAGTAGTGCTCTTTAAATGCAGTTCATTAGATTCAGATAATTCTTGCTATTTCTGCAAAAATATAAGTAAATTTACTTTTCATGTGAGGTTGGCTTCTATCAGCTGTCATGATTTAAAAAATAAAAATTATTTGGAAAAGCTGGCATTTATAAGAAATATTGAGAACTGTTAAGTATGAATTATTTAAATTTTCAGGTTTTAGGGCTTAAAATGCATGATTTTTATTTTAAAGAAGAAATATTTTTTATATTCTACCATGTAGTGAGAGGACAAGGGGTAATGGGTTCAAACTTAAACAGGGGAAGTTTAGATTGGATATGAGGAAGAAATTCTTTACTGTTAGGGTGGTGAGGCACTGGAACAGGTTGCCCAGGGAAGTTGTGAATGCTCCATCGCTGGCGGTGTTCAAGGCTGGATTGGACATAGCCTTGGGTGGCATGGTTTAGTGTGAGGTGTCCCTGCCCCTGGCAGGGTGGTTGGAACTAGATAATCTTAAGGTCCTTTTCAACCCTAACTATTCTATGATTCTATGTTTTTATAATAAATTTACCAATTTAAGCATTAATAACCTACTAATGACACTTATTTCCCACTTCTCATGTTCATGGACATACATATACTTTCAAACTTTATGCTAGTAAAAACAAGCAGATCTACAGGAGCCAAGAACTCTGCTAGATACAAGTTTAGTGTGTACATTTACCTTGCTGATTTCTGCTTAAAACTTTTTGTGCTTATTCTCTTTATTCTTATTTCCAAACGAAAATAAGGAGAAAACTCAAACTAAACTTATTAAATAGATTTAAAAGACAGAGGTAGAAAACACATAAAGTTTCATATTTCGTCTTTCTTCACCTTCTGAATGCATATTTATAATTCCTGTAAACAGTATGACAGCAAATGCAAAAATACTTATCATGAGTCCTTGAAACATTATGAGAGCTCAGATACAGTAAGTGATTAAAAAGCCAAAAAGAAGGACACCTCTTCCTTAATTCTGGTAATTTCTTGGTAGAGAGGAGACTGCTGCCCAGTATGGACCAGCAGAACTGGAGTAGGGACGATGTTGGGAATTCACTGAGGCCAAACCAAGCAGTGGGAGTAATCCCAGCACTCAGCCTTGCCCTGATCACACAGATAATAACTTCTTATCAAGATATTGTTCAATAATAAGATGATTACTGAACATTGTTTTTTTTATCAGAAAAGCAGGTATTATACTCCAAAAACTACACAGAATTATAAGAGAGGAAAAAGGAGAATTCACAGTTAGAGTATTAAACAAAACATGGATTACATTCAAGTTTTTCTCATTGGATTTTTGTACTCATTACCTCCTGACTGAGGCAAGCTACAATTTCTTCCACTGCAACCTACTTCAAAGATTGTCAGAGTATAAGACTAGTAATATAATATTAAAATGCAATCTATTTAAATTATTACAATGTTGTACGGAATTTTGCAGAGTGTAGCTCTGGGTTTTGAAGTCTGGGGTCAGTGTTCTAATTCTGATGTAATCACCAGCATCTACCTTACTACAAATAATATGCAACATCAGGAATATCTTCTGATACTCATTGGAAGTGAGCAATGCAAGCAGCTGATCAAGAGCTCCCTCCCATACTCATTCTTTTCCCTCTTTTCTTTTCTAGGAAAATATTATCTGCTGAACTGCAATGTATTGTGATCTGAGCCACAGCATAGATTCCAGGTTAGCCAAGGCCCTTGACAAAATTAGGTAATATAAGGACGTAATGAAAAGAGCTGTAGCTAGAGCATTTACAAGAGCCAGGCCGACATATTAGTTGCTTTTATATATCTCGAAGCAATGGAGAGACTCTTATATGATTATATCCTCTACTTTTGCTTCCATTTGTAGTTACTATCTATTGCAATTGCAATTTATAATAATACAATAATATAAAAGATGCTTAGACTAAATTTTATTGTAGTTGAAATTTTACATAAACAGTGATAGTATTTGTGTAATATAGGCTAGATTCTGAACTTGTACATGTCAGAACTAACTTTTCTGTTGACTTAACTTCCTATGTAATATTTATGTTATAGAACACTTTGAAGCATTACGAAATGATAAGCTATGAAACAAAAGCAGTGGAATTCTTTCACATTATACTGGCTTAAATAAAGCCAGAATCTGACCTTAAAATTCATAATGATGAAGAAAATGAAAAAAAACCAATGTTCTTTACTTTGAGAGAAAAAAACCATGAAATCAAACATACATGATAAGTGTCCTGAGGATGTCTTTTTTTCATGTTACTTACGGATGCACATTTGTTTAATCTGCCACAAAAAGCAGATATGAGTAGTTCTGTGGACTAACATACTTTTATTTGCTTCCCATCAAATAGAAGGGGAATAGGTAGGACAGGAGCAAGAAGGAGACATTACCTCCATTAAATGGAAGAAGACGCAAAGTTTATCTTGGTCCTAAAGAGTAGTTACCTATGTAAAAGCACACACTTTGACATTGAAAACCATATGTAACATTCTTAGGTGGAAAATAACAAAGTGCAAGGAGAATTAACTCAGGCCACTTAATGAGCATTATATCATTAAATCTTTTCCCCTATTGTTTGTACGGTACTGAGGTGATACAGAACGCTGACTCAGACAACAGTACAATGTATCTCTATAGTATGCTTTTTTTTAGTGAATTCCTGTATTATGTCATCATCATTATCCTGCCATATTATCATAACAAAATATTCCTATCATCTCCCTCCTCGTGATATCATGAAATAACCTGACAGACCAGTTGCGTTATCCACTGCATCATTAATATTTCGAGTTAGAAGAGTGCAAGCACTTTTACAAAAAGTTTTAAGTAAATATTTTTGGTTTGGTTTGGTTTTTTAGACCTCACAAATGCTGCATTAGGTTATAAAAAAATATCGTGGATGTGAAATGTGAAATATTTAAGATGTTATAGTTCCTGGAAACAATATGGCTTTGAAGACTAAAGCACTTTGAAGAGCACTGTTATTTTTTCATATATTTGCCTATTAAAAAAAAATAGTCAGGGAAATCATGGTATCTAGTTATGATGCCTTGCAAACAGCTGAAATTAATTTCAATGTGACATTTCTATCTCAGGAATCAGGCAGATTTTTGTTAGAACTATGTTAAACAACTCTTTCTGCAATATTTCCTAAGAATTCTAATAGTCAGACTCCTTTTCCAAATTTTTTGTGATGTTTTATTATTGTTGCTTTAGGTGTTTTTTTCACTTGAGAGTCAGTTCCTTTCTTTTTGTTCTTGCCTGAACAGCCAGTAGCCCACTGGACCCCACTGGGAATAGGTATGGGGGATAGCTTTTTTAGACCTAACAAGTGTAAACAACATTATTTACCAAAAGGTTTGTGTGTGTCTATATTAGGTGGCAAGTGTTGTGTTTCTGTGTTTATTTTGCAGCCTGTAGCTTTGCAATGACCTCAGTGTACCTTGTGATCTTGAGATGAACAGAGTTAAACTAGACTAAAGATGCTGCTTTAACCACTTCAATTTTCTTTAGAATAAGTATGCATTTATCTATGTAGATGCACTATGTGTGTGTGTCCATTCGTTGTACATTTCAAACTGCTTAGCACATAGAGATACTGTAAGCTAATCTTGCAAAGGTAGTTCCTTCAGAAACTAACCATAGAGAGGAAAAACCTCTGCCTCCGAATTAAATTGATTGTAGAGTTAATTTACAAGAGGATACTTGAACAGGTTTTCCTTCACAGTCCTAAGGAGAACTTTTATTTTCTCAATAGTGTACATTTAAAACTACGTTTGTTCTGAGCTATTAAGGGAATCTTAAGGGTACTATGTAGGAATGAGCAAGCTTTGGGGCTGAATCAAGACTGGGCTGTCATAGTGTCTCTATATAATTTATTCATTCACTCTCACATTTATTCTTGAAAACCTATAATTTATTCATCCTGAAAAACATTAGAGTATGAACAGCGGCTTAAGCAGGAGGCTCCTGAAATCTAATCCTGATTATGATACATATCATACCATACCCTTGGGTGAGTCCCTTAGGTTCCACAGTCAATTTACACATCTTTACAGTATGATAAGTGACTTCAGTGAGATATTGGGGAGATTAGTTATGTTTGTAATACACTTTAAAGGTCAATAAACAAGCTAGTGTTAAGAATTGATTTCCTTGGGTCTTATGTATTGGTGAATGCTTCTTCTCCCTCTGAGAAAGGTGGAATAGCAGGTCCTCTAGATAGCCACTCAGAAGGGCAATAGTCTATCACGTCATTGTGGTATACCTAATATCAATGTTGCTATGAATTTAAACTTATATTTACCTGTATGTGTGTGCTTGGGAAAGAATATGAAAAAGCACGTGGAGAAAGCAGTGTAAAGAAACTGAGAGGATCTTTGTTTGCTCTGGGTCTCTTTTTTTTTTTTTTTTTTCCCCCAGAATAAGAAGCTACAAACAAATACAACAAATTTTTTTTCTCAGAAATATTAGAACAGCTTCACACAGGGGTCTGAGATGGGCTAGCTGGAGTGGGTCAGTCAAGAGGAAGCACTGAACTGCATTATCTTTCTCCTCTATCACCAGTTTCTTCGACTTCAGTCCAGCTTACAGCCTGTCAATAATTGAAGAACCTATTTATGTTACACAGGGAGAACAAACTGGCTCCTGATTATGAGTCATGCAGCAGAATGCTGTGAAGTTACTTCAGGCTGAAACTTAAAAGCATGCAGATGATGCTTTTAGATGCAATTTTGGCAAGACCCATCCAGTTCTTGGTTTTCAGAACTTTTTTAATTATTGCTAGATTTTGGCATTGTTTTGTACTACTGCATATAATTAAAACTAAAAACATTGCAGTTGCCTTCACTGCCAAATTATAAATTTAATTTTGACCTTGGAATTCATCTTATGACTAACTACTGTACATTTTGGTTTTCTTTGTCAAGAATATAGAAGAGCATTAAGTAGCATACAAGCAAAAAGATAAGAGATTATAATCCATTCTTTTCTTTATTTGTAGAACATTTTTGTCACTTAAATAAAATCATAGAATCTTAGAATAGTTAGGGTTGGAAAGGACCTTAAAATCATCTAGTTCCAACCCCCTGACATGGGCAGGGACACCTCCCACTAAACCATGTCACCCAAGGCTATGTCCAGTCCAGCCTTGAACACCGCCAGCGATGGAACATTCACTACATGCCTGGGAAACCCATTCCAGTGCCTTATCACCCTTACAGTAAAGAATTTCTTCCTCATATCCAGTCTAAACTTCCCCTGTTTAAGTTTGAACCCATTACCCCTTGTCCTCTCACTACAGTTCCTCATGAAGAGTCCCTCCCCAGCATCCCTATAGGCCCCCTTCAGATACTGGAAGGCTGCTATGAGGTCTCCATGCAGCCTTCCCTTCTCCAGGATGAACAGCCCCAACTTTCTCAGCCTATCTTCATACAGGAGGCACTCCAGTCTCCTGATCATGTCGTGGCCCTCCTCTGGACTTGTTCCAACAGTTCCATGTCCTTTTTATGTTGAGGACACCAGAACTGCACACAACACTCCAAGTGAGTCTTTTAAATGAGTATTTATAAATTATCCAAAACATATGAGGTATACCAAATACATAAATGACTGTATCCTCTAGGAAGAAAAAAAAAAGCAACCAATTTTAAGTATATGCATAGCTGAATTCTGCAAGATTTAGTCGCATGAAAAAGATTATTCATTATGTTAAGTGTTTGCAAGGTTGATATATTTCTGATTAAATATCCATGCTGCATATGGTTTATAGCTTCCATTGTTGAAATTGCACCAGTTATCTTATTTTCTAATTATTTGTCTGAAAGCTTATTCTCATATTTTGTATTCCATGATGTTTGCACAAATTACCTACTAAAAGGTCTTGTTTCAAGAATTGTGTCATTCTGGTGTAAAAATTGAAACTTTTTACGTATTAGTTAATGATGAGTATTTTTTTAATTTATTTTAGTTTTAGAGCTTTTGTATGAGGAAACATACTGTCAAACAGTGAAGACTCATAATGTTTTGCTTGGATGGCTGTATATTTCTCAAAAACTATACTGCTGTACCTTTTGGAAATTTGCTTTACAAGTAACAGATGTAAATTTCCTGCAGCTGAAAGCACTGTTCATAGAAGGTTAAAATTATTCCACCTTGTAGAGCAGAGCTGGCCTCTATAAATAATTTTGTTATGTTCTCTTATAAACATTTTGGAAGGAGAAAATTCTTGGTTTAACACAATAACGTATTGTATTTTCACTACTCAAGGAATTAGATTGATTGTAGTGGCTTCTAAGATTGATAATGCATAGATTTCTATTATGACACCCAATGTTTTAGTGCTAGACTGCAGAGAAATGCTTCCTTAAATGCATCATTGTATAAAATATTGACCTAGAGGACTTCATTATTCAAGCTGGAGAGACAGTCACTACTTAATAGTAATAAACTGTTTCTGTGTTACAACAAGAATACTTCGGAAAATATGAGAGTTGTCAAATCTCTTGAAAATCCTGTCTTTATAGTACACATGACACTGAAGCTATGGATGTATTTTCCGCTAATAAAAGCAAAGGCACAGACAGATATGAAGGATATCATGGTATACTGACAGGAAACTAAGAAAAATGAGTACTTTGTTGAGAAGCGGAAAAAGACACAGGCCAACGACCTTGGGAAGCTTTAATAGATATAGTTCACTTTTTTTTTTGTTTATTCTTTTTTTTTTTTTTTTTTTTTACAGATGGGGAAAAGATTGATAACACAAAGAAGTATAAAGTTATCATGCAAAGTTTAGGCATATGAACAAAAATTCACCATGGTGTTTAAACAAATGTATCAGCTGACGTATAAAATAAAAAATAAAGGGGTCATCAAAAGCACAGAAGTTTGCGTGAGTCTAAGTTTCTAATGCTGTCTCCAAGCTTTGGCCATGCCAGTCACTACATCACCTTAATTCTTATCCAATATTTGAATGATTCTTTTACCAACATGAATGTTTGGATCTGAAAGAAAATAAAAGAATTCCTGCAACCACAGTGACTCTGATATTCACTCTACTCCATGCAGAACCAGAAAAAAGTGGTAGTTTACCATCCATGATGCAAAAAGAATGCTATTTCAGTTGACCACAAAGGCGACCATGATTTTCAATGTGATAAAGAGAAAAAGATGATCAAATTCCATTGAAAGCCAATTATGACGTAAGTATCTGATTTGTATTCCCCTTAAATATCCTAATATCTTTTTATGTCTTTGTATATACACATACCAAAAAAAATAAATTATATTCTTGGGAATGTAAAATAACAGCATGCATCAAGCACTATTTATCTGAACAAAATCTTAGCTTAGGCTGTATTTGCTCTTGCTTCACAGGCTGTGCAGTCTGGTTTACTCAGAAAAGTAAAAAAATTTACAAAAGAGAATCAGAAGTAAGCACATACTTAGAAACAGCAGAAGTCACGCAGTTTAAATCTGAGGCCGTGTCTGCATCCTTTAACTGCAGACATACTAAGACATAATGAGATTTATTTTCATCTACATTTTATTAATAACTTACTGACTGGTTGTCATTTACAATACAGAGCAATCTGCATATTGTGAACTAAGATATAATTTAACTGTATAGCAAAGCAACAGGAAAAATCTTTAACTTTCTCATTGTAAGGAAAAACATTCCATGTATGCTGAACCTTGTTTTGAAGAGTTACTTTTAAAAGCAATTTCATGCAAGGTAAAAATTCATATAGATTTTAGCCTTTAATATGGACCATACAACTCACAGTAAGACATGTATAGATAACTTTCATAGAATCATAAAATAATTTAGGTTGCAAAAGGCCTTTAAGATTATCAAGTCCAACCACAAACAACACTGCCGGGTCCTTAGGGACTAAACCTTGTCCCTAAGCACTGCACCTATACGTCTTTTAAATCCCTCAAGGGATTTTAACTCCTTCAATCCCCTGTGCAGCCTGTTAGCTGTTGTAGCCCACCTTGCTACAATCTTCATTCAGATAGTTGTAGAGAGTGATATGGTCTCTTGTCAGCCTACTTTTTTCCAGGCTAAACCCCCCAGCTGCCTCAGCTGTTCCTCATCAGACCTGTGTTCCAGACCCTTCACCAGCTCTGTTGCCTTTCTCTGAACCTACTCCAGCATCTCAGTGTCTTTCTTGGAGTGAAGGACACAAAATTGAACGTCAGATTCGAGGTGCGGCCTCACCAGTGTCCAGTACAGAGGGATAATCACTGCCCTGGTCCTGCTGGCCACTCTAGTGCTGATACAAGCCAAGATGCCACTGTCCTTCTTGGCTTCCTGGGCACAAGCTAGCTCATCTTCAGCTCTGCCAAAAAGTAGTCCCAGGTCCTTTTCCATGAGCAGCTTACCAGCCACTCTTTGCCAAGCCTGTAGCATTGCATGTGGTTGTTGTGATCCAAGTGCAGAACCCGCCACAGCCTTGTTGAGCCCCATCTCATCATCCACAGCCCATCTATCCAGCTTGCCCAGGTCCCTCCGCAGAGCCTTCCTGTCCTTCAGCTGATCAACACTCCCAGCCAGCTTGGTGTTTTCTGCAAATTTATTGAGTGTGCCCTCAATCACCTTGTCCAGATCATTGATAAAGATATTAAACAACACTGGCTCCAATACTGAGCCCCAGGAACACCACTTGTGACCGGATGCCACCTGGAGTTCCATTCACCACAACCCTCTGGACAAAGCCATCCAGCCAGTTTTTTACCCAGCAAACAGTATAACCATCCAAACCATAAGCAGACAGTTTCTCCAGGAGAATGATGTGGGAAATGGTGTCAAAGGCTCTACTGAAATCTGGGTAGGCAACATCCACAGGCATTAGTGCATCCAGTAAGCAGATCACCTTGTCGTAGAAGATCAGGTTAGTCAAGCAAGATCTTCTTTTCATAAATCCATGCCAATTTGGCCTGATCACCTGGTTGTTGTGTACATGCTGTGTTATGGCTGTTCCATAACCTTCCCTAGCACCAAGGTCTGTACAGGCCTTTAGTTCTTCAGATCCTCCTTCCTGCCCTTCCTCTAGATGGGTGTCACATTTACTAACTTCCAGTCAACTGGGATATCCATGGTTGTCGAGGACTGGTGATAAGTGGTTGAAAGTGTCTCTTTGAGCACCTCAGTACCCTTTGGTGGATCCCATCTGGCCCCATACATCTCTGTGATTCTGAGTGTTGCTGACCATTTCCCCTTGGGCTATAGGAGCTTCATTCTTCTCCCCATCCCTGTTACTCAGCTCATAGGGCTGAGTGCCTGGACAACTGGTCTTACTATTAAAGTCTGCAGAAGAAAAGGCATTAGGTACCTCGGTCTTTTCCTCTTTCTTTTTCTGTTTCCCCCGTATCCAATAATGGATGTTGTATATTCTCCTTAGCCTGCCTTTTGCTGCCCATGTATTTTTAGAACCATTTTTAATTGTCTTTTATGGATGAAAGAGCTTTATACAAGGCCCTTATTCCTCTTTTAGTAAAGTTTTTGTGCAGAAATAGTATTTGTTTTTCTATTGTTTACTGTTTACCTGGAGTATTGGATATTCTTCTCATTTCATCCCTTAAAGACATAATCATGTGTCTCATAAATACTACAAGCTGTGCACATACAGAGAATACATTACAGGTATATCCTGGTGTACCTCATACTCAGATATTACAGAGAATTTTAGCATTAAAAAATAGTTACTCCAATCTATTCCAAACATTTTTTTCACTTTACTCCCCAACAGACTTTTACAGTTGCTGGAGAAAATGTAAAATTTTTTAACTATAACATTAACTTATACTATTAACTATATTATAAACTTAACTGTAATATTTAAACACTAATTAAGAAAGGTCATCATTGATTTGTCTTTGTTTTCATATTTTGTGGATTTGGGTTTGGTTTGGTTTTTATTTCAACATTGAAATTTTAACTAAGACAGAATTCTCTGTGGATGTTTTTAACAAAATAAGTACTTAAGAAAAAAAATGACACTAAGGAAATTCAGCGGCTGAGCTTCTCCATTTCTTTGTTTATATGTGTTCAGGTAATCTTACAATTTCATGTTGCTTTGTTATCTGATTAAAACATAAATCTAGATCATGTCTAAACATTGTTCTCAGTATGCTGCTTTGGTGAAGATTTTTCTTATTTTTTCCCATTTTTTAATAGAAAAAAACCTGCACTTCACTGTTTTCTTTCATATTTTGTAACATTGTTAAAGGTAAATGGATGTCTGTATTAAAGGCTAAGATATCTTCACTTTGTGTGTATACAGAAGGGTTGGACATAAGAGGGACAGGGGGCAAAGGGGTGGCACAGGGCATTGAAACTGCATTTACATATCTAACAGATTTCCCCAGCCATAAATCAATGCTTTTCTAATAATCAGTATGCTATGAATCCTGTCCCAGACCAGTGAGATATCAGCTTCTCCAGATATGGTACAGAGAACGAAGAGTCATGGGAACTATGTACTGTGACCTGATTTACTTAAAACCACCTACAGCAGAGCAAGTTGGAACAGCTAAAAAGTCAGGGCAAGATACAATCATAGACAGCTTAGTGCTAAATAGTCATTAGGGAGACTGTGCTCTACCACAGCCTAAGGTGGCCTCGTTGCAGATCTACATCTGACCACAATGTCCTAGCTGCTGGCAGTGTTTTCTGCCGCCCCTTTTCTGGCTCTAGTGCATATGTGCTGAGCCACTTCAGCCTCTTAAATGTACAAATCCTTTATTTTCTAGCTCCAGAGCACTCCTATAGTTTTGGCAAGGCTTTGAAGCAGATCAAAGGTCTGTTTCAATGTCTTCACAGTTCTTAATGTTTCTCTAATTACAGTTGTACTGGGTTTAATGTCATATGCCTGCTATTTGATCCCTTTTTTTTGTCAGGAGTGGGGGTGGTATTTGCGTGAGTGCAGAAACAGTAAAACTTTTCTCTTTTTGTAATAACAGACACATGTTTTGGTAGCCCTACAGAACCCTGAAAACACTGATTTCTGCAGCAACTTGCATAGCACTGAGGGAAGGTTGTGGAGGTTGTGCAACCGTGTTGATTTGCAACCTTTTCTATGTTCTTCTCAACAACCTCATCTGTTTTCATGCCTTTAATTACTATCTCTGCACACAAGACCTAGATTTATCTCTACCCCAGCGACCTTTCCCCAGTGTTAAGATTCTTATTTTAGTTCTGTAATTTCTCCTGATCATTTAAAGGATCATCATAAAGTCTGTGTGTTATGCAAAAGTGAAAAACTTGTTTCCTGTTTAAACACTGGGAACTCAATTGAATGAATAGTCTACTTACACAATTACAAAATCCAATTCCTATTTAAATCTGTAGTATCCCTTTATGGCCAGCCTAATAACCTACCAGAACTCCAGATAAAAAAAATGAGCTTCTGATTAAATCCATGAAATCCTCCTGAGTTTGGTTGTATTGCCAGCCCCTGGTTTACAGCCTTGAAAATTAAACTTCTAGTTTTTCTTCTAGCCTTTCAACATCTTTTCTTTGGTACACAAGTTTCAAAAGTTTGACATCACCTGTGATACTCCTCATTCTTCCATTAATTATTTGGTTACATTTATTTAGTTATCAAAATTAGTCCCATAGCTGAAAATTTCTTAGGAAACTTAAAAAGAGACTTTGTGTTCTGAATCTGACATTGTCTGCATGTGAAATACCAAAAATTAAATATAATGGTATTCTTGGAAATGTATACATTTAAGCTCCTGTGGATAACAGAAAGCTCTGAAGTATGCCTCATACCAATTGTGAAACATAATTTAGAAACAAAAATACTAATTGCTACTAAATAATTATGTTAGCATCATCTGTGCAACTTCCAGTGCGATGTGAGTGTTGAAATTAGGAGGGACTTCTGGGATCAAAGAGGTGTGATAGGGTAGAGAAGCAACTGAAACTTATTGTGTGGTTAAAACAGGAATAGAAAGTTGTAAATTTTAAGCTAAGAAAACAACGGAGTATGAAAGTTCTTTCTTAGCTAACTCACATCACTCATCCCAAATTCCTGGTTTTGACAAACTATTGTGACTGTATCAAAAGCTTCATTTTATTTATTCCATTTACCCAAACAGCTTAGCAGGAAAAATTAAACAAAAACCCTGTATTTACAACTTGCCCTTTAATTTCTCAGCATGGTATACAGAATATATCTTTCTCTTTACCTTGAATCAGTGGCTTTTGTCTGTGAATTATGTAGCTGTAAAACACCAAAATTTGATAGAATGAAATGTATAAATGATGAAGGGAATAAATAACGTGCAGAACTGAAAGGTCAATTCATTACATTCACTAACTCACATGAATACCTAGCTGTGTATTCTTCAGTATCATTGTTATGTTGTGAAAAAAAGCTGTTGGAGAGAAAGATATAGACGCTCTCTCTCACATTTCTTTGTTAGAATGGGTGCATATTGGTGAGCTTATAGTTCAAACAAAT